>QJPP01003268.1:0-208875 GCA_003996215.1 Jaltomata sinuosa | reverse complement strand
TTGAGCGTCAATTGATTGCAGTGGTATTCAAGAGATTTACTTTTTATTCTCATTTCATGTGTTATAGTTTTCATCAACATGGTCGTACAACACCTTGTCTAATACCAAGAACTCCATACATGATCATGTTTGGAGTAATAGAAATTATCTTCTCACAAATTTCAGATTTTGATCAAATTGGGTGGCTTTCAATTGTTGCTACTATCATGTCCTTCACTTACTCTACTATTGATCTAGGCTTAGGCATTACTCAAGTGGCAAGTTCAATTTTTTTTGTAGTAGCTCAGAATCTTCAAAAATACTATTGGGTGTGTGTCAAATCCTTCAAAATCATGCATTTTTGGAGGATTCGGTACGAATTTGGCTGCATTTTTTTAGGGTCCGAGCAACATTGCACTTTTAACTTTATTCATTTTCAAGGTACTAACTTTGCCTTTTTTTATGTTCCCTTTTGATTAAAGAAACTGGAAAACTATGAGAACGTCTATCTGACATTAGCATTAGAACTTTTCCACACTTCTTCCCTATAATGTTACTCTTCCTTTCCCATTAGTGAAATTGCCTAAAAAGGTAAAATTGACTGTTGATGCTATTTTACTATCTGAAGGTATTGGGAAATTAGAGAAACTTGCTTCCTGGACTGCTGACAAGAAGTATGTCAGTAAATATGCCACAAAGCTATAATAGCTTGACAACAGTGGTGTTGGTCCACTTGTTGGCTAGAAATGTGCAAAATATGATAAAACTGAGAATCTTTGTCTGAATCTAACTGATGAAACTGTCCTTTTTAGTAGGAAAAATTTGGGATGGAAGTGGTGGTTATGACCATGTTGTTAACCATTACAGAGAAACTGCTTATCCACTTGTTTGTAAAGCTTGGAACCATAACTGCGGATTTAGAGGGGGCAGGTAATGCCATCTTATAGTTGTATCTTCATGCTCATAAGTTTCTTACTAGAAAATTGCTATTTCTTCCAGTTTTTGGTTAAATGGACTTGCTTCTTAGATCTTCTATTCGTTTTGGTTGATCAGAGTTGCTACTTGGCTCTTGTTTTAATTTTGGTTGACTAAAATTTCTTTGTAGCTCTTCTTTTTTGTTTTGGTTGATCGTGAGAACAACATCAACCTATCTTGTTTCTTTTCATTTTTGAGTGTTCCCAATTCATCTTCAAACAGTGCAATTATGTTAACTATAAAGCTGCTTGGTTTATGATTTGTGATTGATGTTTCTTTGTGGTTGTTTGGTCAACAAAGCTTAGTATTTTTTGCAGTTGCAATTCAAAATAAGAGAGCTGTGAAGACTTGAGTTGCTCTTCAAGTTTTACAATACCTTTAGTCAATATCTTTTAGTTAGCCTATAGCAAATGAAGGCATTCGTTATTGGGTTTGAACTTAACAGCTTGCTGGACTGTTTTAATTTTTCATTCTTCCAGTTTTTAGATGTATGGTGGAGGTCCCCAAAATTGTGTACTTTCAAACCACCCCACATTCAATCCCTCTCCCCGAAAAAAAGGAGGCTAAAGAACAAGCTACTTTTCCTGTTTAAATATTAAGTGGATATCTAACTTCATCACCATGGAATTGGTAATAACTGCTCTGTACATGTTCTCTAGACGTGTCATGCAGAAGTATAGTTAAAGATCTTGATAATGAAATTTGACCTTGTAACTAGACTTTGCTGGATCAGTTCTACACTACTGATATCACCTTATTTATAATGTGTTATAGTGCTTTTTTTCTTGAATGGTTACTAATTGGTTGCAAACTTTGGCAGCTCAGATGTTCTCTTATCCAGAAGATGAAAGCATTATTGACCCACTTTTAACACATCTGGCACATTTTGGTATTGAGAGATTGGTAGTGTTTCCAGCAAGACCAAAAAGCAGTGAAGTTGTCCTGAGATTAATCGTTCAGAAGTTTGTGTACAGGGCATGTATGCATATCCTAGATTACCAAATATAGTGGAAGAGCTTAACTCTTATCCTTAGCCTGAGCTTGTTGATGTAGAAGTAGCTATTTTGTTCTTGTTTGATCACTGAAACTTGGGACAGTGCTGGTTTCAATTTTAATTTTGTGTCTTGTTTACAGAACCTATCTTGTAAATAATACAAGTTTAGTTACAAAAAATATGTTTATTGTAAATCTATATATTTGAATTATTTTTGAGTTCTTTATTAGATAGTTCAATGCTTGAGAACATCCAAATATGAAAATAATATACTAAATATATGCAAAATAAAATTGTAATTTTCAAAATGGCTACACTTCACAAATGTTATTTTAGAGAAGGTAGCAATGGCCACGCTTTTCACATGTGGCCTATAAGGTAGAAAAGGCCACACTTGAAAAGTGTAGTTTGAGGTCATGAAAAGTGTTGTTATATCATGTGTTACAAGCGTGGCCTTTGTTTTCCTAAGGCCACACTTTTAAAGCATGCCTTCCAATGCAACACTTGAAAAGCGTGACCTTAGGGCAAAGGTTACGCCAGTTTAGCCCACCCGCAGAAAAGCGTTGCCTAAAGCCGAAAAGTGTGGCCTTTGATTAAAGACCACACTTTTTAGGGGTGGCTAAAGACCTAAAATGTTGTAGTGATGGAGGATTTATCAAATTTACCAAATTAGGTCCACAAAAATTGTGTCAAATGACATTTCATACCAAATCGCAATAACTACCTTCACCCTTTGAAGGAGGACCATTTTGAGAACCAGTAATATTCTTTATTTTACAATTACTACAATGATGACTATTTTTACTTTTGTCCTTCACCACCCATATTCATACATTCAACTATTTATCCTTTTTATGCATCGCTACCACATTCATATAAGAGAATAGAGTAAATCAATTGGGTGAGTTTCATGACTTTTTTTATCAAAAGTCATTATTTTGATTTAGTCATCATTATCATCAATATATTGCGTTTGAGACTTGAACCCCAATGTCTTACCCATAAGAATTCAAGTTAGGCCATAAATCGATGGGTCTTGAACCCAAAATCTTATCATCATGGTGCATCGAGACTTTAACCCGATGTCTTATCCTCTTGGTACGATAGTACTTGAATTCACCATCTTACCCTTAATCAATGACATAATAGGCCAAACTATAAGACTCACCCTCAAGCCTTAAAAATAATACCACTTCTAATAATAATGGCCGTAAAAATTATTTTATCTACAACAAGATAGAAGGGCTGAATCTTTGGGGCTTAGACTTGTAGAATATTCTTATTCAAATGTTTTCAAGAAATAACATCTCTTATAACATTGAAAAATATTAATATATCTAAACCCATCAAAGAAGAATAAGAAAAATCAAAGTTGATTAACAAGGTAAATCCCATGGATATAAAATTAAAATCTTCGTATAGAACATAATAGGTATGTGTAATAGAAAAGTAGTAACATACTTTGAAATTGCTCGACGGTTATAATCTCACCTTCTCATAATTGGATACACAGAAATCTTTAACTATTGTAAAATAACAGTAAAATCTTTTTCATAAACAAGTAAATCAAACCTTTAAATAGTAATGTTTTCCTTTGAGCAAACAATACATAATTTATTTATTTTTTAAGTATCATAAGTAAGCATCTTTATCTCTAAATTCAAATAAGAAAATAAATGAGAATTCATTTATAACAAGGCATACCTGGTAAACACATTCTTCAAAGGCATAACTATACCCATGTTGGTTAGATTGAAAATATGACTAGAATAACATTTTTAACGCATGCCTTTAATTCGTGAGATTCTTATTGATAACGTGTTGTAAAATCAAGAATAAAAGAATAATAATATAAATAAAAAAGTAGACAATACAAGAGAAGATATGAAAGATTAAGAGATGAGAGTTTTTTTTTTTCCAATTATCAAGTGTGTACAATATAAGATTATGTGCCTCTATTTATAGTGTTTCTGGAGGCATATAAAAGATTGTAATAACATAACATTAAACAAGAACATTATGGGGGAGGTTACAAGGTGTGGGAGTTATATTTATAATAGTGTGTGGAGTAGTGAAGGATTAACTACACATCATGGGGAATATTGGTGAGAGTAAATTCTTAGGAGTTATGGACATCCATCATTATATTATTTTATAACAATTTTATTATAAAAATTAATATAGATAGAACTATTGTCACGATCAAAACCGCTGCGAGTGACACCCATCCAAAACCCCAGGATGGGCGAATCAATAAATCAACTAACACTTACAGAAACTAACAGCTCAAAACTAGTTGCATTAAATAAAGCTAGCATTCACAGCTAAAATAGCTAATAATTAAAGATCCTGCGAAAAACACCCCTAGAATCTGAAAGTCGTATACCAAAACATCTACTAATATCTAGAGTGCGGGGATGCAACCTCAAAAACAAAGAAGTCTAAGTCTAAAACAATGAATAGAAGCCAACTAGATGAAACTATGGTAGCCCGAAAGAGGCAGCTCACCCTTGGATTCAGAAAATGTCAGAACTACAACTGAGGTTGCGTAGCAGCCGCCGAAATATGTTATGTACTCACAAAAGGAAATCAAGTGCAGTATCAGTACACAAAATCACAGTGTACTGGTAGCATCATCGGCCAGCTCCAATAAAGAACATATGAACATTAAACTAAAGCTGAGTAAAACAAGACAAAACATGTATAACCAATCAACAATTATAACCCAGACGCTCAGTTCTCCACCTAACTTACCAACTACATGAAATATGCCAATCACTACCACTAACAACAATAATTACAAATAAACCAATCCTTTTCAAGTAACTCGAACCAACTAAGAATCCCTAGGACAACACCTACAGTATTTAACATGCAATTCCGGTCTACACCAGGACCAACTTAATAATTTTGTACCACCACCCGGCCACTCATGGGCCAATATGCAACAATTACAATTCAAAAAATAACCCGGTCCATTCATGGAAGGAAACACAGAATACAAATAAACAAGTATAAACAAATTCGTACCAGGTATGGTACTCAAACCAATCATTATAGTACATATACCAGGCATGGTACCCGAGCCAACCGATATGTATCCCGTACCAGGTGTATTACATGTGCCAATCGATATATATTCCATACCAGGTGTGATACTCGATCCAACCAAATATCACACACAATCCAATAATCAACAATAATGAACACAATCACACTTGTAAACCAACAAGCAACAAGACAAGTTCATTTCACATGATTGACAACCGGACATTTAGACATTCATAATTCCATTTTCTAAACCATGCAGTGAACATACAATACTAAGCAAGAGTTACCATGTACACATATTGAAAATGGGAGAACAACAATCATCACTTATGTAACGCCCCATAAATTCTAACATTGCTCCTTGTGCTTATAAATCGTAGAAAAATGAGTTTAATGGAGTTTAGAACCTTTGAGGATATTGTTAGATCAAACCGGGGAATTTTTGGGAATAAGAAATGCGAGAAAAATATATTTTGAGGCCTGAAAATAGTGTTCTACTGTGTTAGCCCCATTCCACGGAGTACAGGGCCATGAAAACTTGATTTTTGGGCATGGACAGTGGGGGTCCGCATTGGCAGCATGTCACGGAGGTTGATCTCCGCGATCAGCTCCGTGTCACAAAGGGCACCCTCATTTTGAGTTTTCTCATGCATTTTAAAAAGGGCTTTCCAATCTTTTCCTTACCTTAACCCATTCCCCACTTATTCTAAATGTTCCTAAACCTCCTAAGGAACGAATAGAACCCAGGAAAGTGCGTTACTTCTCTCTCAAAAGTTCTTGAAGCAAAAAGTGCTTAGGGTTCATAGTTCAAAGGCAAAACTCAAAGTTTTCTTCGTTTTAATCCGTCAAAAGGTATGTTGAACAATCTCCTTTCAACTAAACTCGTAAGTATTGTGTTTCTCCTATTCAATATGAAATCTATACTAGTATTGTACGTGAATGGTTGAAGGATTTTCGAAAGGAAAAGGTTTCTTGAAGTTTTAAATATTTTTGTTTCTTCCTATGAAATCATTTGTATCTAATTATTATTTCAAAGTTATGGTTTGAAGCATGACTTTAATTATGGACTAATGAAATTGGGGCATATTTGAAGTTGTTAAGTAACGTTTCCTTCGAAAGTTGATTTACTATCCAAATATTGATTTTTGATGGAAAGAAAAGTATCTTCTTAAATCCCTCGATTTTGAAATGATTACTTGATAATTAATGAGATTACAACCTTGAGGGACCTATGTGTTAAATGAGTTTAAGATCCTTAAATATGGGACTATTGATGTATGAATGATGATGGCATAATATGATATGTATGACTTGCAAGTCTTGGTATGACGATACCAACCTACGAATGCCTTAAGAAAGTTAAGAGTCCCAAAAGAATGATTTGTTAAATGTTTGAAATGTTAAAATATGAGCTTAAGAGGATTAGATGGTTAACTGAGAAGGCATGAGTTGAATGGGGCTCATCGCCAAAAACTGTGTTTTGCCGACACGGGTATGAGTCGAACAAGGCTCTTCACTATGAGTCAAACGGGGCTCTTTACTGTATGCTTGATGATAACGCCCAAACTACACCTCAAATTAACGAAGCGTAAGCGGTCGTAGTCAAGTAAAGAACCCAACAAGGTTGGGGTCGAATCCCACAGAGAATATGGTGAAGATTAAGTCTTTAGTGAAATATGTGACTAATGGTCAATAGTTTCCGGTAAATAAAGGGGGGGGGTTTTGTAATCAACGTGAACAAAAGCAACAATATTGTAGAGAAGTAATCAGTAGGAGAGAATGAACTAGGGACGTGTTCACCATGGCGTTGTAACAATGTCGCTTCTAGGCTTAACCGGGTTCTTTCTATATGCGTGTCACGATGTGATTGCGTCAATTGTATCGTCTAAATGTCTCTCGACCAAATAAATAAATTTCCTTTTCTATTCTCTCGACCTCGAAAAGATGTGATTTTTAGCTTTCAATCCTAAACATCAAGTAGATTAATCCAGTTACGGCATTAATCATTAAGACGAGAGTTGGTAGTCTCGAATCCTTGTCGTTAATCAAGTTTTCCGGTTTTAATCTCTTTACTCAAGCAAATTAAACCTAGGCATGTTCTAATGTTTGCAACCACTAGAAAACGTGACATAAAGTATGATTAACAACGTGACTACATGTAAATTGAACCCGTCGCTACCCGGAATCTATATCGCTACTTTAGCCATGGCTCCCACAACCCGAGTTGCGGGAGTTTTAGTTACTCATGCTCGAAGAATAAAAGAAGAAATTCATAATAAAGGAAAGAAGATTCTTACAATATGATGAAAATACCCTTCAATAATCCAAGAACAAGAAAAACCAAGAACTCAAGAACGAATCAAGAACACGAATTCAAGAAGAGCAAACGTGTTTCTTGATCTCAAAACAACTAAAAACGTGTTTTAAACTAATGGGTGAACAACATGTAAAATAAACCTATCATAGGGTATTTATAGGAGTCAAAGAAACCAAATCCAAAATGGGTTAGGAGTCCTAAACGCGGACAGCCGCTGACGCGCGTCTGCCTTAACTTGACGGCCAGGCTGACGGACCGTCAAGCCAGTGACGGACCATCGCCTGGACCGTCACTGCTAACCAGTGATGCCGCCTGAAGTTGCTGCCTTGGTGTGACGGTCCCTGTGACGGACCGTCACTGCCTTGACGGACCGTCGCCTGGACCGTCAACCTTAGGCAGTGGCACTGCCTCTATGCGACGGTCTTGGTGACGGACCGTCACATGTGTGATGGACCATCCCTCAGGCCGTCACTCTTAGGCAGAATCCTCTTTTTCTCGTATTTCCTTCCGTTTCCATGTTTGTCTCCATTTCCTACAAATCCAACATAAAAAACATCAAAAACGACAACGGTTGCTTGAAAACGTACGATTGTTCTTAGTTAAAAGGAGTCGAAAGTGACGTAAATTAGCGGCACATCAACACCCTCAACTTAAAACGTTCGCTTGTCCTCAAGCAACATGACACAAAAACAATAAGACGACTCACTAAGAACACAAACTCATGTCTCTCGCAACTCATGGTCATTCAAAACTTATTCAATTAAATCAAGCTCCCTCGTAGCACACGAATGTATGAAACATTAACTTGCAAGGATCCAAACATGTCATTCCGATATGATAGAACATTCTACATACACACGCGCAGCTATCCTAACAATCAATAGACAATACAGACATCTTGGTGCCCTCACCACAAAGAAATCCCACACACAAGATTTGGGACTAGGTAAGCGCTCACACTCACAAACGATTTCAAACAATGCACATGCGATACCATAGGCTTGCCCTTACTATTCTATTTCGGTTCTTCAGAAACCGCTCAGGATCACTACAGGACTTGTTTTGGCTTGTAATGAGGCTTCGGGTGAAGGTAGGATACATTTAGGGGTTAGTGACTAAGCTCTCCTTGGAACTACCGACGTCTTATTACCACATAACTTACTTTGTCCATCCTTATTCACCTTTATATTTCCTTCTCTCTAGCTACAGGTGCGGCCTCTTTATCTTGACAATTCTTTTTATTACTTTTTCGATTTTTTTCATCTCTTTTTTTTTTCTTTTCTTTTCTTAGGCACACACCCGAATTTTCGTTCTATTCACAACCAATTTTCTCCATCCTCTTTTTCTTATCATTCACCTCTATAGTAGCCACCCTCAACTTAGGCTGCTTGCCTGCGTTGAGGTGCACAATGTCCAAGGGCGGACCAGGGCCAAAACAGGGTTTACCTCTATAGTAGCCACCCTCAACTTAGGCTGATTGCCTGAGTTGAGGTGCACGATGTCCAAGGAAGGACCAGGGCCAAAATAGGGTTTCAAAGTTAAACAGGAACGGGATCAATTATGGCTTAAGCAGGGATCAAAGGGATTATTTATATTTGGACAGTCTTTTAGGTTAAGTGGACTGCATACAAAAAGGGCCTGTGATCCTTTCCTAAGCAACCAAACTTCGAACTTAACAAAATAGACCGGGCAAGTTCTAGATGCATGCACAGAGTAAGAATTTATAACAATAATCTCACACACTCTTGGCACCAAGAAACTATATCGCTACCAACTATCAAACAACCGCTCGGCTTAAGCATACTCATTCTACTCATAATCACACAATGACATACAAGGATCCAGACAGTCAATCGTTTCAACATAAGCTCAAAACCAGAAAATTTTTAAAGGGGCGCTACTTTGATAAGAAATCGCATGCTTTGCTATAGACACTAAAAAAATTTAAAATAAACAACCTAAACATGCCGGTTCTACTAGATAGCACACCGGAGGGAAAAGAACTCGGCAACAAAAACCCTCGGTGGTGACTCACAGGTTTCCCAACACCCTCAACTTAGACTCATGCATTGTCCCCAATGCATCTATATGCAAACTAAAAAAAACTGTGAGAATAAAGGAATACCTGTGAAGTCGATGTGACTCAGACTTTGGAATGATGTTGGAGACCGCCAGGGTCTCCAAAACAGGAAAATTCGATGGAGTGTGGCGTTCCAGCTTCCTTTTTGGGCTCCATCGCTAGTCGCGACAACTTCTTCGCTCTTTCTTTGCAGATTCTCTTGCGGTGTTTTCGTTTTCTTGATTTATTTTCACCGCCTTCCTCTACATGTTTATGCTCTCGCATCATCCTTCTTACCACAGCTAGAGTCTCGACCACGCCCTTCTCTTCAAGTTGTGCATCCGCAGGAACTTCCTCAATAGCATTTATGACCGCGACCACCCTCATGTCACTTGGTTGTTTCATCAATTTGGACACATCGAACTTGACCACTTATTGTTCAATCGGAAGGTCAGTTCGTTTTTCTCCATGTCAACCAATGCTCTTGCTGTGGCTAGCAGTGGTCGTCCCAAAATTATGGGAACTTCGAAATCCACTTCGCAATCCAAGATCACAAAGTCAGCTGGGAAGATAAGCTTACCGATCTTTACTAGCACATCGAACAATATCCCTACAGGTCGCTTTACTGAACGGTCAGCCATCATCACTCTTATGGATGTTGGTTTAGGAGCTCCCAAACCCATTTGTTTGTAGACGGCTAGCGGCATCAAGTTGATGCTAGCACCCAGATCGCACAATGCTTTCCCGAAGTTGAGCTTCCCAACAGTGCAGGGAACAGTAAATGCACCTGGATCTTCCTTCTTTTCGACTAACGACCTAGAAGAAATAGCGCTGCAGTGGTGGAGGTTGTCTTCCAGTTCATAACTTACCGACCTCTTTTTTGTAATCAAGTCCTTCATGAACTTGGCATAACCGGGCATTTGTTCCAGCGCTTCCACCAATGGTATGTTTATTGAAATCTGCTTCAGCATGGTCATGAAATTCAGGAACTTACCATCGTCAGCTTTCTTCTTCAAACGCTGTGGGAACGGAGGTGGTGGTCGAGGCATCATAGTTGGGAGCTTTTCAGCTTCCTTGCGTTTCTCCGCGGGCTTTGGAGTTTCCTCCTCTACCGCCTCTTCATCATCCGCAACATCACCTTGAGTCTGAATTACCGGATGTGATTCCGGTAACGTTCTACCGCTTCTGGTCATGATAGCCATACAGCTTGCGTCATTCCTCGGATGAGTGGTGTCGCTCGACAAGGTACCCGTCTTCCTTGGGTTTAGAGACGCCGAGATGTGACCCACTTGCTGCTCTAGTTGCTTGATCGCGGTTGAGTGTGACTCCACTACCTGACTCAATGTTGATAACTCATTCCGCATTGCCTTTACCCCAGAGTCAGTCGATTCCACCTTCAGCAGCATTTTCGCCATCATGTTCTCAAGTTTGGACGTTTCAGCCTCGCTGCCAGTTTTATCCCGATTCCCAGGTGGTATATACAACCCACCTCTATCGGTGTTGTTCCTCCAGTTTCCTTGGTCGCGATCTTTGTAGCCACTTTTCTCATAGTGGTTGTCTCGCTGATAACTCCGACCTTGGTTTCCCTGGCCATTGGCCTGGAAACCCCCCAAGTAATTTGCCTCCTCAGTCTCTGTACCTTGGGAACCCACAGCTTGTACCTTCTCCATACCTCCTGAGAACAAGTGCTTGGTCAGTAGGTCCAACTGTGTTTTCAGATGCGCCATGTCTTGGTCGCGCTCCTCCTCTTTCCTACGCTGCTCTGCTGACATACCAACGGTATAGGTGCTAGCTGCAACCTCTGAATCTCGTGTATGCCAGGCCCTGTTGGTTCTGGTGAGCCTGTCCAAAGTAGTTGTGGCCTCAACAAAGGTGAGACCCATGAATGCACCACCTGCTGCGTTGTCTAACGTCGGCTTGGTAGCCGAATTCAGTGCCCGGTAGAACGTTTGCATCAAGAAGTTATCGGTCAACTGATGGTTCGGGCATTGGGTTATCTTCTTTTTGAATCGCAACCAAGTCTCGTGCAGTGCTTCGTGCGGTTGCTGCCTGAAGTTGCTAATCTCGTCCCTCAACTGTATCATCCGAGAGGGAGGAAAGAACCTTTCTAGGAAAGCTCCTCTCAACTCTCCCCACGTTGCGATAGAGTCGGGGGTCAGCTCAGTCAACCACAATGCTGCCTCATCAGACAGAGACAATGGAAACAACCTGAGCCTGATCGCTGTCTGACTCACGCCTGGCAGCTCAAATGATTTGCAGATCCCCACGAAATTCATTAAGTGCTGGTTTGGATCATCACCAGCGGCACCACGGAATACACCTCTCAAATTCAGCAACTGAATCATCGTGCTAGTGATATTGAACTTTGCTCCGGGCGGTAGCGGTGGAACAACAATGGCGCCCGTAGCGCCAGCTCCATCTAGATCGAGATCCTCATCATTCCGTGCGACATCATCCAGCAGACCACCAGCATTCAGATTTTGTTGGGCCTGCAGTTCTGTAGCGATCCTTGCTGCCTCGTTTTGTGCGGCCATATTCTGCCTTAATGTTCTCGCAAGCTCGGGGTCGTAAGGTACTGTTGATTCACCCGAGCTTCGGGTACTTGGCATGCACAAATCTGTAACCTATCAAAAACAAAAACAACAAATAAACGTAAAGCAGGAAATTATGACTAAGAGTCAAATAAACACACTAGACTTAATAAACAACCGTATTCCCCGGCAGCGGCGCCACTTTTTTGATAATCTTTTTTGATAACGCCCAAACTACACCTCAAATTAACGAAGCGTAAGCGGTCGTAGTCAAGTAAAGAACCCAACAAGGTTGGGGTCGAATCCCACAGAGAATATGGTGAAGATTAAGTCTTTAGTGAAATATGTGACTAATGGTCAATAGTTTCCGGTAAATAAAAGGGGGGGGGTTTGTAATCAACGTGAACAAAAGCAACAATATTGTAGAGAAGTAATCAGTAGGAGAGAATGAACTAGGGACGTGTTCACCATGGCATTGTAATAATGTCAATTCTAGGCTTAACCGGGTTCTTTCTATATGCGTGTCACGATGTGATTGCGTCAATTGTATCGTCTAAACGTCTCTCGACCAAATAAACAAATTTCCTTTTCTATTCTCTCGACCTCGAAAAGATGTGCTTTTTAGCTTTCAATCCTAAACATCAAGTAGATTAATCCAGTTACGGCATTAATCATTAAGACGAGAGTTGGTAGTCTCGAATCCTTGTCGTTAATCAAGTTTCCCGGTTTTAATCTCTTTACTCAAGCAAATTAAACCTAGGCATGTTCTAATGTTTGCAACCACTAGAAAACGTGACATAAAGTATGATTAACAACGTGACTACATGTAAATTGAACCCGTCGCTACCCGGAATCTATATCGCTACTTTAGCCATGGCTCCCACAACCCTAGTTGCGGGAGTTTTAGTTACTCATGCTCGAAGAATAAAAGAAGAAATTCATAATAAAGGAAAGAAGATTCTTACAATATGATGAAAATACCCTTCAATAATCCAAGAACAAGAAAAACCAAGAACTCAAGAACGAATCAAGAACACGAATTCAAGAAGAGCAAACGTGTTTCTTGATCTCAAAAACAACTAAAAACGTGTTTTAAACTAATGGGTGAACAATATGTAAAATAAACTTATCATAGGGTATTTATAGGAGTCAAAGAAACCAAATCCAAAACGGGTTAGGAGTCCTAAAACGCGGACAGCCGCTAACGCGCATCTGCCTTAACTTGACGGCCAGGCTGACGGACCATCAAGCCAGTGACGGACCGTCGCCTGGACCGTCACTGCTAACCAGTGATGCCGCCTGAAGTTGCTGCCTTGGTGTGACGGTCCCTGTGACGGACCGTCACTGCCTTGACGGACCGTCGCCTGGACCGTCAACCTTAGGCAGTGGCACTGCCTCTATGCGACGGTCTTGGTGACGGACCGTCACATATGTGACGGACTGTCCCTCAGGCCGTCACTCTTAGGCAGAATCCTCTTTTTCTCATATTTCCTTCCGTTTCTATGTTTGTCTCCATTTCCTACAAATCCAACATAAAAAACATCAAAAACGACAACGGTTGCTTGAAAACGTACGATTGTTCTTAGTTAAAAGGAGTCGAAAGTGACGTAAATTAGCGGCACATCACTTGACTTGTTTAGCAGTATGCACTTATGATATGATTATAATATGATGCTCTGATCCTTGCGGCAAACTTGGATTGGAGGCTCTGCTGATCGAGCTTTGGTCGGACCCACATAGCCCATGGTGTAATAAATGTTGGTGATTCCATCTAGTCCAGAAGTAATGTATATATATAAGTGTTTTAATTGTTAATTCAGAAATTGGCCCATATTCTATGTTCATGATCCATGTTATATTTTATGACTTGCTTTATAAATTGTGATATCCCTTTCCTGGGTTGCATGCCAGTACTCATCATACTAATCATCCGACATCCAAGGCCTCGTCTTGGGTTGTGACAAACTTGGTATCAGAGCATGGTTCATGGTCCTAGGGTGTCTACAAAGCTGTGTTGAGTAGAGTCTATTTTATGGGTGTGAAGCGCGCCACACTTATAAAGCAGTGGCTACAAGGCATTTAGGAATGTTTCCCTTTCTTCATATTCTATTTCGTGCTAAAGAGCCTGACTCTAGGAAAGTTCTTCTAACTCGTGAATTTCCCATGTTTTAGATCATGCCTCCTAGAAGGACTACCGGATCAGGGACTACGGCCAGAACCCCAGTTCCTGCAGGGATAGCTACTGAAGAGGTTCTCCCTACTCATGGAATTCACACCCATTATGGCATCCGCACTGCTGATCCTATCACTTTTACTGGGGACCCACCAGTCCCTCCTACTGGTGCACCTACTACTACACATGTTATGGTCCCTACTTGAGATCCCAGGACCGGTGCTACTCGAGTTCAGTCCCCACAGGGCGAGGTTACTAATGCTGAATTCAAGCAGACTATGTAGATGTTGGCTCAGATTGTGTCCTCTCAGTCTCGCCGATCAGGTAGTGTTGGTGCAAATACCAAATAATCAGATGCTACTAGGGTGGTCCATTTCATGTGGTTAAACCTACAAGTCTTCACAGGGTCCAACATCGAAGAGGATCCTCAGGATTTCGTTGATGAAATGGAGAATTTATTCAGAGTCGTGCATACTAGTGACACTGAGGGGGTCGAGTTGACAATCTACCAGCTGAAAGGGGTGGCCTATCAGTGGTATGATGAGTGAGAGGAAATAAGGGGTGAGGATGCCGAACCTGCCATTTGGGAAGACTTTTTCGAAGCCTTCCTTGACCATTACTTCCCGCAAGAGTTAAAGGAAGCTAAGGCTGAAGAGTTTGTGAAACTGACGCAAGGTAATATGATAGTCAAGGAATATGCTCTAAAGTTTAAACAACTGTCTCATTATGCTCTAGAATTGGCTATGTTGAACAAGGACATGGATCTGCCCAGATTAGTGGTAAACATATAACAAGTTGAGGAAGAGAATAAGAAGCAGGCCGAGGTGGAAGAGCGCCAAAATAAGAGGCAAATACCAGCGGATCAGGAGGTAGACCATTAACATACTAGTAAGAGGGGCAGGTGTCGGTTCAGGAAGAGATCTTGGGGGAATGCTCCTTCATCTGCTAGTGCACCTGCCCCTAAACCTTTGGGCGATCAGTAATTCTAGCATCATCATGGTTCTAAAATGCTAGGTACTCAGTCACAGGGCACAATGGCCCAATCCGCTCCATCATACCCTCCTTGCAGTACATATGGAAAATATCACCGTGGGAAATGCTATCATAGTGGCCATACATGTTATGGGTGTGGCCAACCCGACCATATTCAGCATGATTGTCCCTCAGCTACAGGTACTTCTAGGGGTGCTAAGACCCAAGCTACTACTTTTTCAGCCACTCCTGCCAAGGATGCTACTTTGGGTACAGATAGGGGACGTAACCATCTATATCCACTATCCTTTTGGCAAGAATCAGAGACTTCACCAAATGTTGTCACGGGTATGTTACAGATCTTCTCCCGTGATTTTTATGTGTTACTTGATCCTGGCTCTATCTTATCTTATGTGACCCCCTATGCGACGGTAAATTTTGGTTTTGCTCCCAAAAATATTTCTGAGCCCTTTTTAGTCTCCACCCATATCGGTGATTCCATTAATGCCAAGAGGGTCTATAGAAATTGTGTTATAACTATTTTACTTAGAGATACGGTGTTGGATTTGGTAAAACTTGATATGATAGAGTTTGATGCAATTTTAGGGATGGATTGGCTTCACTCCTGCTATGCTAATATGGATATATGACTAGAAAGGTCAGATTCTGTTTCCCTAAGGAACCAGTCCTTGAATGGGAGGGTAGTCCCATAGGGCCTAAGGGAAGATTTATCTCCTACATTAGGGATCGAAAGATGATATCCACATGGTGGTTGTACCATTTGGTTCGGGTCAGGGATTCTAATATCGAAAGCCCTCTACTCCAGTCCATTCCCATTGTGAATGAATTTCCCGAGGTATCCCCTTTCAACTAGATTCATAAGTATTGTGTTTCTTCTATTCAATACGAAATCTATACTAGTATTGTACATGAATGGTTGAAGGGTTTTCGAAAGGAAAATGTTTCTTGAAGTTTTAAATGTTTTTGTTTCTTCCTATGAAATCATCCGTATCTAATTATTATTTCAAAGTTATGGTTTGAAGCATGACCTTAATTATGGATTATTGAAATTGGGGCAGATTTGAAGTTGTTAAGTAACGTTTCCTTTGAAAGTTGATTTACTATCCAAATCTTGGTTTTTGACAGAAAGAAAAGGATCTTCTTAAATCCCTCGGTTTTGAAATGATTACTTGATAATTAATGAGATTACAACCTTGAGGGACCTATGTGTTAAATGGGTTTAAGATCCTTAAATACGGGACTATTGATGTATGAATAATTATGGCATAATATGATATGTACGACTTGCAAGTCTTGGTATGACGATACCAACCTAAAAATGCCTTAAGAAAGTTAAGAGTCCCAAATGAATGATTTGTTAAATGTTTGAAATGTTAAAATATGGGCTTAAGAGGATTAGATAGTTAACCGAGAAGGCATGAGTCGAACGGGGCTCATCGCCTGATACTGTGTCTTGCTAACACGGGTATGAGTCAAACGGGGCTCTTCACTATGAGTTGAATGGGGCTCTTTACTGTATGCTTGACTTGTTTAGTTTTATGCAGTTGTGAGGTGATTATAACATGATGCTCCAATCCTTGCGGCAAACTTGGATTGGAGGCTTTGCCGATCGAGCTTTGGTCTCCACATAGCCAGTGGTGTAATAAATGTCGTTGATACCAACTAGTCCAGAAGTAATGTATATATATATAAGTGTTTTAATTGTTGATTCAGAAATTGCCTCATATTCTATGTTCATGATCCATATTATATTTTATGACTTGCTTTATAAACTGTGATGTCCCTTCTCTAGGTTGCATGCCAGTACTCGTCGTACTATCCATCCTCGGATGCTTCATCTGTTTATGATGCAGGATCAAAGACCTTTCCTCATGGTTCTGTGCAGCACTAGGATCTTCGAGATTTCGATAAGCAAGTGGTAAGCCCTTCATACCTCCTTAAGGCATATGTTTCCCTTTATTACTTGATTTGAGAACTGTATTATGTCTTATGGTATTGTCGGAGCCATGTCCAGACTTAGGAGTTTATTCTTGATGTTAGAGGCTTTGTAGACTAGTATTAGTAAGACATTTGTTGACTATCTTATTCAGTTGGATTTATTTTGCATATGGCTTATTTTTGTAAATCTTTTATACTTGTGCGCATGAAGTATGCTAAGGGGTTTACTCGGGCCTCATTAGTCTGGGTTGCCCGTTACATCCGGGTCCTAGTCTCGGGTCGTAACAACCTACTTCAAATAGCCTGAAAGCTCTATTGGACCGGAGCCTTCCCATTTCCTGAAGCTTTTGCTTGTCTTTGGTCTAATTTTTTTTATACATAATACCAAAATCAGTCCAAATAGACTAACAATCCCCGGATTATACATAAATCCTAATTCTCAAGCCAAACCATGATCATTCCACCCATCACAGGGCTTTCACACCATTAATTCACCTAAAACTATCATTTTTACGGACACATTAAGCAAATTATGGTGGTTTAATCATGAATAAGTAAATGCATTCACAACCCAATAATTTCTACACCATGGAATCCCCATTAAACCAGATTCTACCATCTTAGGTCAAACCAAACCTTCTCCCAATCCTGTAATTATTGTTTCTAAAGTCTGGGAATCAAAGTACTAAATTCGGGGAGTAAAATCCTAACCTTTACAATATTTTTTGATGGAAAAACAAGTTGAAATCGCCCAAATTGCCTCTTCCCTTCCCCAAAATGTTCTTGGAAAATTTTGAATATTTTGGGGGAAGTCTCTGTGTAACACTCCAGAACATCCAAGCCTAGACCAGCTCAAAAAAGTCAGAAATAAAATTTTTTCAAGTCTCAGCCGGAATCACGGATGGTTTTCATGAACCGTGGAATGATCCACGAGTCGTGGAAGGCCTCCGTAGAACCTCAAACAAAGACCAGAAATTTTTGCCAAGTTCACGAGTTGGAATCACTGAACGTGGAACAGTCCACGAGTCATGGATTCCACTCGTGGAACTCAGACCTGAGACCCCACTGTTCCAAGAAACCACGACCAGCTTCTACGGTCCATAGAAGTATCTACGAACCGTGAAATGTACCCATAGAACCCAGGCCTAGGCTCAACAGTCCCTAAGAAACCACGACAGGGTTCCACGAACTGTGGAATGTTTCACGGGTCGTGAACCCAAGTCGTGGAACCCATCCGTCATTCCAGTAGCTCAGCATCTGTACTCAGGAACCACGATAGGGTTCCATGAACCATGGTTTGTTTCACGGGTCATGTACCCAAGTCATGGAACCCTTTCCAGTAGCTCAGAATATCTACATAGGAACCACGATAGGGTACTATGAACCGTGGTTTGTTTCACGGGTCATGAACCCAAGTCGTGGAACCCTTTCCAGTAGCTCAGAATATCTACTCAGGAACCACGACAGGGTTTCACGAATCGTGGTTTGTTTCACGGGTCGTCAACCCAAGTCATGGAACCCTTTCCAGTGGCCCATAACTTCTACCCAGGAACCACGAAAGGGTTCCACGGGTCGTGGAAGCATCCACGAACCGTGGTTCCCACCCGTGAAACTTGAGTCGCGGATTTTTTAGCAGTTTTTAATTTGGTCATCCAGAGGTATTTCAGACCTTTCATTCTTCTTTTAGCTCCGACTATAAATAGTCTTAGGCTTATTTTATCAAGTCTAATCTATCAAAACAAAGTCAGATTCTCTAAATTTGATTTCCAGTCAGAAAAGAACGCTCTTCTCCAAAGTTCAGACCTAGGGCCTCTTCTCCACAGCTTCAAACTTCAGATGTTCTTCAGGAATTTTGTTCAACCACGTATGTGGGTATTCAGTAAGGGTTTAGTTCAGCCTTATGCCCAAAACCTCAGTCTTCTATTTCAAATTTCATGATGTCAAAAACTAGGGTTCTTACCCAATCATGCTATATTTTTTTCAGAATTCAGTCCTTATGATTCCTACATGATTTATATCCTATTGTAGAAGGTTTATACCATGTTTTCAATGACTTTCATAAGCTTTCACAAGAACTTTAAGAAATCAAGAATTTAACCTAAAATTGTAGCATTTTCATGAGAATTGATTTTCTTTAGAATTTAACCTAGATAGCTATCATTCAATTTTAAGCATGAAATTAGCCAGTTTGTAGCCTACAGGCTGTCTTTAAATTTCTCCAAATTCAGCACTCTTTTCAGAATCTAGATCAGCTAGTCAGCATTAAGTCTTAACAAGTTTAAGTTTCCTCATGATGATTTTAACTATGGGTTTTGATTCCAGACAAGCATTCACGATTCTCAATCACTTCAGTCCAGTTATTTTAGTAAGAAAGAACTATGCATGATTTAGCAGGCTTCAGTTTATCTTTAGTATATTTTACAAGAATATGTTTTAAATATAAACTTTTAGCATATGCCATCAATGATGATGAACTTAGTAGGTTTTGTGATTAGCATGGTATTCAGATATGTCATCAATGATTACGAACTCAGTAAGCTTCATGATTAGTATGTTATTTAGATATGTCCACATGCTTTATGAAGAGTTTTCAGTTATACAGTCTTTCAGAAATCATCCAGATTAATTAGGTTCTGATGCAGCATTCCAGAACTTCAATTTTAAATAAGCTATAATATTTAGTTTAAGAGTAGTACTTAGCACTGAGTTGGACTAAAGTTCAGCGTACCTAAATTCCCAGAACTTCGTGCCCCCATAGGTTTATAATTCCCCTCTGTTGGGCATCAGATTTAGTGATCACGCCACAGTCATGCCTTTATACCCTGGCAAGGTATATTGGGTCCTCTCGATGGGGCGTATACATTGGACTCCACGTTTAGCTCACGTGGTTTATGTCGGTTAACAGACTCTCCCATAAAATTAGACTCAATAGTTATGTACTAGGCCCTCAGTTCAGTTTTACATCTTTTAAATTATATTTTTTCAGAATATCCTTGCATTCAGATTTTATGCATATTATGTTTGGGCTTGAGTACTACAGATTAAACTTACAGTTTAAAACAGTGCATCAGTGTTTTTAGCATGCTCAATAGAAGAAACTCCCCTCCAGATTTACTCTAAACATGACTTTAAGCTCAGTTGCATTAGTCCATGATTTACAGATATACTTATCTTCAAACATCATGATCTCTAAGTTACAATCCAGCAAAATGATTTACATTCTCTTCAGTAAAAAGGGTTTATGTTATACAGCTTGGTTATGCACTTCAGTTATTATACATGTTATAGCTTTCAGCCATGCTTTCAGTATACGTGTATTTACTCATGATTTACAGTTTGTGCATTACTCTCACATGCTCAGTACATTCAAAGTATTGACCACATACCTTTCTTGTGCTGCATCATTTTATGATATAGGTTTCAGTGCTAGCCCCAGGATCATGGTCAGACAGATCGCAACTTCCATTCAGCAAGGGATGAGTTCTCTTTATTTGGGAACTCCAGTCACTAGTAGTTATAGATGTTATTTCAGTTATTATACATTGATTAGAGCTAGTTGGGGGTCATGTCTCGGCTAACTATAGTTCAATGTTAGTAGAGGCTTCACAGAGAGTCAGACAACCAGTCACTTAGTTGTATCAGTTTTTCAAACGCTATTGTATATAAGTTTATAATAGTTCATTTTGTTATAATATTTTCAAAAGAGCTCAGCACATTTCAGCTTCCACATTTTACTTTTAGTGTTTATCTCAGAGGTATGCCAGGCCATGGGTTATCTTAGGGTCACTTGTGACTCTAAGCACTGTGTCGCATCCAGGGTGTAGGCTCGCGGGAAGCTCGGGTTAAATAGAGCTTGGCTCATTTCGAGGTAGGTGATGGCTTACGAATTCTATGAATGTTGTATATTTTTGTACTCATATCTAAGTGCTTATATGAATTACATGTCTTAGGGGAGTTGTACAGAATGTCTAAGGTCCTTGCTTTACAATCTGTGATTGAAGGGTGTTGCTTCTTGGTTTACAAGTTGTTTGATCATATATTTGACTGTAAGTTCTGGACATTTGGTTGGCTCGGGTACCACACCTGGTATGGGTATAACAAATGGTTGGAACGGGTACCACGCCTGGTATGGGTATACTAACAGTTGACTTGGGTACCACGCCTGGTACGGGTTTACTTTTGTTGCATCATTGCATTTTTATCATTATGTTGCATTGATTGATATTGGTTTCGTGAGTGCACCGAGCTGATTATTGAAATATGTTATTGGTTTGGTGGTCCTTGAGTGGCCGAGAATTTTTGTATAACTTTTGTGATGGTCTTGGTTTAGGCCGGGTTGTTAATTGACATTTTGTGTTGTCTAGAGGGGATCCCAGGGTGGGTTCGGGCTAGACGGGAAGGTATAGTTATTTGTATATGGTTGAGGCTTAGAGTATCGGTGGTGAATTTCATGCGGGAACAAGCTAAGTAGAGACTTGTAGTCTAAGTGTGTCTTTAATATTGTTGCATGTCTTCCATACCTTTTACTTGATATTGTCGTACTGTTTATACATTGTTTATCTGAAAGCTGGCTTATGATCCTACCAGTACACAGTGGTGGTGTACTGATACTGCACTTGCTTTCCTTTTGGTGAGTACAGGAAATCTTCCAGCGGCTGAGACGCAACCTCATCTATAGCACCGGCGATTTCTGACTTCAAGGGTGAGTTGCTTGATCAAGCTACCTTGGGTTTATATCTAGAGTTTCAGCCCACTTGTTTTGGGTTAAAACTACTTCCGTATTTCTTTTTGGGGTTGCATCCATGTACTCTAGATATTGGTAGTAATGTTTGGTACTGCGACTTTCAGTTTCTAGGGGGATTTTCCACAGGATGATATTTATGTTATAGTTCTTACTTATTAAATTGCTAGTTTACTTCTGTTTTGCTGGTTTTAGGCTGTTAGTCTAGGAAAAGGGTTGAACTCTATTGGTTCACTCATCCGGGGGTTGGGTGGGTGCCACTCAAGATGGTCTGGGTCGTAACAAAGATGGTATCAGAGCCCTAGGTTCGTTGATCTCGTCGTACCAAATAGGTATAGTAGAGTCTTGCAGAATAGTGCGGAGATGTCCGTACTTTTCTTCGAGAGGCTATGGGGCTTTAGGAAAAACTATCTCTTCCTTTTTTCCTTCGTGCTATAACTTGATTCCAATTGGTATCTAACCTCATTCACTCTTCTGTCCGCAGAGGGTTACTACAAGGAACAATGGAGCAAGGCCAGCGGTCCTAGCAGTGGGCCCGGTAGTTTGAGGTAGAGGTAGGAGAAGGGGCAAGGGACGAGCCGGAGCCACACCCGCCAGGGGTGGAGCTCGAGCTGCTACTGATGTGACCAAGTCTGACTATTTTCTGCCTGTGAGAATGACTCATTCGGGAGAAGACTATGCAAGGTTATACATTCAAGAGATGTTAGATTGCATGGTGCCCCGGTGTCCATTATATCCGACCGAGGTACGCAATTCACTTCTCAGTTTTGGAGAGCCTTTCAGAATGGTTTGGGTACACAGGTAAACCTTAGTACCGCTTTACATCCTCAAACGGATGGGCAAGCATAGTGCACTATTCAGACCTCGGAAGACATGTTGAGAGCTTGTGTCATTGATTTCAAAGGTAGTTGGGTGGATCACCTACCTCTCATAGAATTCGTCTACAATAATAGTTATCATTCAAGTATCCAAATGGCACCGTTCGAGGCTCTTTATGGTAGGATATGTAGGTCTCCCATTAGATGGTATGAGGTGGGCGAAGCTAGATTGTTGGGGCCAGACCTTGTGCATCAGGCCATTGAGAAAGTTAAGACCATTCGAGAGAGGCTAAAGACTACCCAAAGTCGCCAAAATTCTTATGCGGATGTTAGAAGAAGGGAGTTGGAATTCAACGTTGGCAATTGGGTGTTCTTGAAAGTCTCTCCTATGAAGGGAGTCATGAGGTTCGGGCGGAAGGGTAAGCTCAACCCTCGTTATATTAGGCCATATCAAATTTTGAAGAGGATTGGAAATATTGCTTATGAGTTGGAGTTACCCACGAATTTGGCATTGGTTCATCCCGTATTCCATGTGTTTATGCTCAAAAGTGTGTGGGTGATCATTCACTAGTAGTTCCTATAGAGGACATAGGGGTGAAAGATTCATTGTCATATGAGAAAGTACCCATAGAAATTTTAGATTGGCAAGTTCAAAAGTTAAGTACCAAAGAAATAGCTTCGGTGTCGCAATAAAACCCAATTTATACGCCCCCTTTCTTTATTTAAGGAGATTCTATCCAATTATCAGCCCCGATGCGGAAAGGAGTAAAGAAAGAAGAGTTGTCATGCTAAAAGTGTCCTTAAACATCACATGGGGACGAATGATCCCATGGGGGAGATATTGTAACACCCCAAACTTTCGAGCTAGGATTCCAATCATTTTTCACGTGTAATTAGACCTGAACCCAGAAGCTTTCATTGTAACTAGGTGTTATGGTCAAGCTCTATGTGGGGGATGAGTGTTGGATGTGAATTAAGGTCTTAAAAAACCCCTAGCACAAACTAAGTTGAAAGCTTCTCTACCGGCTAAGTTTTTGTATAACTTTCTAACATGGGTCATCTTTAAATGATCATTTCTCCTAGAATATACAGATTTAGGTATCCTATTACACACTAAATTAAAGGTCTTCGAGTTTTCTTTCCAACGCTGCTGACCGCGTATAAATCTGGGTCGGGAGTAAAAAGTTATGATCAGTTTATTGAGAAGACGTCTGTCTGTCTAGAAGACCGTCGAATGTTGGGAGTTAAAATGGAAGAGAAAACGGTCCATTTTCTGGGTAAATGGTCCATTTTCCCAACCGTTTCTGGAGACAGAAACTCAAAATTTCCATAAGTTAAAACGCCTTCAAAAATGGTCTGTTTGTGGCCAAAATGGACCGTTTTGGATGCGTTTTTCCTTCCTAGACCAATCCGGATTTTAATTGGAATTGCCTATAAATAGGACCCTTAGGGTATTGCTACGGGAATTGCCTCTTCTTAAGCTATTTGAGGGTATTTTGGTCTCTTCCTCATCCAAGAATTTTCCCCCACTATTCTAAAACGATCCTAAGTCCTTAAGAGCGTCCCATTCATCAAAACATATGATACTTTGCTCTCCAAAGTTTCTTGGGACAAGAACACTTAGGGTTCAAGCTTCAAAGGTCAACTTCAAGTAATTGTTGAGTCTCTTGTCGTCAAAAGGTATGCAGAACGATCCTACTTCAAAGTATTTTCTAGATATGATGGTTTCCAACCCCTACGTTTTCACTACTTTGAATATGAACTTAGGGTTGCAAGTATAGCTTTTCTAACTTTGATAAAACTTCATGAAATCGTTTGTCTTTTATATTTCACTTGAAAATATTAGTAATTGTACAATGAATGGTACTTACAGAGGGATTTTGAGATTTTACTTGTCTTTCCCATTGTTCAAAGGACTCCAAATGATTTTACAGATTTGAAAGATATTGCTATGGTAACGGTTTCTACTAAAGGATCAGATTGAGATAAAAGACCTTTGCTTTACTATATAAATCCTATAATTGGGCATGATGAATTGTTGACGGACCTTATGGATTCTATATTGATGAAATGGGTGACTTGCAAGTCTTGGTATGACGATACCAATAACGGTTTATGCCCCTAACGAAATTGTATTATTGAATGATGTTTTTTAAAGATATTGAAAATGGTAATTGATAACGCCCAAACTACACCTCAAATTAACGAGGCGTAAGCGGTCGTAGTCAAGTAAAGAACCCAACAAGGTTGGGGTCAAATCCCACAGAGAATATGGTGAAGATTAAGCCTTTAGTGCAGTATGTGACTAGTCGTCAATCGTTTCCAGTAAATAAAGGGGGGGTTTGTGTGAACAAATCGTAAACAAAAGAAATAATAACCGTGTGAGTTTTAATCAATATGAGGGAATGCGAACTAGGGATGTGTTCACCATGGCGTTGTAATAATCGATTCTAGGCTTAACAGGGTTCTTTCTATATGCGTGTCACGATGTGATTGCGTCAATGGTATCGTCTAAACGTCTCTCGACCAAATAAACAAATTTCCTTTTCTATTCTCTCGACCTCGAAAAGATGTGCTTTTTAGATTTCAATCCTAAACATCAAGTAGATTAATCTAGTTACAGCATTAATCATTAGACGAGAGTTAGTAGTTTCGAATCCTTGTTGTTAATCAAGTTTCCCGGTTTTAATCTCTTTACTCAAGCAAATTAAACCTAGGCATGTTCTAATGTTTGCAACCACTAGAAAACGTTAAATAATGAATGATTAACAACGTGACAATACATATATCGAACCCAACGCTACCCGGAATCTATATCGTTACGTTTGCCATGGCTCCCACAACCCTAGTTGCGGGAGTTTTAGTTACTCATGCTCGAAGAAGAAAAGAAGGAATTCATAATAAAGGAAAGAAGATTCTTACAATATGATGAAAGTACCCTTCAATAATCCAAGAACAAGAGAAACCAAGAACTATTCAAGAACACGAATGTTAATTCAAGAAACGTGTTCTTGCTCTCGAAAACTAACTAAAAATCGTCTTTAAAACTAATGGGTGAACAACCTAAAATAAAACCTAACATAGGGTATTTATAGGAGTCAAAGAAACCAAATCCAAAACGGGTTAGGAGTCCTTCAAGCGGACAGCCGCTGGCGCGCTACTGCCTTGGTGCGACGGTCAGGCTGACGGACCGTCACAGGGTTGACGGACCGTCGCCTGGACCGTCAACTTTAGGCAGTTGCACTGCCTCCACGCGATGGTCTCTGTGACGGACCGTCACATGTGTGATGGACCGTCACTCAGGCCGTCACTCTTAGGCAGAATCCTCTTTTTCTCGTATTTCCTTCCGTTTCCGTGTTTGTTCCTATTTCCTGAAAATACAACATAAAAACATCAAAAACGACAACGGTTGCTTGAAAACGTACGATTGTTCTTAGCTAAAAGGAGTCGAAAATGACGTAAAATGGCGTCACATCAACACCCTCAACTTAAAACATTCGCTTGTCCTCAAGCAACATAACATAAAACAATATGACGACTTGACTAAGAACACAAACTCGTGTCTCTAGCAACTCATGGGCATTCATTATTTCATTAAATCAAGCTCCCTCGTAGCACATAGATGTATGAAACACTAACTTGCAAGGATCCAAACATGTCATTCCGATATGATAGAATATTATGCATACACACACGCAGCTATCCTAACAATCAATAGACAATATAGACATCTTGGTGCCCTTACCACAAAGAAATCCCACACACAAAATTTGGGACTAGGTAAGCGCTCACACTCACAAAAGATTTCAAACAATGCACATGCGATACCATAGGCTTGCCCTTACTATTCTATTTCCAGTTTTCAGAAAGCCGCTCAGGATCACTACAGGACTTGTTTTGGCTTGTAATGAGGCTTCAGGTGCAGGTAGGATACATTTAGGGGTTAGTGACTAAGCCCTCCTTGGAACTACCGACATCTTCTTACCACATAACGTTGCTTTGTCCATCCTTGTTCACCTCTTTATTCCCTTCTCTCTAGCTACAGGTGCGGCCTCTTTATCTTGACAATTCTTTTTATTTCTTTTTCGATCTTTTTTTCATCTCTATTTTTTTTTCTTTTCTTAGGCACACACCCGGATTTTCACTCTATTCACAACCAATCTTCACTATCCTCTTTTTCTTATCATTCACCTCTGTAGTAGCCACCCTCAACTTAGGCTGATTGCCTGAAGTGAGGTGCACAATGTCCTAGGGAGGACCAGGGCCAAAACAGGGTTTACCTCTATAGTAGCCACCCTCAACTTAGGCTGATTGCCTGAGTTGAGGTGCACGATGTCCAAGGAAGGACCAGGGCCAAAATAGGGATTCAAAGTTAAACAGGAACGGTGACAGGTTATTGAAAGAACAAGGTCAATTATGGGTCAAACAGGGATCAAAGGATTATTTTGGACGGTCTTATCGGTTAAGTGGACTGCACACAAAAAGGGCCTGTGATCCTTTCCTAAGCAACCAACTTCAAACTTTAACAAAATAGACCGGGCAAGTTCTAGATGCATGCACAGAGTAAGAATTTATGACAATAATCTCACACAATCTTGGCACCAAGAACCTATATCGCTACCAACTATCAAACAACCGCTCGGCTTAAGCATACTCATTCTAATCATAATCACACAATGACATTCAAAAGATCCAGACAGTCAATCGTTTCAACATAAGTACAAAACCAGAAAATTTTTAAAGGGCGCTACTTTGATAAGAAATCGCATGCTTTGCTATAGACACTAAAAAAAAATTTAAAATAAACAACCTAAACATGCCGGTTCTACTAGATAGCACACCGGAGGGAAAAGAACTCGGCAACAAAAACCCTCGGTGGTGACTCACAGGTTTCCCCACACCCTCAACTTAGACTCATGCATTGTCCCCAATGCATACATATGAAAATAAAAAAAAACTGTGAGAACAAAGGAATACCTGTGAAGTCGATATGACTCAGATTCTGGAATGATGTTGGAGACCGCCAGGGTCTCCAAAACAAGAGAACTCGATGGAGTGTGGCGTTCCAGCTTCCTTTTTGGGCTCCATCGCTAGTCGCGACAACTTCTTCGCTCTTTCTTTGCAGATTTTTTTGCGGTGTTTTCGTTTCTTTGATCTATATTCACCGCTTTCCTTTACCTGCCCATCCTCATGCAATCGCGACTTTACTCTCATAACAGCTCGGGTTTTAACACAACCCTTCTCCTCAAGATCCATATCCCCAGGGCCTTCCTCAATAGCATTGATGACTGCGACCACCTTCATGTCACTTGGTTGCTTCATCAATTTGGTCACGTCGAACTTGACCATTTCATTGTTCAATCGGAAGGTCAGCTCGTTTTTCTCCATGTCGACCAATGCTCTTGCTGTGGCTAGCAATGGTCGTCCCAAGATTATGGGAACTTCGAAATTCACTTCGCAATCCAAGATCACAAAGTCAGCTGGGAAGATAAGCTTACCGATCTTTACTAGCACATCAGACAATATCCCTACGGGTCGCTTTACCGAACGGTCAGCCATTATCAATCTCATGGTCGTCGGTTTAGGAGCTCCCAAACCCAATTTGTTATAAATTGCTAGCGGCATCAAGTTGATACTAGCACCAAGATCACACATAGCTCTTCCAAAGTTGAGCTTCCCGATAGTACAGGGAACAGTGAACGCACCTGGATCTTTCTTCTTTTCGACCAACGACCTTGAAGAAATAGCGCTGCAGTAGTGGAGGTTATCTTCCGGTTCACAACTCACCGTCCTCTTCTTTGTAATCAAGTCCTTCATGAACTTGGCATAACCGGGCATTTGTTCCAGCGCTTCCACCAATGGTATGTTTATTGAAATCTGTTTCAGTATGGTCATGAAGTTCAGGAACTTACCATCGTTAGCTTTCTTCTTCAAACGCTGTGGGAACGGAGGTGGTGGTCGAGGCATCATAGTTGGAAGCTTTTCAGCTTCCTTGCGTTTCTCCGCGGGCTTTGGAGTTTCCTCCTCTACCACCTCTTCAACATCAGCAATATCACCTTGAGTATGAATTACCGGATGTGATTCCGGTAATATTTTTCCACTTCTTGTGGTGATCGCCATACAGCTTGCATCATTCCTCGGATGAGTGGTGTCGCTCGGCAAGGTACCTGTCTTCCTTGGGTTTAGAGATGCCGAGATGTGACCCACTTGCTGCTCTAGTTGCTTGATTGCGGTTGAGTGTGACTCCACTACCTGACTCAATGTTGATAACTCAGTCCGCATTGCCTTTACTCCAGAGTCAGTCGATTCCACCTTAAGCAGCATCTTCGCCATCATGTTCTCAAGTTTGGACGTCTCAGCCTCGCTGCCAGTTTTGTCCCGATTGCCAGGTGGTATATACAACCCACCTCTATCGGTGTTGTTCCTCCAGCTTCCTTGGTCGCGCTCTTTGTAGCCACTTTTCTCATAGTGGTTGTCTCGCTGATAGTTCCGACCTTGGTTTCCCTGGCCATTGGCCTGGAAACTCCCCAAGTAATTTGCCTCCTCAGTCTCCATACCTTGGGCACCCACAGCTTGCACCTTCTCCATACCTCCCGAGCACAAGTGCTTTGTCAGGAGATCCAACTGTGTTTTCAGATGCGCCATGTCTTGGTCGCGCTCCTCCTCTTTCCTACGCTGCTCAGCCGACATACCAACTGTATAGGTGCTAGCTGCAACCTCTGAATCTCGTGTGTGCCAGCCCCTGTTGGTCTTGGTGAGCCTGTCCAAAATAGCTGTGGCGTCGGCAAAAGTGCGACCCATAAACGCTCCACCTGCTGCGTTATCCAATGTCGACTTGGTAGCCGAATTTAGTGCCCTGTAGAATGTCTGCATCAAGAATTCGTTGTTCAGCTGATGGTTGGGGCACTGTGTCAGTTTCTTCTTGAATCGCAACCAAGTCTCGTGCAGTGCTTCATGCGGTTGCTGCCTGAAGTTGCTAATCTCGTCCCTCAACTGTATCATCCGAGAGGGAGGAAAGAACCTTTCTAGGAAAGCTCCTCTCAACTCTCCCCACGTTGTGATAGAGTCGGGGGTCAGCTCTGTCAACCACAATGCTGCCTCATCAGACAGAGACAACGGAAACAACCTGAGCCTGATCGCTGTCTGACTCACTCCTGGCAATTCGAACGATTTGCATATGCCCACGAAATTCATCAAGTGCTGATTTGCATCATCACCAGCAACACCGCGGAACACTCCTCTCAAGTTCAACAGCTGGATCATCGTGCTAGTGATGTTGAACTTGGCTCCGGGCGGTAGCGGTGGAACAATAATGGCGCCCGTAGCGCCAGCTCCATCTAAATCGAGATCCTCATCATTCCGTGCGATCTCATCCTGCAGACCACCAGCATTCAGATTTTGTTGGGCCTGCAGTTCTGCAGCGATCCTTGCTGCCTCATTTTGTGCGGCCATATTCAGCCTTAATGTTCTCGCAAGCTCGGGGTCGTAAGGTAATGTTGATTCACCCGAGCTTCGGGTACTTGGCATGCACAAATCTGTACCCTGTCAAAACAAAAACAACAAACAAAAATAAAAGCAGGAAATTATGACTAAGAGTCAAATAAACACACCAGACTTAATTAACAACCGTATTCCCCGGCAACGGCGCCACTATTTGATAACGCCCAAACTACACCTCAAATTAACGAGGCGTAAGCGGTCGTAGTCAAGTAAAGAACCCAACAAGGTTGGGGTCGAATCCCACAGAGAATATGGTGAAGATTAAGCCTTTAGTGAAGTACGTGACTGATGGTCAATAGTTTTCGGTAAATAAGGGGGGTTTTGTGTGAACAAATCGTAAACAAAACAAGTAATAAACGTGTGAGTTTTAATCAATATGAGAGAATGCGAACTAGGGACGTGTTCACCATGGCATTGTAATAATCGATTCTAGGCGTTACAGGGTTCTTTCTATATGCGTGTCACGATGTGATTGCGTCAATGGTATCGTCTAAACGTCTCTCGACCAAATAAACAAATTTCCTTTTCTATTCTCTCGACCTCGAAAAGATGTGTTTTTTAGCTTTCAATCCTAACATCAAGTAGATTAATCCAGTTACGGCATTAATCATTAGACGAGAGTTAATAGTCTCGAATCCTTGTTGTTAATCAAGTTTCCCGGTTTTAATCTCTTTACTCAAGCAAATTAAACCTAGGCATGTTCTAATGTTTGCAACCACTAGAAAACGTTAAATAATGAATGATTAACAACGTGACAATACATATATCGAACCCAACGCTACCCGGAATCTATATCGCTACGTTTGCCATGGCTCCCACAACCCTAGTTGCTGGAGTTTTAGTTACTCATGCTCGAAGAAGAAAAGAAGGAATTCATAATAAAGGAAAGAAGATTCTTACAATATGATGAAAGTACCCTTCAATAATCCAAGAACAAGAGAAACCAAGAACTATTCAAGAACACGAATGTTAATTCAAGAAACGTGTTCTTGCTCTCGAAAACTAACTAAAAATCGTCTTTAAAACTAATGGGTGAACAACCTAAAATAAAACCTAACATAGGGTATTTATAGGAGTCAAAGAAACCAAATCCAAAACGGGTTAGGAGTCCTTCACGCGGACAGCCGCTGGCGCGCTACTGCCTTGGTGCGACGGTCAGGCTGACGGACCGTCACAGAGTTGACGGACCGTCGCCTAGACCGTTAACTTTAGGCAGTTGCACTACCTCCACGCGACGGTCTCTGTGACGGACCGTCACATGTGTGACGGACCGTCACTCAGGCCGTCACTCTTAGGCAGAATCCTCTTTTTCTCGTATTTCCTTCCGTTTCCGTGTTTGTTCCTATTTCCTGAAAATACAACATAAAAACATCAAAAACGACAACGGTTGCTTGAAAACGTACAATTGTTCTTAGCTAAAAGGAGTCGAAAATGACGTAAAATGGCGTCACATCAGTAATAATTTAGGCTCTAAGAGAATTAGATGGTTAACTGAGAAGGTGTGAGGCTAAACGTCTCAACTCCCGAAACATGTGTTTAGCCGACATAGGTGTCACGACCCGATTTCTCAAGTCATGATGGCACCTACAACCCCCCAGTAGGCGAACCAATTCCCGTAGCCCGAAACAGTTAGTAATGGGCTACTACCTAACAAATACGCTCAATAAGCTGAGATAAGCAGAAGCAGAATGTAAAGATAAGAGAACGCGAAAGCAATTTACCCGAATATATACATCATGAAACTACACCAACTCCAAGACTTGGTATCGACAGTACAAAAGCTTCTAATAGAATACAAGTGCTAGAAGTAACAAAATACAATACAAATTTGCCTCTGAAAGTACAAGGAGCAACAGTACAACAGATGAGATGTAGACAAGCCCCGACCGTCAGGCGCTCACCCTAGTCTCTAAGATCCAAAAGCTGCACGAGTCTCCAATGCGTTCAACGGTGAAAGCTCAGCTAATATCTGCACCAAAAAGTGCAGAAGTGTAGTATGAGCACCAAAACAACGGGTACTCAGTAGTTATCATCGGCCGACTGAGCGCATATAAGATATAAAAGCAGTAAGTAACAGATAGCAAGAAAGCAGTCACTGAAGCAATAAGCAAGGCACAAGGAGCTAGCACAGATCATCCATAACCAAGAGCTTCAAGTAACACATGCTAGCATAGAGATACAATTACATAGAATCACAGGTGAAGGAAAGGAAAACGCACCTGGAGTCCTTGCACAATAATATAAGTAAGTAGAGAGAGAGTTGAGAAAATGGTGGTATACCGGTAACCTCAAGTAGAAGGAAAAGACGGAGAGCAGTCTAACATACTCAAAATGGAATCAACCAGTATAACGAAATCATAACACCAATCCAATCACATGATAGCATAACCAGGGAATCACCTCACAAGTACCACCCTAGGATGAAATAACTAGACCATAATAACCAAGAGATACCACTCAGCTTCCCACAAGAATAGAACCAGAGTCTCACACTCTGCTCAGAAGGCCACACAAAAGTGCCTCAATAAGATAGGACTCCCTATCCCTCACAATAATCATATATCCCATAACCGAAACCTCAACAGGTTAACCATCACTAATCCTTCACTAACTGAGTGCCAAGACAAGCTCTAAATAAAGACAGGAGTAAATATAGTCTACCTACAGTCCCAACGGCCGCCCATACAACCAAGGAACACAATTAAGTGAAAGCAAACCCTCCGTCATCCCATACTACCGGAGCGTATACTGAACACACAACAAACAAGGGTGGAATCCAATGCATGATATGATATGATGTGAAATAGAACCTCTGTATGTACCTCCTCCAGTGCCAATCGGGCCCAGCAGGCAGGTTCCTTGGAAGGACTCAGCCCGTATACCTCTACTCCACTGTATACCCTTCCCTTCGGCGCACGCAGCCCGAAGCCCCAGGCCCGGAGTGGCAAAGTCCATGGAGGTCCCCGACCCCATACTAAAACTCAGTATCAAGACATGTCATCCGGAAGCAAGTCTGGGATCAAGATAGAGACCCAGTCTCGAATATGCATGCCTAGACCCTGTCCAGGAATAAAGTAGTAGAAAATGCCTCAAAAACCCCTCCAAGGGTGCTCGGGCGTAACCGGGTCTAATACTGTAGTAAATCAAGTCTAGTGCTCCGCCCTGCAGAGACCAGTATCAGTAATAAAATCAAGTCTGGTGCTCTACCCCGCAGAGACTAGTATCAGTAATAAAATCAAGCCTGGTGCTCTGCCCCGCAGAGACTAGTACCAGTAATAAAATCAGTGCGAAAACATCCAAAAATCCCTTTTTCTATCATCAACAGTACCAAAAAAGGGTCCCCAGGGCCATGCAGATTTAGGAAAACTGTCAGTAGTGGATCGTAGCCAAAACTGTAGTAAAACATGCAGGGGAAAACCTTTTTCATGGATGATATGCTTGCACACAAATATAAAAGTAGCCCAACGACTCACAACAACTCCTATCAGCCCTGCACAGGCCCAACAGCTACTCAGAAGACATAACCAGCCTAAAAGGATTATCTCTATGTCCGGGTCTCATGGACATTCCCCAAATAACCCACCATCTATGTTCCAGAGTCAATACAAGGTCATACAGGACCACAAAGGTAATATACAATACTACGCGAATACTACAAACAACGTGTGAAATAGACGGACGAAAGACGAACAAGGTCTGGGGTACCAACCTATAACAACCTATCCAAGGATGCTAATTAATACAGTTATAGCCTATATACGCAGAGTCTAGATAGGGAAAAACCATAACCTACCTGTCATCCAATGACTAGCTGCGGTAACGACATCGTCCAGACTCGAACTGCTCCTGGAAGCTCCAAATCACAAAAGATACTTTTAACTGAAGCCCCAAAGGCGTCTCTATGAAGGCTGACCAACCAAGGTAATTGAACAATTGCTAGAATCGACGAGGCTGCAAGAACGAGCCATAGCCATTTGATAAGGTGTTAATGTCACACTCGCGACCAGCCAACTCCAAAACATAAAATGAGGCCAATAACAATAAGAAATGGAAGCTAAATCCAACAATAATATGTTAACCACATCTCAAAGGAGCGACGAGCTCCCGAGGCACTATTTCAACGTGTACTTCACGTTGTCCAATCCAATCACTATCGTATGCGATCCCAAAAAGAATCGCACAATTTCCCAATCCCTCCAGCACCTTACCACAACTAGAACACCACAACAATAACCAAACATAACAAGATAAAGGGGCTGTCCAAAGCCACAAATCCAAAATACCACTTTGGGGCTCAGAAATCCATAAAACAATACTAGAACATATAATAACGAAGGAGGATCGTAGGGGAGATATTTCCTTGACAAAAATATTTAATATCCCAAGATTAACAACCTGCCTCCTTGCAGGAACAACAAACATATCCAAATCGAACAAGAAACTACTACAAGTTATCGAAAAATACAACTTTTCGTGACTAGAAGCTTAGAATCTTGATTCAACAAATAGATAAGTGTACGGGATCCATACCTCACCAATATAACTCCGTAGATACCTCCAAATACTCATAAAACACCTGCTGGCTCGCTGCATCAACACCCACGAAGATACGCCATGAAATCAATGGGGAAAACTATACCAAAATGACGAGCTCGCGACGTAGAGCAACTTCCGTTAAACTTCCGAATTGAAAGGATCAAAGTCCATGGATTATTTAGGGACTTTCCCTCTGATTTTCAGTGTATTTTGGGTGAAAATAATTAGTTCAAACGAAGGAGAAATCAGCTTTTATAAGCTGAACCGACTTAGGATGTGGTCCCCACCTTGACGTGTCTGCTTGCGCAGTCTTACAAAAATGTGAATATCTCTCTATTCTGAAGTCGTATGGATGAACGGTTTAGTGAGTTGGAAACTAGACTCGTAGACCTTCAATTTGGTATATTGGTATCCCACTAACTTTTTATAGATAGGGATAAACACCCCAAGACATTTAACCCAAATTTGAAGAGAATTCCTTAAAGGAATTTACAATAACTTTTTCCGACTTTTGTTTAGAAATAAGTAAGCAAGACTTTCTACCCTGCTTTTCTTTTCTTAAAAAATTGCGAATTACACCAAATTTTGCCTTCAACCAAGCCTTTCCATTCCGAAATCGAGAAAGATCACTCCGAAAAGTCAGTCTTTTCTTATTATACGATATCTTCGCCATGGATGATAGAATTCCTCCTGGAAGCGAAGGCAGGAGCAAAGCCTATTGATTCACCAGTTTGCTAACCTACTTGTCAGCTACCCGCACTCTGTAACCAGAATAGGGCTCTGAACTTAAAACCACCCGCTTTTAGAAGTCTGGAAGGCGGCGCCTAAACTAGTCGGACTTGCTTGAATCGATAGGCTTACCGGACTTCTCTGTCTATTCAATTTATTTTGTTGCAGACTCTTCCCCACGCCTATTTCTTCCCCTGGCCCTGTAGTGGAGCTTTCCCCACGCCCTAGGCCTATTGAGATCTTTCCCTGTGCAGGTAAATTTGGGCTTAGGAGGGGAATACCCGGTTCATCGGAACTTCAACCAGAAGAGGTAGGCTCGGGTTCCTGGTATACATATAAGAAAGCCAGTAGAGCTAAATAGAGGTAGACTGTACTTCTATGCGTACTGAGCTGAGGTCCTCCCCACAGGGATAAACTATCTTTGCCATACTTCCTTGATAGGTGAGACTTCGCCCCTTCTTCTTCTTCCCACGAAACTGAAACTAAAGAATACTTTGTAGGGTCAGCTTACCAATCGCTCTATTTTCTCTTTACTTTCCTGTGTATGAGTTGAATTTTGAGTAATCGATGAGACTAGTAAGGATTCTCCAATAGGTATAACCCTTGTCTTTGTTCTTTTTTAAATGCTTGAGTCTTTCAATGTCAATGCTTCGGGTACTACTAGGCACAACATAGCGAGAAGTCGTTCTGCTCTGTTCATCTATCCCTAACAATAACAAGCAAGAGGGGGTGCTAAAGTTCAAATCCGTAGTGATCTCTGCTGCCCGGAGCTTCCGCTGGGTTTTAGATAGAAACTCCAATTTCTCTTTCTGCTCGTTGGGAGAACTCTCAATCGATTGGTTTCCGGGAGTCGAGGTGGAAGTAGATGGGGACTGGGGAGAATAAAAAACCTCCTTATCGGAATTGGTCTCGTCCGATGCATGGCCGATGAGGGAGGCTCCAGAAGGAGAAGAAGCGGACGGAGACTCCGAGGGTTAGGGGATAGGTTTGGTCGAGAATTTCATTACCTAAGTATGCCACTATAGCCACTAAAAGGGTCATATCTTGTTGAAGAGGAAGTGAAAGGAGCGAGACCTTGCGGAGTAGGTACGGAAGGGGAGGCCTCTTCAGAGGTAGTTAAAACCCTTTATTTCAGGGAGGCAAGATAGGATCTTTCTTTTAGGATAGGACCACATACCCTAATTGAGACCCGAAGGGAGGCTGGATCTACTCTAAAGTAGAGTAGCTGTACTTGCCTTTTTCGCTTACCTTATTTATTATTATTAAAAAGGGAAAGGGCCTTTTCAGCTAGGAACTTGCTTGACTTCAAAACTTATCATACGACCATTTTGCGATTATAATACCTCATAAAACATCCTTCTTAGTATATTAGACACTATTAGTCTTACCCCAAAGGCACAAGTTACTTTAAACCTTCCAAACGGGCGAGGTGTTACATGAGGCATTTCTTTAACTCAAACTTTCGAGTAAGGGATTCCTTTGACCTAGAACCTTGGTTTAATTCTTTGATATTACCAAGAATGTTGTCGGAAGTCAACGATTTCCAAAGTTGAAGCTCTAAAATGAGGAACGGCCATAAAGACCAAACAAACGGCCTGAGCACCGAACTACCAGTCCCGACAAGCCATAAGTGACTTGGGCCGCTACAAGTAAGCTCTAATGGTACAAGAAAGAGAAAACGTGTAAATGACCAGAAGGGTCATTACAATAGGGATGGTTCGATCCTAACTTAGGACGGCCTTATATTTTTCTCTATGAGGATGATTGTACTGGACATATTGTATTAAAATCTTGACTCATGCATCAAACATGGGTTGGGGATTAGCCGGTCGAGCATTGATTGGATCCACATAGCCCGTGGTGTTGAATAGAAGTCGGTGATACCACCTAGTTCAGAAGTAAACGACAGAAGTCTATTGTTTTCTCTTAACGGAATCTACTATGGATAGTTATTGTCATTGTATTGGAAGTGTTTTAAATGTCAACTTTTCAGATAAAGTATATTGTATCTATTTTCTTTGTTCTGTGTACCACTAAAAAATTTAAAGGTTTTCTCCATGAAGTTAAAAATTAATTTGGTAGAAAAATAAAAAAATTTAGAAGTGATAGAGATTGTGAATATGAGTCTAATGCATTTTATTCTTTTGTTATATCATTGTAAAAAATTCATGAAATTATTTCTCTTATTCTCTTGCATTTAAAGGTGTAGCAAAAAGAAAGAATAAAATTTTGACTGAATTGACTAATGACATATATACTTATTAAAATTAATTGTACCTCTAAATTTGTGGGATGAAGCTATTTTGACTGTATGTGTTGAATAGAGTGCCTCATAATAAGATTAAATAACACCTTTTGAGTTATGGAAATGTCACAAGTCAAATTTAATATGTCTAAGAATTTGGGATTGTTTAACCTATGTAAGGCTAATGGATCCTAAAATTACTAAATTATGTAAAAAAGTTATTACTTATACTTTTCTTGAGAGAAAATACATAAAAACCCTCCTAAACTTGGCTCGACAACTTACTTTAGCACTTAAATTTTACGGGCAATTAAATACCCCCCTTAACAACTTTAAAGTGAATTAAATACAACTTCAATACCTGACGTGGCAAAAATAAAAAATAAAAAATAATGAAGGCGCGTATTTTTTAAAAATAAAAGGTGGTCCCATTAATTTATGTATAAAAATAAATATAAAAAATTTTAAAAAAAACTACCCCACACATATCATCTTCTTCGAACTCCCCCACCCCCCTTTTTTCTTCTTCTTCTTTTTCAAACTCTGCACTATTTCACTCTTTAATCTTTGCTCTCCACTTTCACTTCCATGTTTTCTCTCTCTAGAAAATCACCATGTTTGATGATCTGGGCATCCATGAATAGCTGGTTCACTCCCACATTGATCATCATCCCCATCAATAGGAAACCCCATTCGAACCACCAACACAAAATTCATCAATAAAATCTTTCAAAACACAAATCCAGTACCTTTTTCAGCACACTCGTGAACAAAAACTCAAAAATATGGAACAAGATTCTTAGTTTGAAGAAAGCCTTCCAGATAAATCGACCTAGTATATTTTTCACACACCCATGAATAAAAACTTGAAGATATGGAGACCCATTTCGATTTCAGCAAATTGAAGGAGAAAATGAAGATGAAAAACAGGAAGTTTTGAATTTTCTTGAAAAACAAAGATTTCAATGGAGGAAAAATATAATTAGGAATCAAAATTTTATATATTTAATAATTATTTGAATTAATGAGGAAAAAGAATTAATTAGTGCATAAAAAATGAGTTAAGGAAAAGAAAAATTGTGAATAAGCAAAAAAATGAAATAAATAAATAAAAATTAATTTTAGATAATTTTTGACGTGGCTCTGACATGGCAATGACGTGGTGCTGATTTGGCGGTGATATGGCGCGTGTGTAGTGCACTTTCCATAGTGAGAGTGGTATTACATTTTTAGGGTGGTATTTATTCACTCCAAAGTTGTTAAGGGGGGTATATAATTATCAGTTAAGTTTAAGTGCTAAAGTAAGTTGTCGAGCCAAGTTTAGAGTTTTTTTTATGTATTTTCTCTTTTCTTGATTATGCTTCAAATAATACACCATATAGATTTTTTAATCTTGAAGATAATATAATAATAGAATCAGGTAATGCTATTTTTTCATAAAAATAAATTTTTATTTGATTTTAAAAGTAGTGAGAGTCAAAGGATTGAAGAAAATATTTTGTCACTATCTAGTTCTTCTACTTTTATTTTGAGAAATGAAAAAATTGATAATTTTGAGTCAAAATGAAGTAAGAAAGTTAGAGTAGAAAAATATCTCGATCCTGATTTTTATGTTTTTAATGTTGGAGATGACCTCAAACTTTAAAAGAAATTTTATCTTCACATGATTCTATTTTTCAAAAAGAGATTGTAAATGATGAAAAAGAATCATTAATTTCTAATAAAAATTGAAAATTGATTGATTTACCACCAAGTTATCAAATAATTGGATGCAAATGAATTTTACTGATAAAGTTAAAATCGAATGGATCTGTTGATAAATAAAAGGCTGGACTAGTTGCTAAAGGTTTTAGCAACTAGAAGACCTAAAATTTGTTGATATTTTTCTCCGATAACTAAAATTACATTCATCAGACTTTTAATGTTATTGCTGTAATTTTGATTTACAAATTCATTAAATGGATGTAAAAATTACTTTTTAAATGGAGACATAAATGAGAAAATTTATATAAAATAATTTGAGTGTTTTGTTAAAGCAGGCTAAAAAAGCAAAGTGTGTAAACTTGCTAAATCTATATGGCTTGAAACAGACACCAAACAATGAAAAAAATTTAATTTTTGCATGATTAAAAATAATTTTAAAATAAATTAGTATGATAAGTGTATATATCATAAGTCTTGAATTAATTCACATGTTATTATTTACCTCTATGTTGATGATTTGTTGAACTTTGACTCTAATATGAACGTTATTATAGAAATTAAAAATAATATTATTAGTAGACATTTTAAAATGAAAGATCTTGGTAAGACAAATTTTATTCTTGGAATCAAAATTACTAGAACATGTGATGAAATTTTTCTTGATCTGTCATGTAATGTCAAAAAAAAATTAAAAAAATATAATTTTCTTGATTGCAAGCATGTTGTAATTCCTTTTGATTCATGTGTTCACTTGTTTCTTGTTCAAAGTGAAAATGATGTGATAAATCAAAAGAAATATGCTAGCTTAATTAAAAGTTTGGGATATGTGATTAGCTGCATTAGGCCTGATATTGCATATGTAGCAGGAGTATTTAGCAGGTTCACAAGCAAGTCAGGTAATGAACATTGACATGCCATAACAAGAGTTATGAAATATTTAATTGAAACAAAAACTTGTTATTTATTCTATGAAAAATATCTTGTTGTACTTTAAGATTTTTCTGATGCAAATTGAAACACTTTATCAAGTGATTCATGTTCTACTACTAGTTATATTTATACTTTGACAGGTAATGCTATTTGTTGAAATTTTTTTTAAAAATAAACTATTATTGCTAACTCTATCATGAAGTCTGAACTAATTAATTTAGCTTCACCTAGTGAGAAAGCGCATTAGTTGATAGATTTATTATTTTAAATACCTTATTGTAACACCCCAATCTTTCGAGTTAGGATTCCAATCATTTTTCGCGTGTAATTAGACCTGAACCCGAAAGATTTCATTGTAACTAGGTGTTACAATCAAGCACTATGTGGGAGATGAGAGTTGGATGTGAATTAAGGTCTTAAAGAACCCCTAGCATAAATTAAGTTGAAAGCTTCTCTACCGGCTAAGTGTTTGTATAACTTTCTAACTTGGGTCATCTTCAAATAATTATTTCTCCTAGAATATAAAGATCTAGGTGGCCTATTACCCACAAAATTAAAGGACTTCGAGTCTTCTTTCAAACGCCGCTGATCGTGCATAAATTCGAGTCCGGAGTAAAAGGTTATGATCAGTTTATCGAGAAGACATATGTCTGTCCAGAAAACCATCGAAAGTTGGGAGTTAAAATGGAAGAGAAAACGGTCCATTTTCTGGGAAAACTGTCCATTTTCCCAACCGTTTCTGGAGACAGAAACTCAAAATTTCCGTAAGTTAAAACGCCTTCAAAAACGGTCCGTTTGTGGCCAAAACGGACCATTTTGGCGACCGTTTTGGACGCGTTTTTCCTTCCTAGACTAATTCGGATTTTAATTAGAATTGCCTATAAATAGGACCCCTAGGGTATTGCTATGGGAGTTGCCACTTCTTAAGCTATTTGAGGGTATTTTGGTCCCTTCCTCATCCAAATTTTGTCCCCCACTATTCTGAAACGATCCTAAGTCCCTAAGAGCGCCCCATTCATCAAAACATACGATACTTTACTCTCCAAAGTATCTTGGGACAAGAACAATTAGGGTTCAAGCTTCAAAGGTCAACTTCAAGTAATTCTTGAGTCTCTTTTCGTCAAAAGGTACGCAGAACGATCTTACTTCAAAGTATTTTCTAGATATGATGGTTTCCAACCCTTACGTTTTCACTACTTTGAATATGAACTTAGGGTTGCAAGTATAGTTTTTCTAACTTTGATAAAACTTCATGAAATCGTTAGTCCTTTATATTTCACTTGAAAATATTAGTAATTGTACAACGAATAGTACTTACAGAGGGATTTTGAGATTTTACTTGTCTTTCCCATTGTTCAAAGGACTCCAAATGATTTTACAGATTTGAAAGATATTGCTATGGTAACGGTTTCTACTAAAGGATCGGATTGAGATAAAAGACCTTTGCTTTACTATATAAATCCTATAATTGGGCATGATGAATTGTTGACGGACCTTATGGATTCTATATTGATGAAATGGGTGACTTGCAAGTCTTGGTATGACGATACCAATAATGGTTTATGCCCCTAACGGAATTGTATTATTGAATGATGTTTTTTAAAGATATTGAAAATGGTAATAATTTAGGCTCTAAGAGAATTAGATGGTTAACCGAGAAGGTGTGAGGCTAAACTTCTCAACTCCCGAAACCTGTGTTTTGCAGACATAGGGATGGTTCGATCCTAACTTAGGACGACCTTATATTTTTCTCTATGAGGATGATTGTACTGGACATATTGTATTGAAATCTTGACTCATGCGTCAAACATGGGTTGGGGCTTAGCCGGTCGAGCATTGATTGGACCCACATAGCCCGTGGTGTTGAATAGAAGTCGGTGATACCACCTAGTTCAGAAGTAAATGACAGAAATCTATTGTTTTCTCTTAACGGAATCTACTATGGATAGTTATTGTCATTGTATTGGAAGTGTTTTAAATGTCAACTTTTCAGATAAAGTATATTGTATCTATTTTCTTTGTTCTGTGTACCACTACATTTCACGTACTGACCGTCTTCGGGTAGCTACATCTAGGTTCAGAGGCACCTTCTTGTGGTACTACGCAGCACTAGATTCGAGCAGACAAATCCAGCTTTCTGGTGAGCCCTCTATCCTTCGGAAGGCACCTTTATGACAGACATTTATAGTATTTATTTTAATGGTATCGTAGGGGCCTTGTCCTGGTATAGATGATTTCCTTTCTTTATGGAATAGAGGCTTCGTATATTATGTATGATTGGATCCCTTAAGGTTTGGTTTTGACTTATTTATATTGAACCAGACATTTTAGTATTGTGTTCATCTTTCCGCAACTCTTTATTATTGAATGTGCTTATTATAAATGCTAAGGGGTCTTCTCAGACCTTCATTGGTTTGGGATGCCCGTTACGTCGGGGGCCTAGTCTCGGATCGTGACACTTATATTGAAAAAAATAATTTCTCCTATTTTAATTTATTGTGATAGCATCACTGCAATTAGTAGAGTTTAAAATCGTTAATACAACGGTAAATTAAGACCTATAAAAAAATACAGTAATGTGAGATCATTTTTGATAAGTGATACTATTGATGTTGATTATGTCAAATCTTGTGATAATCTTGAAGATCCATTGACTAAGGCCTTAGCAAGAGAAAGCGTCTGGAGCACATCGAGTGGATGAGATTGAAGCCTATAAATTCATGAGTCATATATGAGAAAACTCAACCTGGGAACTAGAGATCCTATAATCAGGTTCAATGAAAAAATGAATCACATAATGACTTATTGTGAAGTGCACTTTTTTTCCCTCCCTATGATGTGAGTGCATTTTTTCTATAATGATTTGTGGAGGTTGAATTTAAAAACTCTTAATGAAAGTTTGTAACTCGTATGAGTGGAGTGCTAAATTTACAGGAGCGCTCTTGACATATTTCACCTATGCGACTGTGAAAGTAGGCCGCTTCCTAAGAGAATTAGGCTTATTCTCAAAAACATTCACAAAAATTGGGATAGCAAAAAACTGTAATGTACATGCTATTAAAGTTCATGTTATCACCTTGATTATTATGTATCAGCAGTGGTACTTTATTTTCCTAAAACAATCATAGTTCAAGTCTGAGACCACTACGACTCTAGAGTAAATATTATTATTTTATTAAGTAGAGATTCAATGTAGAGCACAGTTTCATTATGTATAGTAGTCTTCATTCAACTAATAACCTCTCTTAGCTTAATATTTGTGAGGGACTTGTTTGAGAGCATTTTAATATTAGTTATATTAAAGTGCATCTTTCTAAATTGTCAAAGTGTGGCTACTGTATGGCCTCTATACATTGGAGCATTATGGGGGTGTTTGGATGTGCTTTCAAAAAGTAGTTTAAAAGTTAAAGGTCAAAAGTCAAAAGTTAAATATTTCCAACTTTTGATTTTTGACTTTTGAATTATTTTTATATTTTTTTTGAATTAAAAGTGGATGCTTAAAAATACTTTTTAGCTTTGCCAAACATCATCAAAACTTAAAATGTACTTAAAAGTCAAAAACATTTAAAAATAAGTTAATTCAAACACCCTCTATGTGTCACTAGTGAACTTATCCGCGCTTCGCGCAGATTAATTAGTCTTTCACCTGAATTTTTTTCAAAAAAAAACTTAGTTTTCATTTTTCAAAGTCAAATATTTCCATATTTCACCAATTATATTATTAATTTTAATATAATTTATATATTCTTCTATAATTTTTCATCACTTAAAAGTTTTTAGTCTTCTATAAATGAGCAAAATGGATGAAGTAGGTGAAAAGACTAATTGTTTAGTTTAATTAAAGATAAAAATGGTCACTAAATTAATGGTAATAATTTTTGGGCTTTCTAAACTGAAAAAGAGATGGGTACTTGAGAAAATGTAGTTAAGAAATAATTTGTAGGTTTTTTAATAAATATTGTAAATAGGAAGAATTAAGAAAAATATCAAAAATTTGAGGAAAAAAATGAATATCATTCTTGACTTTAGAAGCATGTCACATCACATTTACTGTGCCTAACTTTATTATTTTTATATAAACTAGTGAACTTATTCGCGCTTCGCGCGGTAATTAATTTTTTTTAAATATGACTAAATAATTATTATTTTTATCTTTTAATTAAAAAGATGATCAAACTTTACTCATCGATCATCTTAATCTTTTCTCATAAAATTAAAGTCATTGTTTCAACATCAATCCAGAAAATATAAAATCTCATGATAAGCGATAATTTAGGATGCTCCATACTTCACGCAGTCTAAAAATCAGAAGTAATTTTTTTTGTAAGTTATATATGTGAATTTACGGGGATGGAGGTGGAAGGTTTGTAACTGATGTGAAGTTATAATGGATGTTTATCTTTAAAGGTGTCGTTTGGGTATTTTAATATGAGCCATATTAATTACTAAGAAATAGAAGGAAAAATATAAAATCAATGCATAGTATTTTGAGCTTTTGTTGACATTCACTCCTACAAGTCGATCATTAATTCAATAGCCTTCCTCTTGTTCTTTGAGTCACACTAAAGTATGAATATAATAAGCATGAAAAACGTAACAATTTAGAAGGTTAATGTGATCATTTTTAACAAAGTTTTACTATGTATATTTATAGGATTACAATATGAAATACCAAATAGTGTCATAAATATGATTATTAATTATTTTAGGGTTATGATGATAAAAAGTAATGAAAATAAAGATCATTGAATTTTACATTAAAGAAATATAAATAAATATTTTTTTAGTTTGTTAACATTGCAGATTTAACGTATAATTAAGAGAGTTAAATGAGTTTTTTTTTAATATAGAACATAAATGAGGAAAAAAATAGAGAAAAGGCCAAAAAGAATTAAAAATATAATTATACTTTTTGATCGAAGAAAAGTGTCACAGTACTATTTTATTTATAAATTATTAATTAATTATATATATATATATATATATATATATATATATATAATATATATAATATATATAGATATAGATAGATAGATAGATAGATAGATAGATAGATAGATAGATAGATAGATACCTTTCTTTTACAAATATTCTCTTCTATTCAAATAATAAAAAAGTAAATAAATTAAATACAGAAAAAAATAAAAAAATAAAAAATAGTAACTTGACTGAATTTGGTGAGTTACATTTCGATTATATGTATTTCTTTTATTTTTCAGTTTTTTCTTTATTGCTCTTTATTTCCTTTTTTTTTTCTTTATTGCTCTTTATTTCCTTTCCTTCTTTTATTGGTGGAATCACAAAAAAAAATTATCACCAAAATTAAAAGAAGATAATACTTCGTAGAATTCTTCTAGTAAATATGGTAGTTTAGTATGAAATGGTGCATTTAGTATGAAATTTAAAAAGTATCCTAAATTAATGAAAGATATTTTTTAATAAAGGAAAACGATTGTGATAGACCTTTCATAATTTAGCATTTATTCATAATAAAATATACCTTTTAAATAATAATTATTACATTGATTATATATATATTAATCAACAAAAAGGCAAGGCAATAAAAAAATATAATATAATGAGGAATGCCATAAATAGACTACAATTAATTTGATGCAATATTTTAAATTTTAATGTAAGAGAAAAATTTAAAAATTGAGAAAAATAAATAAATAGAGATCCTGGCCAAAAAAGCATGCCACATCACCTTTTCTATTTTCAGTTTTATATATAAAACGTAAAGCAATAAAATAATATATTATAATGAGAAACGAAATAAATAGACTATAATTAATTTGATGTAATATTTTAAATTTTCATATAAGATAACAACAACAACAACAACAACAACATATCCAGTATATTTCCACAAAGTAGAAAAATTTAATATAAGAGAAAAATTTAAAAAAATAAGAAAAAAGATAAACAAAGATCTTGGCTAAAGAAACATGAGAGAGAGAGAGAGATGTACATTTAATTTTTTGTTTAGTTATTAATAATTTTTACAATTTTTTCTTATTTAAAAAATTGACTAAATAAAACATGAAATAGTAAAAGAGAAAGGATAAATAAAGTAATTGAAAGCTCCTATCTTAGCCAACTCTATATATAAAATAAATTATGTAAATTATAAACTCAATTAAACTATGATTTCGAGTATATATGTATATACATATACATTTAATTTTTTGTTCTATTATTAATATTTTTTACAACCTTTTTTTTAAAATTGACTAAATAAAATATATATCTTTCTTTTACAAATATTCTCTTCTATTCAAATAATAAAAAAGTAAGCAAATTAAATGCAGAAAAAAATAAAAATAAACTAAATAAATAGTAACTTGACTGAATTTGGTGAGTTACATTTCGATTATATGTATTTCTTTTCTTATTATTTTTCTTTTTTCAGTTTTCCTTTATTGCTCTTTATTTTCTTTCCTTCTTTTATTGGTGGAATCACAAAAAGAAAATTATCACCAAAATTAAAAGAAGATAATGCTTTCTAGAATTCTTCTAGTAAATATGGCAGTTTAGTATGAAATTTAAAAGGTATCATAAATTAAGAAAAGAAGATTTTAAAAAAAGGAAAGTGATTGTGATAGACCTTTCATAATTTAGCATTTATTCATAATGAAATATACCTTTTGAATAATAATTATTACATTGATTATATATATATTAATCAAGAAAAAGGTAAGACGATAAAAGAACATATTATAATGAGGAATGGCATAAATAGACTATAATTAATTTGATGCAATATTTTAAATTTTAATATTTGACATTCAAATAATCAAAATATAAAGTGTTGCAACTATAAAAATACCTTCAAATTTAATTAAAACATATAATTTAAGATAAAAATTTATAATTATGTAAAATTTATTTTCTTTCTTTTCTTATTTTTCCTCTCTTTTCTCATTCTTTTTTCTTTTTTACCAATTTCATTCCTTCCATTCTCCTCAAAATCAATCCTTACCTCCCTAATAACCTCTTGGCATTTATGGAGATAATTATTATAGTAAATCATTTGAACAACTAAAACATAAAAAAATAAGGAGGATTTTGGGAGAAGTTACGAACACAAAGTGGCAGAGTAATACTCAAGGAAAAAAAAATATCAAACGTGAGCAATAAAAAATGATAAAGGACCTATAGAACAAATTGATGGCACTAATTAGTTTATAAGAACGTTTTAATTTTTTAATTATATAATATCACGATTGCTGGTATTCATTCCATATATTAATCAACCGTCACCTCATTATTGTTACGTTGTGACTTGTAACTCTTAATCCTCCACATGTTTTTAATTATGAGAGATGACTTTTGTGATTTTGTTTAACTTAGCATGTAAATTTTTAAATGAGAGAAAAATAAAATAAAAAAATAGAATTATTGGTCAAAGAGAGATGCCACATCATTCTTTTTTTGCATTATATTATATATGAATTTAATGCTAGGGACATTTAATTCTATTTAAAGACGCATATGAAAAAATAAAACAGAAAAATATTTTTAAGAAAAAATAAAAGAAGAAAGGAATTTACTAGTAACGTCAGCACTAATTTCGGCTACTGATTTTTTCTTATTATCCTCTTAATTTGATATGAATTTCATAAATAGATTGATTCTTTCTCCAAATTCTTCTTCTTGCCCTTTGAAACACCTATCACTCTTCCTATAAATTTCTCAAGCCAAATGAATTTTTTTCTCAATATATATCTCCTTGTAAATTGTAGGAAGAATTATAGTATAACATCTTTCAAAAAGCCCTTTATCTTTAGGAGAAACGTTTGTTACATGAGCTTTCCTCTAATAACTATATCTTCAAAAGGACCTTTAGATACTCTCACTCTCTCTTTCTCTCTATTTTTTTTTTAAAGAAATCATATATCATCAAAATCGTCATCATCAGAAGAAGCAGGGTTGTTGGTTGCATATACTCAAATCTTTCTATTTTATAGGCAAAATATTAACCGTTTGAAAAATGAAAAGTTTTGATTTTTTCATCTTTCATTTACTACTATTGGTTGTGTATAATTTTAATGAATGTTTAAAGGAATATGATTAATTGGGTAATGCATTTACATGCTTTCAATTTTTTTTTTGTGTGATTAATTAGGTAATGCATTTAAATATTTTTAATTTTTTGAAAAATATAAATTAATTGATATTTAGGAATAAGAATGGACTCATCAAACTTATGTCTCTTTAGTTGTACTATAAGTGTATTTAATTTTTTGCATATTTTATCACAATAAAATTTTAAAAAGTCCAAAAATTTAGAGAATATAATTAAGAAATATATAATTAAGTAATCTTATTAATTATATTCTTCCGTTTTACTAATAATTAATTTCTTGAATTGAACAAATAAGAGAAAGAAAAAAAAACAAGATTTAAAGAAATAATATAAAAAATATTAATGGTGAAATTAAGGGAAGGAAAGACATTAATAGCATTGATGATGAAAGAAATTAAATACGACTATCTTTAATATTTTGTAAAATCTAAAAGTGAGTTTTTAGTGTTTTAAAATAAGAAAAAAAGCTCAAAAAAACCACAAAAAAAGATAAATAGCATTTCAGGCCCTAGAGAGTATCACGTCACCATTCCCAAAACCCTCATTTATATATATATATATATATATATATATATATATATATAGATTGTATGATTCTTTTTGTAACCTAATTATTATTTTTTTTAAAAATAAAAAGAATCATAAATAGATATATCAAAAGGAAAAAGAACCACAAATAACTTGTCTATATCGCATTTTATGGATGTTAGTTATAAATGAACCATAAAAATCTTTTGATGTCCTTCAATGAGGTTTAATTTCTTTTTAAAACTAATGCGCTTGAAAGGCCGCTTCTTCAATAGAGCACCTGTTTATTTTTTTTAAGACTTTTGCAATTTTTTTTATTTAATAAGTAAGATAAAGTAAATCAATAGGAAGAAAAATCAAAAAATGAGAAAATAAATAAATAATTTTTTTAATTGTTAAGAGATGCTTACGTGAATATGTGTGTATCAATTCTTCTACCATTGCGTATTTAAATTGTCAATAGACAAAGTAAAAAAATGCAAAACAATGCATAAGTTTGACCAAGAATTAAGATGAGTATAAACTAAAAAGTCATACAAATATAAAATGTCAATAGACAAAGTAAAAAAAGCAAAACAATGCATAAGTTTGACCAAGAATTAAGATGAGTATAAACTAAAAAGTCGTACAAATATAAATACATCGAATATGTCGAAAGTCATGGTTACTCGTTTAAATTTTAAAAAAAAAAAAACTCATTTCAATATTAAATAATCAAATTTAATAACGTTGTCATATCCTTGTTTCTTCTTGACTTCTGCTCCATCACCAACATTTGTTTCTCCAACTGCAGCATTTAAAACCACTCCCTTGAAATTGTCCTTGTCCATGAAATCATTGTGGACATTGGCATCAATTGTGATTTCTAATTCTTTCTAATCCTTTTTTTGTTCTTCTTCTTTATGGTATAATTAATGCATAATGAAGAATTAAAATTAAGAATCATGAAGGTATTAGGAGGTGGAAGAACAAAAATGCATATTAAGATATTTAATAAAGAACACAATTATAGTAGGAGATGAAAAGTTTTAATCGAATTTAAAGACTTTTGGGCTATTGAAAATAATATAAATGATAAATGAAGGGAAAATGATCAAAAGGAGTTTTAAGTTTTATTTCTTACTCACACAATTTTTCATTTTTAAAAAAAAATGGAAAATCTTTTTTTCCTTCTCTGTTAATTATCTGATAATCAAAGAAAAATAACCTAAAATCAATATTCTATTGTCTTAACATGATTAAAAAAATAAAATTTAATAAATAGTGCATATACATGTTATAGAATATGATCGAATAACTATAGATATTATTACACGATATATTCAATTTGTAAAGACTATGCAAAATAATCAATATAGTTGAGAACATGAATATAATAAACAACTTAATTGGAGAAAAAATCATTTATACTAAATAAACCAACAATTATAATAAATTATTTTACTGAAATTTTAAAATATTTTATTTGACAATCTATATATATATTAAGAGTGGGCACCGGACCGGTACCATTCCGGTCCATTCCGGTACCGGTACCGGTCCATACCGGTCCGGTACGTATCGGAATGGACCGGAATGGACCGGTACCGGTACCGGAATGGACCGAAAATTACCGATCCATACCGGCAAACCGATACCGGTTCGTACCGGTGACAAACCGGTTCCGGTCCAGTCCGGTCCGGTCCGGTTCGGTCAACCGGTCAATGAATTTTTTTTTTATTTATTTTTTTTAAACGTTTTAAGCCGTTGGGTAACGGCTATTTCAGCCACCCAACGGCTATTTTAGCCCCCCACCCCCACCCCCTACCCCCCAGCACCCCCTAGCCCCCCAGCACCCCCTAGCACCCCCCCAACAGCCCCCCTCCTATTTTTTCATTATAAATACCCCTTCCCCTTTTAATTTTTATTCATCCATTCAACTCTCATTCTCTCTCAATTTTCATCTCTTAATATTTACAAATTCTATAATTATTATTATTATTTTGCAAGTGAAGTATAATTTGGTGAATTTTGGAGGAGCAATCTTCTTCAAATTTCAGTTATAATCGTCTATTTTTACGGCAGACGTTTGGTATATTCATTCCACTCTTTAATTTTTTAATTTTTATTCTTGTTTATTAGTTGTGAATTTGTGATTTATTTGTGAATTTGTGATTTGTGAACTTGTGATTTGTTTATTTTAATTTTCTAATTTTATATTTTATTATATTATGCATCCATCTAAAAAAAAATCCGGTAAAAAAGGTATTATTTCAAGAACAAAAAGTTATGTGAAGGGTAAAATAGGTAGTGGTTCTTCTAGTTCTTCTCTCTGCCCTGCTCTTCCTCAAATTAGATTTAATACAGATGAATTTACGCATGTTAATGAAACTAATTTTCCATTTACTACGGATGACCCTATTCCCAACGAAGCTTATGAAAGAATGTATAATGATTTAGAAGATGAATTAAATGAAGAAGTAGAAATGCATGAGGATGATGATTTAGAAGAAACTGATACACCGACTAGTCCCTTTATTGCCCCCGCCCCCACTATTCCCCAAGCTCCAACTCAGGATAATCCTCAAGTTAGAGCTGATCTTCCCCCTATTGCTCCAGTGAGGGGTAAGACCAAACCACAACGTCCTTTAAAATCAGCTGTGTGGAAATTTTGTTTTTTAAATGAAGAAAAAATTGTGTCTACGTGTCGTATTTGTAAACAAAGTTGGAAATATGTATCTGGTGCTAGTGGAGGTTCGACTGGGGGGTTAAAAACTCATTTGCTTAAGAAACATCCGAGAGAGTGGCAAGCATATCTAGCTAGTCAAGGTGATGCTGGCTCTAGCGTTGGACCTTCTGTTGGCGGGTCAAACATGATTCAAACTTCACTAAATCCTTCAAACCCTGCTGGTCATGTTTCACAACGGCCCTATAATAGGGACCGTGATCATGAAAATTTTGCTAAAATGGTTGTTGTTTGTGGTTTGCCTTTTAATTTTGGAGAACATGATGGTTTTATAAGATATATTCGGGATACATTTTATCCCAGTTTTGAAGGTATTACAAGAAGCATGGTAAAAAGAGATATTTTTGAATTTTATGAAAAACATATGCAATATCTTCGTAAATATTTTTATATGATGGATTGTAGGGCTTCTATTACCACTGATATGGGTCTTAGTCCTAACGGATTTGATTATTTAACTGTTACTGCACATTGGATTGATTATAAATGGATAATGCAAAAAAGAATTATCGCTTATAAAATTTGTGAACACAAAAAAACTGGTGCTTATATTTCTTCAAGTGTATTAAAAATTTTGCAACGTTTTTATCTTACTGATAAAGTGATTAGTATTACTTTAGATAATGCTTCTGCTAATTTAAATGCTATGACTATGCTAGAAACTAGACTTTGTCCAATTAGTAAATATGATTTTCATATCAAATGTGGTGCACATATATTAAATTTAGTTGTGAAAGATGGTATTAGGGTATTTGATAGTTGTATTGATAAAGTTGAAAATGCAATTTTTTGGATTTTTCATATGAATAATAATAGTAGAATTCAACAATATAAAGATTTTTGTAAATTGTGTGAAGTTCCATTTAGAAAAGTTTCAAAACATGTTAAAACTAGATGAAATTCTTTTTATGAAATGCTTGAAGTTGCTTATAAGTATAAAAAACCTATTACTATGATGTTTAATAGTCATAATGCTTATCCTGATGATAAACTTGCGGACAGTGATTGGGATGCAGTAGAAGCACTTAAAGTCTTTTTAAAATCATTTTTTGATGCTACCAAAAATTTTTCTGGAACATATTATCCTACTATTAGTGAAATTTTAATACATATTTGGAATATTTCATGCATTTTTGCTATCTATAAACAAAATTCATATTTTAAAGATTCTATTGAAGCTATGATTAAAAAATTTAAAAAATATTTTTTTCCTATTCCACAAATTTATTTAACTGCAATTCTCTTTAACCCGGAATATAAAGAAGTTGGTGCAAAAGCTTTAGTTAGAGAGATTTATACTAATTTAGATATTTCACCACAAGAAACACCGGATTTAATAACATGTCAAGATAGTATTAAAATTTGGGGTAAGGAAATGTATGACAAATATACTGTGACCTTAGAAAATCTTGATCATGTTCATGCCCCTCAAACTTCTACATCGAGATCAGGTGTCCATAGTAAAGCAAGATCACAACTTGGTCTTGATTTTTCTAATAAGTGTGAATTTTCTAAGTATCTTGAACAGGGTGTTGATAATATTCCAACTACGGATGACATACCACAGCTATTGGATTGGTGGAAATGTCGTGTAGAACTCTTTCCAAAACTTAGCAAGATGGTGAGAGACGTGCTAGCTATTCAAGGATCATCAGTTGCTTCGGAACAAGCTTTTAGCGCGGCAAGATTTTACATTGGAGACCATAGATATTCCTTAGCAGAAGACAGTTTGGAGGTATCGGTGTTGTTTAGAGATTGGATCAACGCCGAGCGAAGAAACGTTGGAAGACCAAAGTTGCAAAAAGTAGCAGAACAAGCCATAAATAACCTCATTGGATTTGATAGTGATGATGGCGCTGAACTTGAAGATCGTCAAGCAGCTTTACCAGGAATTGAGGTTGAAGAAGCTGAAACTTTACAAAGTTTAGAAGATAAATTTATAAATCTATACAACTATTAGTATTACATTCGAGGCTTAGTTGAAACAGAACCCTTCCTAGAAGGTGGCTGCGTAAATTAGGCACGCTTAGTTGAAACAGAACCCTTCCTAGAAGGTGGCTGCGTAAATTAGGCGCTTTACTAATAGTTGTAAATTGTAATATTAGTTTGAAATTTTGAATAAATTGATTTTTTTTTAATTTTTATCATTGTTTTATACTTTTATAGTTTTATACTTTTATTCATTGAAAACATAAACTAATAAATTGAAAACTTAAAAAAATAAACAACAAACTTATAAATTGAAAACTTAAAAAAATAAACTAAAACATAAACTAATAGACTTCAAAACATAAACTTATAAATTGAAAACTTAAAAAAATAAAAAACTTTAAACAAACTAAAACATTTCAAATATATAACTTAGAAAATATATATAAACTATAAACTTAATCAAACTTCAATTAAAATAAATAAAACTTATAAATTAAAAAACTTTAAAAAACAAAAACTTTAACAAACTAATAAACTTCAAATATAATTTATATAAGTTATAAAATTTTAAATCATAATTAACTATTTAACTTTTAAGTTATAAATTATAAAAACTTTTAAGTTATAAGTTATCACTTGAAAATTAAGTTTGAAATTCAAAATGTAATTCAAAATAAAAAAATTAAAAAAAAAAAAAAAAACCATTCCGGTAAATCGGTCCAGCCCATTCCGGTACGATACCGGTCCATTCCGATTGAAATCGGAATGGGATGGAATCCGGTACCCATACCGGTTGAACTGGTCCGGTCCGGTACCGGTCTGTTCCGGTCCGGTACCGGTCTGTTCCGGTCCGGCCATTCCGGTCCGGTCCGGCGGGCACTCTTAATATATATATATATATAAAGGAAGGTTTTAGGAACGGTGATGTGACGCTCTCTATGGCCTCCATTCATATTTATCTTTTTTCTCATTTTTTGAATTTTTTCCTTCATTCTTTTCATTAGTTAATTTATTTAATAATTAAAAAATATATCATATTTATTACATTTAATTATATTTCATGAGTTACAACAAAACCTCTATCTATTTGTATTCTTTACTTAAATAATATACCTCTTCAACTTTCTTCTACCTAATTCTTATGATTTTACCAATCTATAAATAACAATGATTTATAGAATTGTTGGATGCTCATGATTTTTATTTTTTCTTTCTCCCTTTTTATTAGTATATCTTTTTCTCTTCTTCTTTTTTTTTGTTTTTTTTTCTTCATTATTTTCATCCATCATGTATTTAATAATAATCAAAAGAGATGACATAAAAAGGTGATGTGCCAATATGGCCATCACTTTGATGAAGATCATCGATATATTCTTTGGAGTTTTTTCTTGTGTCATAATAGCCAAACGTAAGTTTATCGAGATGAAGAAGGAAGTTTGAAGACGGTGTAACATTCATCAAAGAGAGATTGTCAAATTAGTTCGGTACAAGTTCATCAAGATGAAGAAGGAAGTTTAATGGCGGTGAAAGATTTATCAAGAGAGATGACTAAATTAATTTGAAAAAGTAGAAGTTTGAATGATTTACAAATATATATAGATAAACTTATTTGTTGCTAATTTTAGTATTTTCAATTAATTATTTCTTCAAATACAAGATATGTATCCTCCAAGAACAAGACTCTATTATAACGTTTTACATTTTGTGTATCAAGGGTAACATGAAATGGTCTTCAACTTATTATTTTGTTGAAGCATAAAACTTATAGTTGGTATCATTGTATAATTTTTTATCTTTTACTTATAATTTATATATATATATATATATATATATATATATATATATATATATATATATATATATTATTTGTGGTTTATAATAAAATGATGTGGCAAGTTCTTTGTTCATGAATTTCTCTCTTTTGGCCTTTTTTTAATCTTTTTTTTCTCATTCAATCTTCTTCTTCTTTTGTGGACATTTTACTATGTTTTGTCAAAAGTCTGTTTAATGACTCTTTTACGTTTAATTATCATTTCAACTTTTTGTGTTAACAAACTAAAAGGTTACTAAAAGTCGCACCTCTTTTTGGCCAAGAATCCTATTTATTTTTCCTCTCATTTTTTGATAATTTTTCCTTCATTTCTATTTACTTATTATTGTACTAAAATAAATATGGCAATTACTACTCCTTTATTCATTCTTATTCTTTAATATCTATCTATCTATATATATATATATATATATATATATATATATATATATAATAAAGCTAAATAATAAAAAAATAATGTAGCATCACTTTTTGGCCAAAAATCATATTTATCTTTTTTTGACTTTTTTCTAATTTTTTTCTCCTAATTTTTATGTATCTTATTGTAACAATATTAAATGTCTCATAATACTCCACTATCTCATTATCCTTTAGTAACAGAAGAAGCTTAAAAGCCTCAATAGTCACTAATTCAACTTTTCTTATTCTCACGTTCTTATTTCATTAACCACCAAAATTAATCTAAAACTTACACAATAGTTTGAAAGTCAATTTGAAGGTTGCGCTTTTGATTTTGACAAGTACTATTCGCGTGAGTTTGCGAAAGTCTGATGGTAATGGATCATCACTTATCTGATATGTTGCTTTAAATGAAATATTTGAAACATATCAAGTTATTTTTCTACTATTTTTAAAAATTTAGAATTAAAAAAAAAGAAATCTTAATTGAGATAAAAAGAAATATTTTTTAGATGTTGAAATAGTTGGCTGTAGGAGGTTCTTATTAAAACGAATAAGCAAAAGGGTGAAGTGCTAAAATTTGATGAAAGAGTTGGATGATGTCCTATATGTTGGATACATATTGAAGGAATGTTATATTATTCTTGACATGCTAAGAGAATTTTATTTTATCCGTTAAATTATATTTGTCTTAGCTTGTTGGGTTGACAAAATAACACGAGATTGTCATACTACTAGATATATTACTGTGACCAAATGGTTGCTAAATACTTGTAGCCATGAGATAAATAGTGTACTAGAGTGGCATTCTTGGTGTTTTAGGTGATTTAGAGATTGTATGACAAAAACTTGAGAAAATGAATATTTATTCCTCTAAAAGAAGTTAATTTCACAAGTTTTTACTCCAAAATAATATTATGTTTTATAATTATTTTAGCGTTTAAATATTTTTTTCTCTAGGCTCTCATCCAAAAAATCAAAAATTATCTTGATCAGACAAATTTCATTAGTTAGTTATGATTAATATATAGGTACGCAATTTTTTCTAATATTTATTTATATTCAAGCCCAAACTATATGTCATTTTCAAAATATCAAAAGTCTTTAATATATTTTCTAATAAATATTATTTACAATAATTAATATTATTTATGAATAATCTATATATATATATATATATATATATATATAAGAGAATTTTAGGAATGGTGATGTGGCGCTCTCTTAAGCCTAGAATGCTATTTATCTTTTTTGTGATTTTTTTGAGCTTTTTTTTTTTTAATTTTAAAACACTAAAAACTCACTTGATTTTACAAAATATTAAAGATAGTCATATTTAATTTCTTTCATCATCAATGCTATTAATGTCTTTTCTTCCCTTAATTTCACCATTAATATTATTTATATTATTTTTTAAAATCACTCATTTTCTTTTTTTTTAATTCTTTTTTACTTTCTCTTGTTTGTATATATTATTAAATGAATTTAAAAAAGCCTCATGAAGTAAATATCCTCTGCAATAAAGCCCACGTAGAAGCAATTGAAATTTGTGCAATAACGCCAATTAGTCTCAATTATTATTATACAAAATCTTTCAAATTCCTTATTGAAAGCCACTTAAAACAATTACTACTAATTATTTTGTTTAGCGGTACTTATTTCACATCATTATAATTGATATGTAGTACTTATAACGTAGAAATTGTATGTGGGGAGAGGTTAAAGCAGAAATATTAATCATCATTATTTCATGGGTTAATCCCATCATTATTTCATAACCTCTAATAATAAATTTAAAAATTTAAGACACTTTATGGTATTCCTTCAATTCTGTCCATATCAAAGTATATCTTTTGTTTCATTAGACTTATTCTTTTCATTCCATAGTTCAAGTATATTTGTTGTATTTACTGTAGTATTATATCTTAGTTTGACTTGAAAATCAAAGCATTTGAATGGTGATCGATTTATGGGAATAGATATCAAAAGAGCATAAAAAATTATGTATTGCTTTCATATTTTTGAGAAGTCCGAAAAGCTTGTCTTGAAAATCAAGACTCTTGAATGGTGATTGATTTATGGGAATAGATTTCAACAAGAGCTCAAAAAATTATATATTGATTTCATATATTTGAGAAGTCCGAGAAGCAGATGAAGCAGAGGAAGAATAGAGTCAAGAAAGTTCGTGGTATCATGAAGGCTAAGACAAAATATGCCACAAAGAAATCATAACAATTTTTGTAAGACAAATACAGAAAACGCTTTTCGTATTATATTTATGTTTCCTAAAAATAATTTATGCAAAATCTTTTCAATTTTGATTAAGTTACATAAATTATTTTAGCATGTTAAAAGAAGAATAAAAATGAAGAATATACATTTATAGATTTTTTTGTTAATTTTGGTTAATGATTTTACATATATTTGATATATTTTTTTATTTTTAATTATCCTCAGGTTTACTATTTGGATGGTACTTTACAAGACTTTGTGAAACCAGTTTCTTTACTCTGATTGAACAATATAATCTACTATTTTTTCTTTTAAAAAAATCAAAAAATTAATTTAAAAAAAAATAGAAAACTGAAAATAAAAGTCGCCTCTTTTTCTTTTTTTCTACTAAATTTTCTCAATAGATAAAATATGAAAATAATTTGGAGATATGGTCCTTAGGATCCAGTTATTGTTAGAATAATGGTGAATTATTTTTCTCTCTAACTTCTCTTAAAACTATTCATAAATATTAACACAACATAATGAATTTGAAGTGTGAATTGAATCACCTTTTTATTTCTTTCTTTCTCTCATATTTCTCATTTTTCATTTATAAAATAATGAATACAATACGTAGGGAAAAAGTAACAAAAGGAGACATAATTCCTAAATCATTAATCATTTCTATTATATGTGAAACATAAAAAGCGGATGAGGTGAGTAATTAATTTGATTTAAATGAGTTCATTCTTTCATTAATAAATTCATATACTACATTGTTTTTGACTTTCACAATTTTTGTTCAACTTTTAACTGTTTTCTTAACTTGGCAGGGAAGAGATATTTTTTCCTATATATAGAAGAGCGCAGAAAGCAGTTGACGGTCGTCATACCTGCTTCCTGCGGGGTAATTACGTCTTTTTGAGTTTGGAAATACAGTGTAGTGGGCTTCATCTAACTACACGTATTCAAAATTTTATTCAGTAGCAGCAGAAAATTATAATATTTGTGGGGCCCTTCGTTCTTCCTATGTGAGAGTTGCTATGCATCTTGAGTTTTTCTCACTTCGTGGGTTCCACTGCTACCTATTTCCCATTTACTTCTTTAAACAATAAAATCAATAGACTCTACTTTAAATTTACAAAGATAATTTCAATTAACATTATTTCAATAATAATTTTTGCCCTATACTACTCCTTTTAGTCTAATTCTTGGATTTAAAGATATAAAAATTATCTGAGAGGTAAAAATCAGAACTGATCAAAATCATTTAGCTTTATTATTATTTTTCATTCTATAATGTGGACAATATTTTTAAAAGAAAATATTTTTTGAAATTGATCTTAAATATATGATACTGTAATACTAATGTGGCTATTAGACTTCTAAAAATTGTGATGTTTAATACTTTATCTCTTGATGTTTCACATAATCAACAAAGTATTAATTATATTCTTTCAATTTTACCCTTATTTAAAGTAAAGAAAATTTGACGCAACTACAAAGCTACTAAAGAACTACATGGCTTTTTTAAATATTTATTAAGGATGAGTTACTAAAAATATATCTTACTTTTTAGAAATGAATAGTTTTCTTAAAAACAAAACTTCTTTTGAAATAGAGGGAGTATGAGAATATTTGTTTGACGATAAAAACTTGTTATCGAAAATAAAACTAAACTTTTAAGTTAAATCGTTTCTAAATTTGCAAAAGATAACTTTTAAGATAATCTGAAACAGAAAAATGTAACATAAATTGTTGGGCCCGTGCTAGCACGGGCCAACACCATCTAGTATTAATATAATCCCTCGTATCTTTTTGAGAATAAAACTTTTCATGGCTATAACATATTTTAATAAGTTGTAAAATAGATGAAAATCATTTGTAAATGTTGTGGTGGAATAATAAATAATACTCTTTCATCCTAATTCAAAGGCCTCATGTTTGAGCCTTAAGTATGAAATCGTCTTTGTTAGAGAATACTTTAACACCTAACATGAATCGTTCATACACACGAATATAAATTTAGTCAGGTATCAATGTAAGCACTGGACGTCAAATAAAAAAATGAATAAATGATAATCATTTCTTTACAATATAATTTCAATGTAATTAATTAGATTCCTTCTTATTTAATTATATTATTTTTGTTATATATGCTATCGAAATTACAGTTTAGTTTGAAAAATTAATACAATGCATGATGAATTAGTTGACATAATGGTCTTTATACTTTTTAGTTTAAACAAAATAAATTTAAGAATCGACCCAATTAGTTCCACAACTCTTCAATTGTCGATTCTTAAATTTATTTTGTTTAAACAAAAAAGTATAAAGATCATTTTTATTTTTATCTTTTATATCTTAAAATTTTATCGTCTTTTTTATAATTGCGCGAAACACAACTATGTTGACTAGTATTTAAATAATAATGAAATGTGAGAGGAGTTATATAAGACCAAAGGTCTTCAATAATTTTTATTTTGTCTTACACTTATTAATATTATTGATGATACTATTATTTAAACAATAATGAAAGGTCACATGAGTAATGTACGACCAAAGGTCTATGTATTAATTAGTAATATATATAACCTCTATGTATTATGAAGAGGATTGCCTTCTCGAATAACAGGTCGAACTGCAAATTTTATAATGCTTTAATTTGAATATGTTTTTGATTACCTGTTGTCTTATTTATTGTGTATATCTCTTATATTTTTATTTCGATCTTTTATGGTCCTTTTTAGTCTTGAGCCGGGGGTCTATCGGAAACAACCTCTTTACTTCATCTGAGGTAAAAATATGGTCTGCGTACATTCTATCTTTCCCAAACCCCACTCTGTGGGAATACACTGAATATATTGCTGTTGTTAATTTGAATATGTTTTTCTATTTTAATTTTTTATATGTATGGTGTTATACAATTGTGTTTTGATTTTTGTGGTATATATATCTTACATTATTTATTTATTTGTAATATGAACTTTATTATATTATTTATTTCTTTGTACCAAGAACTTTTTTATATTAGTCGTGCTTCGTATGAGTAAGTTAATTAGATAATAAATAAGTGATGTGACGTTTCTTTTTGTCTTTGAAATATAATTTTTTTTCTCTTTTTGGGGGATTTCTCTATTTTTCCCTTATTTATGTGCTGTATTAAAAAAATTATAAAATATTTCTTTAACTCTCTTAATTATATTAAATATTAAATGTTAAGAAACAAAAAAATTATTTCTTTAATGTAAAACTTATGATATTTATTTTCATTACTTTCACAATTTTTTATTATCATAACCTCTAAAATAGTTAGTAGTCATATTATGACATTATTTGGTACTCCTTAATATTGTAGTCCCTGTTAATAGAGACATATTAAGACTTTGTAGAAATAATTATATTAATTTTTTATGTTATTATATTTTCGATGCTTATTATATATATTCATATTTTAGATTGACAAAAATAAAATTAAGGCTATTGAATAGTAATCGGCTTGCAAGAGCTCAGAAAATTGTATATTGATTTCATGTTATTTTCTTTTATGTTTTAATGATTAAGGTCGTAAGAATAATGTTAGTGCATTTTTTATGTTCTCTATATGATCTCTTTATTTGATATTTTATATGATTTTTTGATTGTCGTGAATTTATAATTTTTTTGGTTCAAAATAGTAACTTATGACTTTGTTTGAAGCCTGCAATTACTAATTACTAGTCAAATATTTTTCTCTGTGAAATTAATTACACGTCTATATATATATATATATATATAATAAAAATATTGGTATCTATCATTTTCTTATAATCGCGCGAAGTGAGGCCTAATTCACTAGTTTCTTATAATCGTAACATTAATTCGGAGCATGTCTTCTTTGCGCCGGTAACCGTTTCGTTATTTTTTTTATTCTTTGCTTTACCATATGCTCATATTTTTTAATTGTCGTGTGTATTGCGATTATGTTTGACTGACCATTGTTGGGTGCAACGATAAAGGTAAATTATTTATGAATTTCAATTTCATAACAATGATCATTTGTGGTTAAGAAGTTGAGTTTTGCCTTTATTTTCAAATCATTAAACTTTAAAATAGCTCCCAAAATTAGTGTCTATTAAGAAGTAGACCTGACACGTAAAAGTGATCTAATTCTATTTAACTTCGAATATAGTCAAATTAATTCTCGAAAAAAAAGTTTGACAAATAAAAATGAACGATGAGAGTAATTACTTTAGAATCTAATATGAGATAAATATTACAGATCGGAGTATACCAGACTCCTCGAATATAGATGTCATAGCACAAAATATCAAAATTTATCAAATGTTGAGTAAGAATTAATTATGAGATTCAAAAATGGTTCTCAACCAAACATTAGAATACCTTAATTTGGCCGTAAAGAAATGACTCTGTTTGAATATGATAGGAAGATGACACATACAAATAAGTTTAACCAATATAAAATATCTAATAATACATGAATTTCACAAGATAAATTATGACGATACAAATTAAAAAAAAATACAGTGAGTATGCAAAGTAAAAATCTGTATTATTTCTTTGAATTCTCTGTTTGATAATACATAATCTTATCCCAATTTAGTAAAAAATAATTGCAAAATAATCTATGTAAATAATATATTTAAAAAGCTTACCATACATATTGTAAGAGAAAAAATTGTGAAATTAGACCTTTAGCCTCATGCATACCCAATAACCTGCAAAAGTGAAGCTTCACAATGACAAATGAATTGACAATTATAAAGAGAAACAATGAATATGAAAGAATATATAAAAGCATAGACATTGAATATATTAATTGCTCAATTTAATTAGAGATTAAAATGATTGTTGAGTGTTGATCCATGAAAGGAAAAAAAATCAGCAAAGCGGATGCAGAAGGTGAAAAGGCATTAATTGTTTGGTTCAATTAGAGATAAAAATAATTATTAAATTAATGATAATGATTTTTGGTCTTTTTAAACTGAAAAAGTAATGATACTTAAGAGAATTTAATTAAGAAATAAGTTATATATTTTTTAATAAATTATATAAATAGAAAAAAATAAGAAAAATGCCAAAAATTTAAGGAAAAAAATAAATATTATTCGTGGCTTTAGAAGCATGCCACATCACCTTTCCTAAACTTAACTTTATTATATATATAGACTAGTGAAATAGGTCGCTCTTTGTGCGATTTTTAACCAAATTAATAACTTTAAATTAATCAGAAATGGAATAGATGAAGATTTTCATGTACATTCATATGCTAAATATTTTTTTATAATTTATTAAATCAACAAACATAAACAAATATAAAACTTAGATTAACATTATATATATATATATATATATATATGGTACTAATAAGGTAGACATTCATATTGTTTGCACTGTGAATTTCAAAAGGCAAAAAAAAATCAAACACCCATTTTACCCAAAATCATAACACATGATTATATTTTATGCTTAATCATGTACAAAAGTGCTTTGCAATACTCTACAATTTTTAACAATTTTTAATTCTAGTAATTATATGATATAAAATAATAAAGATAGATATTAAACAACAAAAAGTAAAAATAACATATTTAGTGTAATCTTATAAGTGTAATCTAAAAAATGTACAAATAAATATTGATAACATAAATTGAACATTCATATTTATCTAACGTTATGATTCATTTGGGATTTTGGAGCAATATTTTTAACACTTTTTACTTCACTTGTCCGTTTGCATCCGTGATTGCCTCAAGATCATCCGGGGGTGATAGTCTTCTTTGAAGTCTCCCAAGCCAAATCAATAACAAATACCATGATGGAAGTGATATTTTTCTTACCCCATAAATAATATATATATGTAATGATCCTTTCGGTTATTTATGCGTGTTCGCCATTCTTGTACCGTTAGAGCTTTCCTGTAGCGGCCCCAAGTCATTTTTATATATATATATATATATATATATATATATGTAATGACCCTTTCAGTCATTTATGCATGTTCGCCTTTCTTGTACCGTTAGAGCTTTCCTGTAGCAGCCCAAGTCATTAATGGCTTGCTGGGGCCGATAGTTCGGTGCCCGGGCCATTTGTTTGGTCTTTTGGCCGTTCCTTGTTTTAGAGCTTTAAGCTTTTGAAATTGTTGACTTCAGTCAACATTCTTGGTGAACGTGCTCGGAATCAAATTTTGACAGTTCTGTTAGCTCTGGAGCGTGGACTTTGGTCTAATAGGACCTTTGGTCAGGATCCAAGAGCTTTTCAGCTCAGAATTCTCTCTCGTTCTGCATTTTCAGGCCAGTTGGGCTTGCTTGGTTGACTTTGGTCAACATTTGGAGAAGACGACCTCGGATGGAAATTCCGTCAGTGCTTTTAGCTTTGGAACATCGAGTTTAGGCTAGGGAGACCATTGGTTCGGGTCCTGAGGCTTCTGGACTTGATTTCGGCCATTGATTCCGTTTTAGAAATAGTTGGCTAAAGGTTGATTTTGGGAGTGGACCCCAATTTTTATTAAATCGACCTCCGATGGGATTTTTATCAATTCCATTGGATCCATAACATCGTTTTTAGTCAAATAGCTCAGGTCGTTTGTGTTTGCGGGACCCCGGATGCATTCCCGGAGACCCAAAATGTGAAAATCTGCCCTTGACAATGGGTTGCTGTCATAGCCCATTTTGTTCATCGCGAACGCGGGGAGTTGGCCGCGTTCGCATAGGGAAAATTCCAGCTGCCCCAATTTTGTTCTTCACGTTCGCGGGCCTTGGCTGCGTTCGCGAAGGGCATTTGGCCAGCCGCCCATTTTGTTCTTCGCGTAGGCGACGCCTTGGCCGCGTTCGCGAAGGCCAAGGCAGTCAACTTTAAGTTGGCTTTTCCTTCTTCCATCTTCATTTCTCCAAACATAACACCTCCGTTCCTCCATAGCCAAGAACCCCCAAATACTCCATTTTCCTCCCTAATTGTTCCCTACTGGTTGGAGGGCTTTATTTTATCGATCCTTGCTCGATTATCGACTTTCAAGACGAGTAAATCCACTCTTAATTTCCCATTTTCTCCATTAAATTCCCTTTGAATTCTTAAATGGGTGGGCTATTTTGGAACCCCATTTCGTGTTCGTTTTCGCTCAAATTTTGAGCATGTTCTCCCAGGATGGTAAGGAACACGTGTGTATTTTTCATTTTTAATTTTGGGTTGCGAGGCCCACGAGCCCGTTTGTGGCTCAGATTTCAGTCCGGTTATGTTTATAGAATTATGGGTATCGTTAGTCTCGTATTAATGTGTAGATTATTGTATTGATAGTTTTTTTGCAATTTGGAGCTTCCCGGAGCAGTTTGAGCTTGGACGATGCCGTCCCCGCAGCTAGTCGTCGGATGACAGGTAGGTTATGGTCTTTCCTACCTAGACTCTGCGTATATAGGCTATAACTGCATTAATTAGTATCCTTGGGTGGGTTGTATTAGGTTGGTACCTCAGACCTTGTCCGCCTTTCTGTCCGTTTATTTCATATGTTGTTTGTAGTATTCACGTAGTATCGTATATTACTCCTGTGGTCCTGTGCGGCCTTGTATTGACTATGAAACATAGATGGTGGGTTATTTGGGAATGTACGTGAGTTCCGAACATAGAGCTTTTATTTTTAGGCTGGTTATGTCTAATGTAGATCAGTTGAGCCAGTAGAAATTTTTGTGAGCCATTGGGCTAATTTATATCTGGGTGCGAGCATATCATCCATGAAAAAGGTTTTTCCTGCATGTTTTATCACTGTTTTGGCTTCGGGCCTACTATAGACGGTTTTCTAAACCTTGCATGGCCCTGGGGGTCCGTTTTCGATATAAATGATGATAAAATGGGATTTGGATGATTTCAGACTTGATTTCTTACTGATACTAGGCTCGACAAGGCCAAAGAACTAGACTTGATTTTATTATTGGTTTAGACCCGGATATGTTCTAGGCACCCTTTGAGAGAATTATTGGGACTTTTACTACTAATTTAGACTCGAAAATATTTCGGGCACCCTTTATAAGGGTTATTGAGGTTTGACTACTATTTTAGACCCAATTCAATCCTGGGCACGTACTTCGAAGTTATGATTCTATGAGATTTCACGTTCGTTATTGTATATGGTTGGGGACCTCCGTGGGCCCTACCATTACAGGACTTGGCCAAGAGGCCAATCGTGCTGGAGGAGGGATATATGGTGTCGAATGGTGTATAGCGGGTACGTCCCACCATGGATCCTCCTGCCGGAGTGTCAAGGGAGGTGCATACATAGTTACTATTACCGATTCCATCATTATCATCATCATGCATATTTCACTCAGATTCCACCCTTGTTTGTTGTGTGTTCAGTGTACTCTCTGGTTGTATGGGTGGCTGGAGGGTTTGTTTTTACTTGATTGCATTCCTCGATTGTATGGGGGGCCGTTGGGACTGTAGGTAGATTATATTTACTCCTGTCTTTATATAGATCTTGTCTTGGCATTCTGTTCTTGGTGGATTAGTGATTTTAGCCTATTGAGGCTCTGATTATTGGACTTTGGGTATTGAGGGACTAGTGAGTCCTGTATTGTTGACGCACTATTGTGCGGTCTCCTGAGTGGATTGTGGGTTTCCGATTCTATTCTTTATTATGATTTGAGTCGTAGTTCTTGGTGCTTGTGGCTTAGTATTCCATTCTAGGTTTGAAATCATGAGATTGATCCCGGTTTATGTTTCTCTTGAAAGTGTTGTTTTAAGAATGATTCCATTATTGTATGACTTCTCGTTGATTATGTGGGCTTACTTCCTCCTTTCTCTTTTACTTGAGGTTACCGGTATACCACCATGTTTCTAAACTTTCTCTTTTTAGTTGTATTGTTGCAAGGACTCCAGGTGCATTTTTCTTTCCCTCATCTGTATTTTGTGTATATTTATTCTCTGTGCTAGCATTGTTTGTTTATAACACTTGGTTGTCTATTCTCTGTGCTAGTTCCTTGTGCTTCCTCTATTATTTTCTGTGACTACTTTCTTTCTATCTTCTATATTACTGTTTTTATATCTCATATGCGCTCAGTCGGCCGATGATGCCTACTGGGTAGCAATCAGTGCTCATACTATACTTCTGTATCTTTTTGGTGCAGATATTAGTTGAGCTTTCACCATTGTTCGCGTTGGAGACTCGTGAAGCTTTTGAATCTTCCAAACTATGGTGAGCGCCTGGCGATCGGGGCTTGACCACATATCATCTTTTGTACTGTTACTCTTTATATATTCAGAGACAGTTGTACTTATCTTTTGGTCAGTTCTAGCACTTGTATTCTATTAGAAGCTTCTGTACTCTAGATACCAAGTCTTGGGGTTGGTATAGTTTCATTTTGTATATCTATTCAGGTTGTTGCTTCCGTTTGTCCTTATCTTTATATTCTGCTTTCGCGTATTTCTGCTTATTGTGCATATTTGTTAGGTAGTAGCCCATTACTAACTATTTTGGGATACGGAAATTGGTTTGCCTATTGGGGGGTTGTAGGTGCCATCATTCTTAGCCTCCGAATATTAATTTTGATAATGACAAACACTAACCTAAAAGTATTGTTGCAGGCAAAAAGAAACAAGTAGCATAACACTAAGAATCAAGGAAGAAATCAAGTCCCACAAATTAAGGTTGCCATAAAGGATGACTGAATCCTGAATGAAGAAAGGAGATAACAATTATCCCGAATTGATTGATATCAATCCTTGATTGGTTGATCCCAAAAGGAAAGACGATATATGACAAAAATCAAGGAAGGGATCAAGTCCACCAGTTCAGAAGACAAGGAACAGAAGGCTGAAGCTACTAAAGGAAAGAAGATATCTCGCCACTAAGCACGGATCTCCTCACCTACAAAAGGAAAGAACATCATGAACATATCTGATATGGACATGATTTTCTCAATCAAGGATCCTCATCAATAATCCTTGATTGAATGAAATCCCTTGGTTTTTCTTACTTGAAGAGCTACATCCAGACTACCTACCAAAGTATAAAAAGTCAGCACCACCAGAAGAAGCAGTACACAACTTCTCTTGAACAAGACCATGTCTATCTTTTATCTTTCATAATACTTTGTACTCTCTAGATTCTACAATTGTAATCAAAAGAAAAATAAAGAGTCAGTACTAGTTATACAGGTAGAGGCTGTGTCACCACAAGTATCAAGGAAGACAATCTTAGATTGTCAAGCTACACTCATTGTAAACCCCATTCAATCAAAAGCTCTAAAATAAACCCTTGAAACCCAAGGGGACTGGAATAGACACTATATTAGTGATCCAAAACAGTATAAAAACATTTTGCATTTGCTTACTTTCAGTTCCTGCCTTACTTTATAAACCATTTATCTAACTAACTTGCAGGTGAGTCGACTAGTGCGTAGTTGTAACACCCCGAAAATTGATTCAGCTTTTTAAACTTAGAGTTGCAAAAAAAATCCAGCTTTTCAGAAATCATGGGTCCAAATGACGGTTCATGGTTTGAACCATGAGTTATGGTTCTGAGTCGTGGTCCCAGACTTATAAATTTTAGTCTCTGGTTTGAGACCACTAGTGGGTTTTATGGACCGTGGTTCTTTCTACGGATCATAGAATGCACTTGTGGAATCAGACCTGAGGACTGACTAGTCCCCAAGAACCATGAGTTATTTCTACGGGTCGTCGTCTAATTTATGAACCGTAAAGATAACTCGTAGAACCTATTCAGAGATCCGTTTGGTATGTAAGAGATGATAACTCGATTTTACGGACCGTAATCCCTTTTACGGTTCGTTGTTGATCCGTGATTGACTTTCTGCAATTTGAATGTTGACTCAGGAATCACAATTGGGTCTATGGGTCATCATTATTTCTACGACCCGTAGAGTGGACTGATCATTTGACTTCTGCAGCCTGTTGGCTTGGCCAGAAACCGCAGATGAAAACCACAAACCATGGTTTGTTCTACGGTTCGTGAAACCCATCCGTGGTCACTAAAGGTCAACCCTTTTAACAGCTTTTCTAAATTATTTCCCAGGGGTATTTTAGTCATTACCCACCCTTTTAACTCCTAAATGATGTCGTTTTGACTATTTCAAGAAGGGTTTTCACCCTCATTAGCCTAAGTTCCTTCTCAAATCTTCATTCAACTCCCAAAAAGGAAAAGTTCTTCTCCAAGCTCCAAGTCTCAAGATCCAAGATCAAGTCTCCTAAATCTTTTCTATTCCATGTGGGTTAACTTCAATCAAGGTATGTAGGTATTCAACAATGGGTTCCTCTCACCCTGGTGACCAAAGTCCCCAATTCTTACTTTGAATTATGAACTTATGAATCTAGGGTTTTGATCTAAATTGTGGAAAATTTGTGAAATCAGTTTCTATGCTTAAATTCATGGGTTCCTATTACTTAATTATGAATTGATCATGATTACTTTATTATATTTGAAGGCCGAAGCATTGAAGTTGGTTTCTAACATGATTTCATTAAATTGCATATTTTTCAAGTAAAATTGGACATGATTAGATATCATGACTTTATGAATTTATGAAATTGCATGCCTAATTCTTCAAGTATGAATTTAGAAAGAAAAGTATGATTTGAATTATGGCTATGCTTTACTTCAAGAACTTATGATATGAGAATTGCATGGTACCCGATGTGTCTTCATGCTTTTCAAATGAGATTTGGTATTCGATTATACCTTCATGTATTTATGAGCTATATATATGTTTTGGGAGTAGTACTTAGCACCGAGAGATGAGGGTTTGATTACCCAAGTACAAAACTACGTTGCCAACGTAGGTTATGATTTTCCCTATGGGCTTATGAGAGTGGATCCACATCTTGATTATGGTGTCCTGTGCTTAGCGGACATTAGGACAGCTTTGCCAACTAGGGTTATATAATTGGGTATGGTGACTTGTTACTTGACAGGGTTCAAGCCAGCTTTGCTAACTAGGGTTATATAGTTAGATTCCATGTAGCTCACATGGTCTATTGTCGGTTATAAGAAACTCCCGCATAAAGGCTTTTGACTTACTTAAAAACTATGATATCTACTTTGAGTTTTAACTCTTATATCATGATTGCTACTCACATTACGATGATTACTTCTGATAACCTTCTCATGCATGAACTAAGTTTTATTTATAGTTTAAGTATGTTTTTGTTATGTCCATGCATATCTCACATATTCGGTACATTCCATAGTACTGATGAATCTTTTGCGCTGCATCCTTTGATGATGCAGATTCAGGCTCGATTCCTCACACTCGTGGCTAGATATTGCCGCAGTCCCAGCTTCCAGTGGTGAGACCTCATTATCCGAGGGCTAGTAGTAGATCTGTTTCTTTTATGTTGTTTTCGTTGGATTTCTGAGTTAGTTGGGGTTTTGTCCCATCAACTCGTATCTTTAGATTTAGAGGCTTCAGACATAGTTGGTTGTACTTTCCAAATTTGGGTTCTAGTAGACTTTATGATATTATGTTATGGATTCCTATTATCTCTTATTATGCTTCTGCTTATCTTTTATTATGCTTGAGTATGCTATGACCATGGGTTAATCCGGGGCACTTATGTCCCGGATCCCGTGTTACGCCTAGGGGGTAACTTCGGGGCGTGACAAACTTGGTATCAGAGCCTCAGGTTCAAGAGTCCTAGGATGTCTGAAAGCTGCATCGAGTAGAGTCTCTTTCATGTGTGTGAGCGCGCCACACATATTAGAGGGGAGCTATAAGATGTCATAGAAAACTTCACTTCTTTCATAATCATGTCGTGCGATAGAGCTTAACTCTAATATTACTCTAATCCTTACCTTGAACATTTCAGATTATGCCTCCATGACATGCTATGCCTCCCTAGGCCGCTAGGAATGCTGTCCCTCTAGTTTTGGCTCCCGAGGTCATGAATATGGAGTTTTAAAATGCTATCCACCTATTGGCTCAGACTATGGCTGCCCAAGTCAATCATCAGGCTCCTGCTCCTGTTCACCCTCAAAGTGGGGTAGCGAGCCGAGTTTGTCACTTTATCCGTATGAACCCGCCTGAGTTCTGGGGTTTGAAAGTGAGTGAGAAACCATTCAACTTTATTGATGAAGTGAAGAAGATCTTTGATGTTATGCAAGTGATTGGTGTTAATTGTGTAGAGCTTGCATCCTATCAACTCAAGGATGTAGCACATGTTTGGTTCACTCAATGGAAGGAGGCTAGAGTAAGGGACGTGGTCCCTATGACTTGGGAGTATTTAAAGGGAGCTTTTCTCGACCGGTTCTTTCCACCAGAGTTGAGTCAAGCTAAGGTTGAGGAGTTTGTGAACTTGAGACAGGGATCTATGATTGTTCAGGAGTACAGTTTAAAGTTCACTCAGTTGTCTAGGTATGCCCCCTCGATGGTAGCGGACTCGCATGATCAGATGAGCAAGTTTATCTACGGGGTTTCAGATTTGGTGAAAAAGGAGTGTAGGTCTGCTATGCTGTTGGGTGATATGATTATTTCCAGGCTCATGACTCATGCTCACCAGATCAAGGGAGATGGCTAAGGAGAACAAGAGGGCTAGATATGAGGGTTCAGGTTTCAATCATCAGAGGTCCAGAGGCGGACATCGCTCCTCATTTCAGAAGAAATCATCCGGCCTCATTCACTCTTCAGCTAGTACTCTTACCCAAGCCTCCATGCCTCGGTGGTTACTGGCATGTTGACAGTCTTTTCTTTAGATATGTATGCTTTGTTGGACCTCGGTGCTTCCTTATCTTTTGTGACCCCTTATGTAGCATGAAAGTTTGAAGTTTGTTCTGAATTACTTTTAGAACCCTTTTATGTTTCTACTCCTATTGGTGAGTCAGTCCTAGCCAAAAGAATCTACCAAAATTGCCCTATCTCAGTCCTTCATAGAGTCACTTCAGCGAATTTAGTAAAGTTGGAGATAACTGACTTTGATGTTATCCTTGGTATGGATTGGTTGCATACTTGTTATGCTTCAGTTGATTGCCGTACTCAGGTTGTCAGTTTCAAGTTTCCTAATGAACCCGTCTTAAAATGGCAAGGTAGTCCCCCGTCCTCAAAATGTCATTTCATATCTTATCTTAAGGCTAGAAAGATAATCTCTAAAGGTTATGTGTATCACATTGTTCGGGTTATGGACATGGAGTCCGAGACCCCTCTTTTTCAGTCAGTTCCTGTTGTGAGTGAGTTTTCTGAGGTGTTTCCCGAGGATTTGCCCGGAGTCCCTCCTAAATGGGAGGTCGACTTTGGGATAGACCTCATTCCAGATACGCATCCTATCTCTATTCCTCCCTATAGAATGGCTCTAGCGGAACTCAAAGAATTGAAGGATCTTCTTGATAAGGGTTTCATCAGGCCTAGTATATCTCCCTGGGGTGCTCCAGTGTTGTTTCTGCGTAAGAAGGATGGTTCTCTTCGGATGTGTATTGATTACCGACAGTTGAACAAGGTCACAATCAAGAATAAGTATCCCATTCCTAGGATTGATGACTTGTTCGATCAGCTTCAGGATGGTAGTTGTTTCTCTAAGATTGATCTTAGATCTGGGTATCATCAGCTTCGTGTCAGAGAGTGTGATATTCCAAAGACGACCTTTAGAACCTGGTATGGTCACTATGAGTTTATAGTCATATCTTTTGGACTAACCAATGCTCCTGCAGTTTTTATGGATTTGATGAACCGTGTGTTCAAGCAGTATCTAGACTTGTTTGTGATTGTGTTCATTGATGATATCCTTATCTATTCTCGGAGTGAGGAGGAGCATGCGGGTCACTTGAGGGTTGTGTTGCAGACTCTCAAGGATCGTCAGTTGTTTGCTAAGTTTAGCAAGTGTGAGTTCTGGATGCAGTCTGTGGTTTTTCTGGGTCACATTGTGACAGGAGATGGTATTCGTGTGGATTCACAAAAGATCAAAGCAGTGAAGAACTGGTCTAGACCTACTTCCCCATCGGATATTTGGAGTTTCTTGGGTTTGGCTGGTTATTACAGGAGGTTTGTAGAGGGGTTCTCTTCCATTGCTTTGCCTTTGACTCGATTGAATCAGAAAAAGGTAAAATTCCAGTGGTCTTATTCATGTGAGAACAATTTTCAGGAGTTGAAGACTAGATTGACCACCGCTCTAGTGTTGACCCTACCCGAGGGTTTGGATGATTTAGTGGTTTATTGTGATGCTTCCAAAGTCGGGTTGGGTTGTGTGTTGATGCAACGAGGAAAGGTAATTGCTTATGCTTCTAGACATCTTAAGACTCATGGGAAGAACTACCCTACTCATGATCTAGAGTTGGCAGCCGTGGTCTTTGCTTTGAAGATTTGGAGATATTACTTGTATGGCGTTCATGTGGATGTGTTCACCGATCACAAGAGTCTCCAATATGTGTTTACTCAGAAGGAATTGAACTTTCAACAAAGGAGATGGCTTGAGCTTCTTAAGGACTATGACATGAGTGTGCTTTCTCATTCGGGTAAAGCCAATGTAGTGGCAGATGCACTTAGTAGACTATCTATGGGTAGTGTGGCTTTGATTGAAGGTGGGAAGAAAGAATTGGTGAAAGATGTTCATCTACTTGCCCGATTGGGAGTGCGTCTTATGGACTCTACTGAGGGTGGTGTTATTGTTCAGAATGGTTTCGAGTCTTCCTTGGTAGCTGAGATAAAGGCAAAGAAAGACAGTGATCCAATTTTGCTTAAGTTAAAGGGTGCAGTTCATCAGCAAAGGGTTGAGGTGTTCTCCCAAGGGGGAGATGGTGTACTTCGTTATCAGGGTCGATTGTGTGTGCCAGACGTTGATGGGTTGAGACATCAGATTTTGACTGAGGCTCACAGTTCCAGATATTCCATTCATCCGGGTGCCACCAAGATGTACCATGATCTACGGGAAGTCTATTGATGGAATGGTATGAAGAAGGACAGCCGACTTTGTGGCTAAGTGTCCCAACTGTCAGCTAGTGAAAGTAGAGCATCAGTGACCGGGTGGGATGATTTAGGATATTGACCTTCCTACTTGGAAGTGAGAAGTGATCAATATGGACTTTATTATGGGTTTGCCTCGTACTCGAAGGCAACATGATTCGATTTGGGTGATTGTCGAACGAATGACTAAGTCATCCCATTTCTTGGCTGCTAAGACTACTGATTCAGCGGATGATTATGCCAGACTCTACATTCGGGAGATAATTAGGTTGTATGGTGTTCCTTTGTCCATCATTTCAGATAGAGGTACTCAGTTTACTTCTCAGTTTTGGAGATCATTTCAGAGAGGTCTTGGTACTCAGGTGAAGCTTAGCATAACTTTTCACCCTCAAATAGATGGCCAGGCAGAGCGTACTATTCAGAATTTGGAGGATATGTTGAGGGCTTGTGTGATTGATTTCAAAGGTAATTAGGATGACCACTTACCTCTTATCGAGTTTGCCTACAACAACAACTTTCACTCTAGCATTCAGATGGCTTCTTATGAGGCACTCTATGGTCGGAGGTGTAGATCTCCTATTGGTTGGTTCGAGGTTGGTGAGGCAGCCTTGATTGATCCAGATTCGGTTCATGAAATTATGGAGAAGGTTTAGCTTATTCGAGAAAGGTTGAAGATCGCTCAGAGTCGACAGAAAACCTATGCTGATGTGAGGAGGAGGGAGTTAGAGTTCGAGGTGAATGATTAGGTGTTCCTTAAGGTATCTCCCATGAAGGGTATGATGAGATTCAGGAAGAAAGGAAAGCTTAGTCCTCGATTTATAGGTCCTTATCGGATTCTGAGGAGAGTTGGTAAGGTTGCTTATGAGTTGGATTTACCATCAGAGTTAGAAGCGGTTCATCCGGTTTTCCATGTTTCCTTGTTGAAGAAGTGTGTGAGTGATTCGACCTTGATTGTTCCCTTGGAGGATGTAGGTGTGAATGATAGTCTCACTTATGAAGAGGTTCCTGTGGAGATCCTTGATCGTCAGATTCGGAGGTTGAGAAACAAAGAAGTCGCTTCAGTGAAAGTCCTTTGGAGGAATCAGCTTGTTGAGGGAGCTACTTGGGAAGCGGAAGAGGCCATGAAGGTCAAATATCCCCATCTCTTTCCTTCCTATTCAGTTCCAGCTTGAGGTACCAGTTTCCTCCTTAGTATGTTCCTGCGATCCTAGTCTATCAGTTTCTTTCATGATCCTAGCATGCATTCATGTTTTCGAAGTTAACTGAATCATGTTTTAAGTGGAAAAGTTCAGTTTTCATGTTTACTCCTTGATTTCCTTGTTTTGATGTTTGGTTAGGCTGTTATCCCTCTAGTTTCCCTTGTTTAGTATTCATTCGAGGATGAATGATCCCAAGGGGGGAATATTGTAACACCTCGAAAATCAATTCAGTTTTTTAAACTTAGAGTTGCAGAAAAATCTAGCTTTCCAGAAATCACGGGTCCAAATGACGGTTCGTGGTTTGAACCACGAGTCATGGTTCTGAGTCGTGGTCCCAGACTTGTAAAGTTTAATCTCTGATTTGAGACCACGAGTGGGTTCTATGGACCATGGTTCTTTCTACGGACCATAGAATGCACTCGTGGAATCAGACCTGAGGACTGACTAGTCCCTAGGAACCACGAGTTATTTCTACGGGTCGTCGTCTGATTCACGGACCGTAAAGACAACTCGTGGAACCTGTTCAAAGATTTGTTTGGTATGTCAGAGATGATGACTCGATTCTACGAACCGTAATCCTTTCTACGATCCATCATGTTGATCCGTGATTGACCTTCTGTAGTTTGAATGTTGACTCAGGAATCATGATTGGGTCTACCGGTCATCATTCTTTCTACGACCCATAGAGTGGACTCGTCATTTGACTTCTGCAGCCTGTTGGCTTGGCCAGAAATCACGGATGGAAACCACGAACCGTGATTTGTTCTATGGTCCATGGAACCCATCCGTGGTCACTGAAGGTCAACCCTTTTAACAGCTTTTCTAAATTATTTCCCAGGGGTATTTTAGTCATTACCCACCCTTTCAACTCCTATATGATGTCGTTTTGACTATTTCAAGAAGGGTTTTCACCCTCATTAGCCTAAGTTCCTTCTCAAATCTTCATTCAACTCCCAAAATGGAAAAGTTCTTCTCCAAGCTCCAAGTCTCAATCTCCAAGATCAAGTCTCCTAAATCTTTTCTATTCCAAATGGGTTAACTTCAATCAAGGTATGTGGGTATTCAACAATGGGTTCCTCTCACCCTGGTGACCAAAGTCCCCAATTCTTACTTTGAATTATGAACTTATGAATCTAGGGTTTTGATCTAAATTGGGGAAAATTTGTGAAATCAGTTTCTATGCTTAAATTCATGGGTTCCTATTACTTAATTATGAATTGATCATGATTCCTTTATTAGATTTAAAGGCCCAAGCATTGAAGTTGGTTTCTAACATGATTGCATTGAATTGGATAAATGTCGTTCCCATTTTCCATCCGTTTCTCTCCGTTAAGGGTGCGCTGGTACATCCAGAAGCTTCTAGAGGACACCAGGTGTCACCCCTCTTCTCTAAATCTATGAAAATTTGTACAACTTCGTACAAGTTTGTTGCTGTGAACGTTGCTCCAGCTGAGGAATTTGAATTCCTTAGCAAAATCCCTAAAAAACCCTTTGTTTCCCCCCCTTTTTTCACCCCGATTTCTCCTATAAACCCCCCTAGCTTCATGTTAAGCAGCTGATTTTGGAGAAATATTGGGGGTTCTGGAGAATCGATTCTCTAACCTCACGAAACCGGTCAGCTAGCTTGGAAAATAAACACTAAAAATTCAAGTTCTAACGAGTTTTCTACTAATCCGGTGGTGGTGAGACTTTCCAGTGAGGTTCAAGGTTACAAGTTACTGCCCTAAAAAAGGTATACCCCTCACCCTCTTCTCTTTACTATTTTCTTTTCCTTTTTACATTATGTAATGTTCAAGTCGAGTAAATCTGGGTTTTTGGTCTTGTTTGTTAGCTTAAGGATATGTGTTTTGATTTTAGACTGTTGATATGCATTCTAGGAGCTAGAGGTGAAGCATATCCCCTCATGATATGTTCCTCACTCCGTAAGTTCCTCTGTTTCATCTTTTAATATACTGTCTTCACTGTTTATGTTGATAAATCTTGTTAGAAATAACCTTGATCTCTACCATGATAATAGTCTTCTCCCTATACACCTTCCCTGGTTCTTATGTGCAGTTATGCTAGTGACTAAAGTTCAAAACCTGTCCAGCCTGCTTGATTTGTCTCTTTGTCAATATGTGATGTCTAGACTAGGTTCTTTAGCATAGTCTTTCCTGCTTTCAATGACTTGGGATAAAATTGTTCAAAATGTCCCTTTTTGTGATTAAAAATCTGCATTTAGTATGTTAAATGTTTAATGTTTGAATGTTAAGAATGGTTAAGTGTACTGAGTTATTTGGAGATGACTTGTGTCTTTGTGATATCATTTCTATTCAAATTTGTAAATTTGAGTACACATGCTCTGTTTAAATCTATCCCTCTACTCCTTTTGATTTCGGGAAATATATGAGTTCAAAAAGAATGATCTTTGTGGATATTTACAAGTAGGAAATCTGTGGTCTTATTAGTATAACCCTTTAGGTGATAAATTTGTAACTTGGTATCTTGTTTCACATGCTTTAATTGTGTATGAGTTTTGTGAATAATGAGAATTAACTGTTAGGAAATGTGCTTTGTTTAAGTATGAAATTTGATTGTTCTTGCTTAAATTGTTTGGACATATACTGATTTTTATTTGTTTTTACTCCTCTTTGGGAGCATAAAATTGGTGGAGTCCAATTGGACTCCCAACACTCCCCCTTTGCACTTTTTCAGTTGGGCCTAGCCCAATAACTATCCGGACCAGCTTTTTCAAAGCCCAAAAGGGCCGAGTCTTGTGAGACAAAGGAGAAGCAGTAGCAGCAGAAGGAAAAATGGGCCAAGCCCAAGCGCATATCAGCAGAAAAAAGTCCAAAATGGACTGAATAAATAAAATTGGGCCAAAGCCCATAACATTCGGTAGCAGCAGTAGCCCAAAGGGCTGAAAAATTGACAAAATGCACTAAGTCCAAAGTAAAAATGGTGGTGGGCCTAAAGAGGGCCCACACACTATAATTAGGACATGATTAGTTTAATAGTCCTTAACTTCTTATATTATATGTCTTTAATTGTTAATCAGTATTAATTATATAATTGGACTGACTTTGTAAAACTTAGTCGAATTATTCCCTAACGAGGTTAACATTACTATTTAAATATTTTCTTTATACTAATCAATGTTCTTTATTTCTTTCAATTGTTCGTAACCTTTTTTCAATCAAACGTCGACTCCTTTATTTCATGTATAAAACAAATATTTCATATATTGTCTTTATAAAGTCAACTATTTCTAAAAATAGCAAGATGTTTTTAACAAACAAAACCAATCCCGTTTTCAAAAGTTAGTCAACAAGTTAGTTTTTTCAAACAAGCCCGGGCAACCGCGAGTTAGCAGATACTCTTGGTGCCTTAACACCCTTCCAAGAGTATTAACTTGAACCCTTACCCTTAATCTCTTAATTTTAAAGTCTTTATCTGTTTTGGATTTTAAATTTTTTTATAAGTTTTTCTTGGTTTTTACTTTATAAAAACTAAGTGGCGACTCTTGCTTTTTATTGAGAACGTTTTGAAATTTTAATTAGATTTTAGAAATGAACTTTTCAATAAACAAAGCCATATTTTTCCGTCCTTACCTCAAAAAGGATCAAAATAGAAATGGCGACTCTGCTGGGGATAATTCAACTAGGTTCTAACCTTATTGTTTGAAACTAACTTGTTTGACTAACTATTCAGAAATTGTAACTTTATTGCTTTCCTTAATTGTTTACTTTTTCTGCAATTATAAACTGTTCATGGCATTTTACGCCTCTCTTGGCAAAGCATTAGAATGTATTAGGGGTAAAAAGGCGATTACGCAAATCTTTGCGGTGGTTCTTGACAAAACACATAATTTTCGAAACAGACGAGTGAAGTAGTTGACCCGCGGTCGGTTAACGGTCACTTGTTGTTTCAAGCTTGGGTTGTCCGTCTGGGTTCCTGGTCAATTTCGAAACCTATTCTAGAAACTCAAGATAGAGCGAAACCAAATCCCGAAAATAGGCATTAGCTTAGGATGTCTTAATATCCAAGGGATATTAAGTCCATTAATAAACCACCAAAACATGTCAACAGGTTTCCGACCCAACGACATAGCATCCAACTACGTGTTGTTTGAAAGACGTATGTGTTGTAATTGGACTATTGTCCTGGAGTGGGGCCTAACAGGTTATTCTGTTTTGTAGGATGTCAAAATTCCTCAAGTTTGACATGGTAAAAGAGGCACCTCTCCTCCTCCGAATGTGGTGGATAAATCTGGGTCCTAACCGTCAGAGGAGAGTCCGCCAATATATGGGACATTTGCCATGTTTATTAGATATGGAGGCCTGGGCAGAATTGATCGAGGTTTTAACGGGGTATTGGGATAACAAGAAAATGGTGTTTCAATTCGGAATGATGGAAATGACCCCAACGATAGAAGAACTCAGGGATTGCCTAGAGACCGTGGGTACAACTAATGAAAGGAGATTAAGGCCTCAACAAGGCATCTTAATACCAAATAAACCCACCCCGACTCAGATTGCAAAATATCTCCACTTGCGGGAGAATCAATGCCCGTGGATAAGGGGTCCAAGTATCTCCTTTCAAGAACTCTACAACCATTTTGCCACTAGGGAAGGGTTTTTTCAGTACCAAGGCAAATTCTACACATTTCAAGAGTGGGACAAGACCCGAGCCTTGGCGTTCGCTATTGATCTTTTAGGAATCATGGTATTTCCTCTAAATGAACAACTCCGCATCAACACCCGGATAATAATGGTGGCCCATACCATGTTCCATGGCCTGACAGAAGGAACCACCATCAGCTATTTTTCTCTAGTACCTGTCATCTTATCTGATATTTATAGAGCTTTGGGGAAATGCAAGAACAGTTATCGTTACTTCCAAGGGTGCAACCTACTCACACAATATTGGATTCTCAAGCATCTGGCCAAAGATAACGGAAGCCAGGAAATTCCCAACCCAGATGGAATCGATAACTTTGCAGTGTTGGCAGAAGTGATTAGGGATAGAGGCACCAAAAACAGGACCAAGATAGGATGGGCCCAAGCTTTTTGTGAGCTTGGAGAAGATAATATGCAGATGATGTTCGATGATTTTTACTCAAAGGAAGTAATTGTAAAATGTCATGATCTAGCTTTCCTCCCTCTCCCTGGAATTCGCGGGATCTGACCTTATGCTCCGCAAAGGGTTCTTAGACAATTTGGAAGGGTTCAAATAGAGCCAGCAACCATTCACATGGGTTGCTATGTCATCGACTATGAGGAACATGAAAAAGTTCCGAAAGCTTCGAGGATCCGGCACAACTGGAATACACTTGAGAAAATGGGTCTAAAAACTTTGGCCCCAGACAGGTTCGATCCTGGGTATGTGGATGGCTATAAGCAGTGGTTGAAGGCAGACGTTGTAGAAGTATCTATATCAAAACCACAGGTTGACTCCAGACCCAATCTCCGTCTCCAATTACTGAATCTCCAAGAGGAAGTGGCTAGAAGAGAGAAAGAATTTCTTATGAAAAAAGAAGAAGATCGACGCACTATAGCAAGGTTAACTCAGGAACTCGAAGATATGAGAATGGGAATAGCCCAACTTGATTCAAAAATAACCAGGAAAGCCTTAGAGGCCGGGGCATTACCTATGCATGAACAAGTGGTAAAACTCCAGAGCGACATGTGGTTGAGCCAATTCGAGCTTAGGAGCATTACAGGAGCATCCAAGAGGAGCAGGACCGAGGAAAGACCTTCCACGTCATATCTTTAGTATCTTCGCCCCTGCGTGGGTTTTATTTCTATGTATGTCTTTACTTTACCTAAATTCGCCCCTGCGTGGGCGTGACTTTTGTGCAAGTATCCTTTCCCCTAAAATGTATCCCCCTTTCGGTTAGCATTTGTATCCCTTTAAAAAGGGAAGTTTTCCATATATATATACATGCTATTTTGGGGGAAATAGAATGGTTCAGATACGTCACATACGTCTTTCAAACTCGCTAGGCCTAACCTTGTCATAAAAAGGTCACCCAGTTAGGACGCGATATTAGCATGATATTATTGTGATATAAACTGTTTTATGTGCTATGTGTGTTGCTTGAATAAAGGAAAAATTGGTCCACTCCATGCCAAAATTTTCTAGAACACTGTAGGCAAAAATATAAGCCCACTATGTAAAGTTCGACCAAAATACTCCAAGTCTTCCAAGTTTCTCCGAAAATCTTAAAGCCTTCTAAAAACTTCCTAAAAAATCTCCGTTCTTTCAGGAAAGGTTGAAATGAAGGCCGTGACTATGCGAGAGAGAATGCTAAGGATACGAGAGGAAATGGAGGAGGTTCTGAGAAAACATGAGAGAGTCAATCAACTCATGGAAATTTCCTTAGCTCGGTCCAAGGAGGTGGAAGAGTAGACCGCCAAGGCTAAAGAGAGGATTGCCGTGATTGACCAAATATTTGAAAAAACAGAGACTAAGACCGAATCAGACTTTGACCTAAAACTCAAAGAATTGCTCCTGAAGTTTGAGGATGTCACTGGAGGATTGGAACAAGTCAACAAAGGGAAGGAAAGAGTAACTGAAGAACCCGAAGACAATGAGCAAGTGCCCATGGAGATCACTACTGAAAGGGCCCGACTCTTTGACACGAGAGTCCGCCACTGGATTAAGGTCAAGGGTGATGCTATCTGTCCTTCCAGATTCAAGCTAGGAGGGAAGCCCATCACCCTCAAAGTTCACTTCCGTGAATATACCAAAAATTCAAAGGTGATTCTCTGTTCAGAAATTTACGAGACCCTGAAAGCTATGGGGGTCCTGCATCCCGACCAATCTGAGGGATTCAGATATCACCCTCACAATGAGCACAGAATGCGCCTATCATCCACATTGCAGAGGACACACTACTGATGAATGCAATGCCCTAAGAGCCCAGATTTACCACATGATCACTAACGGACAGATAAGCCATCTATGGGCCCCCCGAACCATCCTTGCTTGTGACCAAGTTGGCTATGGCATGCCCATCATTGTGGAAATGATGATTCATCGCTATGATTTCACTGTCTTCCAGGACACTTACTATGAAATCTATACTAAGCTGGTCCAAACCGTGATCCTGGAGCCCTTGGAAAGGAAACCGGGGAAGATGCCCAGGGCTTGGCGTCAGGGGAAAGAAGTTTTCCTCTACCACAAAAGGGTCAGAGGCCATGATATCGAGACTTGTCACCACTTTCAGGTTGATTTGGAATACCTCATTGACATGGGAAAAATTGAGCTGGAGTTTCCCCCTTATCATCCTTGAAGAAAAAATAGAGAACAGTCTAGAAGATCCCATCATCCAGAGCTGAAAGTAGCAGAAGTAGCAGAGTTTTAGCTTAAAGTTTCTTTATTTTTATTTTTGATGTCGTCTTTTACTTTCCCTTTGTATTTAGAATAGTGGATGAAATGAAATGAGACAACTTATCTATCACAAGTTTGAACTACGTAGGGCCTAAATTCTCCTTTATGAGATAAGTAGGCAGCCTTTAAGGCCCGACCCATGTCTTAAAGAAATTGTCATTTCTCCACATCGACGAAGACGACGAAGAGTTAGGGAGAACAATAGGAAGAGATGTTACAAGATCAACAAAATCAACCTTTCCTGGCAAAACCTACTTATCCCAAATCAACGAACAAAATCCTGTCCTTTGAAACGATTGAATCAAAATCACCCGTGGACCAATTTACCTTGACGAAAAGCAACTTTTATGTGTTTAAAGCAATTCCTATGTGTTTATTTCTTGCCATATATTTTGTATTATTTGTCACTAATGAAACCTAACATAGTGGACTTTGAGTTGTTTTTCATCTTAGTAGATAAAAGAAACCGGTTTGTGTTGACAAAAACTGGCTGAACACTCTTACTTCACTCGCTCGAAAGCAGACTTGAATCCATCCTCTGACCCTCGCTTGTCTAAAGAAAGAATGACTGATAGTGAGGAAGAAAACACCTTGGCTATAAGGGACAACGTCTTCACTGAACATAATGAAATTATCGTAGAGCTTGCAAAGAAATTAGAAAAGATGCAGGAAGAAGTGAAAAAGGCAAAAGACATGGCTAGCTTGGAAATCGCCGCCAATACTCCTGCTTTGGGTGACCCTCAGCCCCCTCCTCAAAACCCTCCACTCAATTCTCCGCAAACCGGAAATCAACCAAAAGACATCCCCTCCTCTTCCATTCCCAGGCCTTCAAATGAACCTGCCCACAATAACCCCTCCCTCATCAAGTCCCTATACCAGACCCATACTCCCCCTGTTCAACATACTAACCAGAACAACAACCCAGGTGCCTATCTCTCACAAAACCTCCAGAACACTACACAAAACACCTACAACTCTCAAAACAACCATCCTAATGTCACCAACGTTGTTAACCCATATAAATTTACCCCCACATACCCAAATACTGTTCCACATGTCCAGCCTCCACCCGTGCAAAACCTACCTCCCGCTTTCCATACCATAACAGAACCATACCCCATCCTTCAGGAAAACCCTGAGTTAGATCATTATAAGGAGAAAGAAAGAGAGTTGAAGGCCGCAGAATTGAAACGTGACCTCAATATGGCACAAATAAGGGAGGAAATGGCCCAGATTTGAGAGTTTCGGATTTCACCATATGAAAAAGGCTACGATTATGATGATCTCTGCATTCACCCTGAAATGAACCTACCAGAAGGATTCAAAATTCCAAAGTTTGAAATCTTCAAAGGTGTTGGGAGTCCTGAAGCCCATATAAGGAGTTACTTTGATCAAATGGTCGGCGCCCGAAGAAACGATGCCCTGCTAATGGGACTCTTTAGCCTAAGTCTGAATGGAGAAGCATTGGAATGGTTCGCCTCCCAAGAATTGAAAAAGTGGTTCAAGTGGAGCAATCTCGCCCGAGACTTGCCCAGAGATTTGCATACAACATAGAAGTAATCTCGGATCGATATTCCCTGGGACGCATCAGGCAAAAGTCAAATGAAGATTTCAGAGATTATGGTTACCGGTGGAGAAAAGAGGCCACGAGAGTCCGGCCTCCTATGACGGAAGAAGAAATAAGCGCGGTGTTTATGAGCGCTCAGGAGTCAGAAGTTTATGACAAGATGATATCGGCGGTAAAGGCCCAGTTCGCCGACTTAGTCAAAATTGGAGAGATTGTGGAAGAAGGGCTCCGCAGTGGCAAAATCGCTAAATCCCCAGTTTCTTCAGGACCGACTGGACCCCCAAAGAAAAAGAGAGAGGAGGTATCTTTGGTGTCTTTCAATCCTAGTCCAAAACCACATAAACCCTTCGGAGCTGGTTACAAGAAGCCACTTGTTCCAACAACCCCTCCTCCAGTTCCACAAAACCCTCAACCTATCTTCTTTACGCAGCCAGTCTACCAAGCTCCAATGCCAAATATACAGCCCACATACCAAGCTCCAATTCCAAATATGCAACCCACTTACCAAACCCCTCCCCAGAATTTTCCAGTATATCAAAGGGCTCCCAAAAATCAAAACAACCACCGGGTTCCTCCTCCCGCTAACACCGGTCTCCCTCGACCAAATTTGGAAAAGAAAGTTCCTCGAACTTTCACTCAATTGGACGAAACCCGAACTCAGTTGTATGAAAGACTAAAAACTGCCGAATTAGTTCAGCCCATTCAGCATAAACCAGGCAACGTCAACTCTCCTTTCTACAAAGCTGATCGATATTATGCCTATCATTCGGGATGCACCGGGCACAATACGGAGGATTATATCAATCTAAAGAATAAGATTCAAGATTTGATCGATCAGAAGGTAGTCACCTTACATACATCACCGCCAAATGTTAATAACAATCCACTTTCGAATCACGGAAGAGCCACTATAAACATGATTAAAATAGAGGAAGAGTGGTTTGCAAGCAAGTCTATAGTACCAGTGAGCCCCAGAAAGCCTGAGGAACTAGAAAGGTCTGTAGCTGCTTTAAGCATTGCGGAGAAGCTATAATTTGCTGTGTTGGTTCCAACCAAAAAAGAGTTCGTAATTGAAGTCGCCGCGACTCATGGCATGACAAGATCTGGGAGATGTTATGTCCCTGATAATTTGGCAGATGATGCTTACAAGAAGAGTCTGCAGAAAAGGCCAATCACTATAGGCGAAGCAGAGGAATTTTGGAGGAGGATGCGACCCAAGGAGTATTCGATCGTGAAGCATTTGTAAAAGACCCCAGCTCAGATTTCTATTTGGAATTTGTTGATGAGTTCCCAATACCACAGAGAGGCGTTACTCAAGGTTCTAAATGAAGCTTACGTGCCCACGGGTACCAGTGCAGAAAATTTGACTTCCATGGAAAGCCAAGTCCTGGGAAGCTGCCACATCTAATTCGGTGAAGATGAGTTGCCTTTTGAAGGCATGATGCACAACAAGTCTCTACATATCACTATTCAGAGTCAAGAAAAGGTCGTGATAGGGTACTGATCGATGAAGGATTAGGATTGAACATCTTTCCATTGTCAACATTAACTCAGCTAGAATATGACCTGGGAAATATTCGTTAGAGCAGGGTCAATGTAAGGGCTTTTGATGGAGGTCAAAGGGACACTATCAGAGAAGTTAGCCTGTATATCAAAATGGGACCCACTGAGTTCCGTACTGAGTTTCAAGTAATGGATATCTCAACTAGCTATAATTTACTCTTAGGAAGGCCGTGGATCCATGGGGCCGGAGTTGTGCCATCAACTTTGCACCAGATGATGAAGTTTATTTGGGAGGAACACGAAGTGGTGATCCATGGAGAAGGGATCCACCTAAGTCACCCAAACGACTGTGTACCCACAATCAAAGAGGTCCCGAGAGGGAGTGACTTCTATACCGGTGGAAATTGTGAATGCCACAGAAGAGGACCTGGCTCCTCAAACTCCCATGCCACCCATTTACAAGATGCTTACAACCACAATGCTGAGGTATGGTTATGAACCAGGCTCGGGGCTAGGAAGGAAATCTGATGGTCGGATCGAACCTTTGAGTATCCCTGGACAGTTGAGCAAGCACGGATTGGGGTATGTGATCCAAGAAGGTGAAGCCAGCAACAAGGAAAAGAAGCAGTCAGTATTGCCTAAACTACTTCCTCATCTATATCAGTCATTCCCAGTACGTATTAGTCCTCCGAGCGATGGGTTAGAGGATGGAATAGGAGATCTGTTAGAGGAATGTGATGCTATGATAGAAGAAATCCCCGAAACAACCACAATCAGGAACATCAAACCCGGCGAGAAGTTGCAAAACTAGGTCGCCACTCCCTTGGCTACTCTCCACTCGGCTGGGTAGACAAAGACTTTGTTTTACAAAATTTGGCGACGATCTAGATGAGGCTCCGTGACCCACCCTTTATGTTTTAAATCCCCTCGTACTGTTTACTGCTTTCCAAAAGGCATGCACCTACATTTATGTAGGTGGTAGCCATAGTTTGTAAACATTTCTAGATTTTAACAAAAGCCTCCTTATTTTGAAATATTTGCCGTTCAAAAATTGTTTGTGCTTGCTTGTTATTTTCTAACCTGTTTCATTTTGATTTCAATAATAATAAGATAAAACCTGCCACTGTCATGTCGTGTTAAGAGTTTAACGAATAACCCAAGTAAGATAATGATGGTTTCGAAGAATATGATGAGAAATTGATGACATAATTAAAAGACTTTGAGAACCAAGAAAAACCTAACTTGGAAGAAACCGAGGCGGTCAATCTAGGAGACAAACAAGAGGTCAGAGAAACCAGGATCAATGTCCATATGATAGAAGAACAGAAAAGAGAACTTATCATATTGCTCCAAGAATACATCGACATATTTTCTTGGGCCTACAACGACATACCAGGACTAAGCACAAACATAGTCTCTCACAAACTGCCTATCAATTTGGGATTTGACCCAATCAAGCATAAGACTCGAAAGTTCAAGCCTGATCTATGTCTGAAGATCAAGGAAGAAGTTACAAAACAGATTAAGTCTGGAGTGGTAGAGGTTACAAAGTATCTGACCTGGTTGGCCAACATTGTCCCAGTTCCTAAGAAAGATGAGAAGATCAGAATCTGTGTCAATTATCGAGACCTGAACAGGGCCAGTCCCATAGACAACTTTCTATTGCCCAATATCCATATCCTTATCGATAACTGTGTGGAGCACGAAATGCAGTCATTCATGGATTGGTTTGCTGGATACCATCAGGTCTTAATGGATGAAGAAGATGCCGAAAAGACAACCTTTATCACACCCTGGGGTGTCGGGTAATGCCATTTGGTCTCAAGAACGCGGGTGCTACTTATATGCGAGCCATGACAACTATTTTCCATGACATGATTCATAAGGAGATCGAGGTATACGTGGATGACGTGATTGTCAAATCCCGCGAGAGTTCGGATCACTTGACCCATTTTAGGAAGTTTTTTGACTGCCTGCGAAAATACAATCTAAAGCTGAACCCCGCTAAATGTGTTTTCGGGGTGCCAGCTGGCAAATTTTTGGGTTTTATAGTCAGTAGAAGGGGAATTGAGCTCGACCCTTCAAAGATCAAAGCAATTCAGGAGTTGCCTCCCCCGAAGACCAAGAAAAAAGTCATGAGTTTCCTGGGAAGGTTGAATTATATTAGTCGGTTCATAGCTCAATCAACGGTTATTTGTGAACCCATTTTAAAGTTATTAAAGAAAGATGCACCGACTGGTTGGACCAAGGAGTGCCAGCAAGCTTTTGATCGTATCAAGGACTACTTGTCCAGTCCTCCAATATTGGTTCCTCTAAGAGAAGGGAGCCCATTATTACTGTATCTATCGGTTTTAGAAAATGCCTTCAGATGTGTCCTGGGACAATATGATGAAACCGGAAAGAAAGAACGAGCAATTTATTATCTGAGTAAGAAGTCCACTCCGTGCGAGGCTCGTTATACTTTGTTAGAAAATACTTGTTGTGCTTTGACTTGGGTCTCTCAGAAGTTGAGACATTATTTGTCATCTTATACGACATATCTCATTTCCAGAATGGATCCCCTGAAGTACATATTCCAAAAGGCCATGCCTACGGGGAAATTGGCCAAATGGAAAATGTTGCTATGTGAGTTCGACATCATATATGCGAATCAAAAAGCAATCAAGGGATAGGCCTTAGCAGATCATTTAGCAGAAAATACGGTTGATGAAGATTATGAACCGCTCCAAACTTACTTCCCCGATGAAGAGATTCTGTTCGTAGGTGAGGATATTGCTGAGTCATACCCCGGTTGGAGATTGTTCTTCAACAGAGCGGTCAACTTCAAAGGTTCGGGCATTGGAGAAGTCTTGGTATCAGAAACTGGTCAGCACTGTCCAATGATAGCCAAACTCCATTTCCTGTGCACTAACAACATGGCCGAGTACGAAGCTTGTATTCTCGGTATTCAACTAGATATTGATATGAATGTCCGAGAACTTTTGGTCATAGGTGATTCTGATTTGCTAATTCACCAAGTTCAAGGTGAATGGGCTGTGCAGAACCCCAAGATCGTGTCGTATATGAAAATGGTTCAAAATTTATGCAAGAGATTCAGGAAGATCGAATTCAAGCATACACCAAGGATTCAGAATGAGTTTGCCGATGTCTTGGCAACCATATCCTCCATGATTCAACATCCCGATCAGAATTATATCGATCCATTGATAATAGGTCTCAAAGAACAACCTGCGCACTGTGCGCAAGTCAAAGCATAATCAGGCAGAAAACCATGGTATCATGATATTAAGAGGTATCTAGAAGTTGGAGTCTATCCCGAAGATGTGACCGCCAACCAAAAGAAAACCATTCGCCGAATGGCCAATAACTTTTTCCTAAACGGAGAAATCCTGTATAGAAGGACTTCGGACCTTGGATTCTTAAGATGTATTGATTTGGTTGAAGCCACAAGACTATTGGAAGAGGTACACACTGAAGTGTGGTCTCCACATGAATGGGTTCACTCTAGCCAAAAAGATTTTGCGAATCAGATACTTTTGGATGACCATGGAAAATGACTGTAGCAAGTTCATACAAAAATGTCACAAGTTCCAGATCCACAGAGATTTGATTCGAGTACCACCTAGTGATCTTCATGCAATGAGCGCACCTTGGCCTTTTGTAGCCTGGGGCATGGATGTCATTGGTCCCGTTGAGCCGTCTGCCTCGAATGGACAAAGATTAATTTTGGTAGCTATGGATTACTTCACCAAGCGGGTAGAAGCTGCTTCTTACAAGTCTGTGACCAAGAAGGTTGTAGCCGATTTTGTTAAAAACAACCTAATCTGTCGATTCGGGATCCTCGAGTCAATTATTACCGACAACGGAGCAAATCTGAACAACCACTTGATGAAAGAAATATGTGAGCAATTCAAGATCACTCACCATAATTCAACCGCATACCGGCCACAAATGAATGGAGCTGTGGAAGCCGCCAACAAGAATATCAAGAAGATCTTGAGAAAAATGGTCGACCATCATCGATCTTGGCACGAGATGTTACCTTATGCTTTATTGGGATACCGGATGACCGTCAAGACTTTGACCGGGGCGCCCCCTTATATGTTGGTGTATGGGTCGGAAGCAGTGATACCTGCGGAAGTTGAAATACCATCTCTTAGGATCATTCAAAAAGCCGGACTGAACAATGAAGAATGGGTTCGTGCCCGTCACGAGCAACTCATGCTGATTGATGAGAAAAGGATGAGTGGCGTATTCCATGGTCAGTTGTACCAGCAAAGAATGATTCGTGCATTCAACAAAAGAGTGAGAGCTCGCATGTTTGCCATAAGACAACTAGTTCTTAAGCGCATTTTTCCCCACCAGGAGGAATACAAAGGAAAGTTTGCACCCAATTGGCAAGGCCCGTATGTAGTCCAGAAAGTGTTATCTAGAGGAGCTCTGATCCTATCCGAAATGGATGGTCAAGTGTGGACCAAACCGATCAATTCCAATGTTGTGAAGAGATACTTTGTTTAGGGATAGTTTTCCTTTAATTTCCTTTCCCTGTAATCGCATTTCCTGATTGTAATCATTTTATGCTTTGTAATAGCTTAAAACATCCCTAACCTCTGGTACGAACTACGTCTGACCTAAATTCTCAAGAATGAGATACGTAGGTAGCCTGTGTCGGCCTCAGTCACCCCTTCAGTTATTTTCATCACTCTCCCACTTTGAGTGTGGGAACTACGTTTGACCTGATTCCTGCCACAACGGGATACGTAGGCGCCACAACGGTTCGGTCATATCACCCCAGGAAATGGAAACTGGGGCAGAATTTTTGAGAAAGGAATCTAAAAAATTCAGAAGATGAAGGTTGTTGCCAACAAGCCGGGAGGATGCTTGTAGATACGTAAATGCCACAATGGTTCATCCGTATCGCCCAGAAATGGAAATTGGGGAAGAATTTTTGAGAAAGGAATCTAAAAAATTTAGAAGACGAAGAGCGTCAGACTCCGAAGAGTTCCCCAGCAAGAATAGAGAATATGCCAAAGAGCAACCAAGGTGAATATCGAGAAAGAATCTCGTAATCCCCCACAAAGTCTCAAGTCTCTTGCCAATGGAATGAGATTCACTATGAAGCCTTTAACTGGGAAGAAATTTTGAGAGGGATATCAAAATTTCCGCCAAGGTTCATTCAAGAATTCAACATTAAACTCCAAAGAATTTCCCAAAACCGAGAGATCAGAGCCTACTTCAAGGAATCCCCAGTTCTATATGGATTAATCCCCGGTTATGATAGATTTCTTGAAAATCATCTTTCAAGTTCCCCAGCCAGGACGATGAAAGACCTCCATAGTATGCCAGCAGTATGTAGAGAATGTCAAGACCCTGAATAAAGGGCAGTTGTTGAGATAGTACATGACATGACAGGTAGAGACGTTTCCAAAACATCTTTTTTTTAAACTCTTTGCTTTCCACAGAACTTGTTTGAAAAATATTTACAAAGATTAGTTTTACTCCTTTAATGTGATTTTGCCTTATATCTACCTTGGTCCGAGGAGAGTCGAGGGTGACAAGTACCCGAGATTGGAAAGCATACGGAGAAGACAAAACCAGGAGCAGAAGATCGAAAGAGGTCAACACAGGCCAGTTTCGACAAAACTAATAATTTTTTTGTGGATGCAGGTTGTCCCCAAAAGTATATCAGAAAGTGGTCCCGCATTATCCAATGCATTCAAAGAAACGCAACGAGACCATATGCTTTAAAATTTGGCGAGAAAAGCCCAAAACAACAAAAAGAGGCCAAAGAGGCAAAAGTCCCTAAAGCGGATGAATTTTCTGGTAGTTCACATAAACTACTAGATAAAGAGAACCCGACAACGTTCTTAAGTCCCCAAAGAGATCAGGACATTTCGGTCAACTTCAAATTGGGGGAACCAAATAAAAGAGCGACAACACTCCACCAATTCCTGGCGGGTCAAGAATCACCCCGAACAGACAATGTTCAACAGGCGGTATTTATGACTGTCCCTGAAAGAAGGTACACACAAAAGAGTCAACACAAATACCAAGAGGTGATGTTTTCATGACTTCCCTATGGGACATTGCATCATGCACCGCTACATGGCATCACATTTTTGCATTCATATTGCACCATGACACATCACATCATGCTGCATTGTATCACATTGCACTACATTGCATCACATGGCACAACATCATGCCATATCATATCATAACATACCGCATTGCATCATATTATATTGTGTTGCATCATATTGTATGGCATCGTATCGCAGGGTCATTCATATTAGCATCCCGAGAGGGCTATTCATATTTGCATACCGAGAGGGCTATGTCAAGAGGATCATGACGAGAGGGCCATTCATATTTGCATGCCGAGAGGGCCATGTCAAGAGGACCATGCCTAGAGGTCCATTCATATTTGCATGCCAAGAGGGCCATGTCAAGAGGACCATGCCTAGAGGGACATTCATATTTGCATGCCGAGAGGGCCATGTCAAGAGGACCATGCCGAGAGGGCCATTCATATTTTGCATGCCGAGAGGGCCATGTCAAGAGGACCATGCCGAGAGGGCCATGTAAAGAAGACCATGTCGAGAGGGCCATTCATATTTGCATGTCAAGAAGACCATCATCATTATATATAGCAGACACACATCCCCTGTGAAGATTATGTCCCTCTGCCAGCTGGCTTCAAAGAGGATGACATTCATTAGGCGTCCCCAAGTCGCACTAGCTGTGCATGATCGACCTCAGCATGCTTATATCTGAAATTATGTGAGACAAAAGGGTATGACGTGAGGATATCATTATCATTATCCTTATTCATTATGCCAAATCTGGCATGCAGTATGCTTATATCCGAAATTATGTGAGGAAAAAGAGTCTGACGTTGAGGATATCATTATCATTTATTATGCCAAGTCCGGCATCCAGCATATTTATGTCCCATATTGCATAAGGTAGAGGAGTCTGACGTCAAGGATATTTTATGCACCTTTATTCAAAAGCATCAATCGCCAGAAGATGCTGTTATATACCACCTGCCGTCAAGGTTAAAAGCTTATTATCTGAGGGATACCTGTAAGTCGTCTCTACCCAAATCGGACGATGAATCAGATTTTCCAACATTTGAAGGTCAAAGGTCGTCTATAAGTCACAGCGATATCTGAAATCGGATAGTGTGCAAGATTGCCTGAAACTCAACAAAACTAAGAGCTATCTGTAAGACGAAATGATATCTGAAATCGAATAGTGTGCAAGAACACCTGAATATTGAAAGTTCGAAGGTAATGCGTAAGTCGCAACAATATCCGAAATTTGGTAAAGTGCAAGACTACGAAAAATGGATGGTCCAAGGGTTATCTATAAGCCGCGACATATCCACGTTGATATTGTGCAGGACTACCCAAAGGATAGTAATTCAAGGGAAATCTGTAAGTCGCGTCACGTCCAAGATCGAATAAAAGTGTAGGATTACCCAAAAAGCTGGCAATTCAAAGGATATCTGTAAGCTGTCGCTATCAAAAGTTGGATAATGTGCAAGATTACTCAAAAGCTGGCAAATTAAAGGCATCTGTAAGCCGCCTCTATCCAAAGTTGGATGATACGCTAGATTACCCAAAGCCTGACGATCCAAAAAATATCGGTTAGTCGTGTCGATGCGGAAGATATGCGAGATTTACCCCAAATACATATGCAAAAGGCCACTGTCAAAAGCCAAGAAGGCTATCGCATTCAAGAGAATGACCTTAAACAATCAAGAAGGTCGCTACACAAGCAATCTTATCCGATATCTAAGAGGGCTATCATGATTGACTGTCATGGAAGCATCCATTTCCTAAAACAGAGACATCAAAGGACATCGTCTTCCTAAAAAAACAACAGATAAAGGAAAATGAGGTACAAAGCTATCTATCCTTGCTGAATTCTGTTACTACTAACCATTTGGTTTTGAGATATTTTCTAGAGCATCAGAGAAGGATGAAATTCTCAAAGCAAAACCACAGGTGCGGACTACACAAAAAAAGGGGGACGCATCATAATGTGGAACTTTTTCTTAGCAGCAACTTGTGACACAGTCCGGAGAGGGACATCAAACTCTTTGGACGTGAACTGAGGAACAACTCACCATCACCATAAAACCACACCCCTATCATAAGTCATGTGGGTATTTCCTATCTTTGGGTCTTAGTTTCACAACCAGGGTATTTTCTAAAATTCACGCTGGATGCAATTTCCTTTTTTTTTTCAAATCCGGGTGATGATACACCCCGAGCTTTGGAAATTATGTCCACGTAAAATCTTACTTATGGGTATGAAGTGCACCACATTCATAGTTGAGAGGTTACAAGCCTCTTTTCTATAGCTCAACTTATTCGTCACTCATCCCGAGCCAAAGGTCGTCTTAATATAAAGATTACCTTTTCCACCGATTGAGTCGAACTACAAGAAGCCTGACTCCCTGAGTCCTGGGATATGTAGGCAGTCTCTATTATGAAAACTCAGCTTCATTCCTAACTCCCCCCAATCCTCCTACTCCCCAGCTTTCCGGTCTCTCTGGAATATTCCCTTGGTAGACACTTTGTTATAGATGCGGGTATGCCGTGTTTATAAAGGAGCTTTTAAAGAAGAAACGAGTAGTCAATGTAGACACGGTGGATGTGTAACATTCTTTTAGTGCAATCATGGAAAGTAACTTGGCCCTGAAAAGACTACAATGATAGCAAGTAACTTGGCCCCAAAAAGAGAAGACCCTAGAGCCTTTACCATTCCTTGCACCATCGGGGTTACTTGTTCAACAAAGCATTATATGACCTTGGGGCTAGCATTAATTTCATGCCTCTCATGATTTTCAAGAATAAGCTTGGAATCTCCCAAGCCAACTCTAATGAGATTGCTTATAGGTGATTGTTCAATTAAATGCCCGGTTGGTGTCATATTTGATGTGTTGGTAAAGATTGACAAGTTTATTCTTCTAGTGGAATTTGTGGTATTGGATTATGATATAGACCTAAAGGTGCCTATTATCTTAGGGAAACCATTTTTTTCCACCAGAAGAGCGCTTGTGGATGTTGAATTGGGAGAGCTCAAATTCCTGATTTGTAATTAAAAGGTCATATTTAATGTTTGCCAATGGATGAGACCACCAGATGAGTGTAGGGTCATGTCTGTGATTGCTACAAAAGATGAGCTGGATAAAGGTCCTTGTGGAGAAGAGATTGGAGGTGATCCACCATGTAAGCAACTCATTCTATATGATGGCCAAGAGAAGAGGGACCCCAAAGATATTAGCATGCCTAAGCAACCAAATTTGGTAGGTGTGTATATTGGTCTTAATTACACTCTACCAACACCCACATCTAATGGGTTTCATGCTTGTCAAAGGGATGAGTCAGTGACTCTTATAAGAAGATACATCCAAAGCTTGGGATAGAATTGTGCCAATCTTATTGGCATGGCTCTAGATAAGAATTGATCTTTGAGGTACTATCATCATGCTGTGTCGTAAAATCAAGTGCTTCTTGGGAGGCAACCCAAGTGTTTTTTTATATATTTACTTCACTCTTTTGTTGTTTTTGGATTGTTTTAGGAATGCATGAGGATTGAAAAGAGGCTAAGTACTCAAAAGTTCCCAGAAAAGGACATGCGCTTCACCTATGAAATGCATGTGCAAACATGCTACACGCAAGTGGAACACACTTGAAAGGTAGTACACTAGGAAGGGAAATTGAAAAATTTGGGGATAGTTGGAACCACATGCGGAACACATGTGCTACTGCAGGTCCAAGGTAGTGAACTGGGCATAAAAACTGAGAAAATCATCACCTACACTAGTACATGTGAGTCGCAGGTTATCACCTGCAAACCGTATGAGCAGGCGCAGGCACAGGTAAGTGTTTTTAAAAATTTGACCTACCCGTTTGACCTTGACCCAACCTGGTGTGACCCATGTCTCTTTTTCTTCTTAACCCCTTAAAAAAACTGACTTCTTTCTCTCCTTATCTATTAACGATACTCAAAAACTTCAACTACTTCTCCCACAAACTCTCTTAACTCCCAATTTTCCTTCCACACACTCTTTTTCTTTCATTACCGCTGCACCATCAACCTCAACCATCAATGCCACTGTTGTTTTCTGGCAAGATTTTTGCGTCACCATTGTTGGGTTTCAAAAGCTTCAATTTTCACTCACCCACTTCACTATCTTCACTTGTGGTATGCTCCTCTATGTTAAATCTATGGTTTTAATTATTTTAGGAGTATTTTTAGTGAAGTATGCTATTTGAATCTGCCATTACCCCAATATTTTTAGTGAGTCTTTTGTTATTATAGATTACGTAAATTTGGTAGATCTTGCTTATTATGGTAGTGCATGATGTCTGTGCCAATTTTTAGTATGATATTTTAAGTATGGGGTGATGTCTGAGTAACCCACCCGTGAGTAATGCATAGTTTAGCACTATGATAGATTGAGTGACATCATTCTTAAGGGAAAATCTTTGTTGCTTTGAGTTCTGCTTGAAATAGTATTTTGTTGAGTTTGTTGGATTATCATCATGCTCTTGAGTAATTTATTGGATTATTATTCATTCGGTGAGCTCTTTAGTTGAGCGTGAGTGATAATTATGCGTTTTGATGTGATTGCTTGATTAAGCGTATGTATTGATATTTCTCAATGATAGATGGGGTAACATCCTTCTTAAGGGAATTCATTGAACATATGCTAATTCATCGTATTATAGTCTAGGTCTTGTTGGTAAGTTTCTCGGGGAATTCTGAGTACCTATTGAACTATGGAATTGGTCAAATATTTGCCTAAAGTATGGTTTGTTGATGTTAAAAATTTGTTTCAGGCCCTATTAGGTACTTGCGTGCCACAGGTGTTGCATTGCAAATGCATGTGCAATGCAAGTGGAAGTGGAGAGTTAAAATACTCACTGCCTCTCAGCTGCGTTTCACATGCGTGTCGCTAGTCTTCACCTGGACAACGCAGGTGGTAATACAGGTGTGGCTAATCCTTGACACCTTTTTGGCAAGCACATGCGTGCTGTATGTTGGCTCATGCAAAATGCATGTGCCTCATTTGTTGACAGTCAATTCGTTGCTACTTCTTTCTTTTTGTATTCTATTTCTTTTTCATCCCTTAACTTCTTGTAGTTGTTTTTCTTTAATTCCTAATGAAAAATACAAAAAAAATGTTTTATATCCTAGGCACTCTCATCTTCTTGCAGGAATATGTCTTCATCCAAGAGAAAGATAAAGGAAAAGCCTCAATGGAAGCTACTACACCTAACATTCCTCGTGAGCATGATCAAAATGAGGAACAATTAGAAACACAACTCCAATTTTGACTTGAGGGAATGGAATCCTATTAACTCACCTTTCGTGAGAAGAGAGCTATTAATGAAGAAGCCTAGTTTGATATGGGTTCCTTCAAGGATGACTTCCCCAGCATATCAAAGTTGTTTAACGTACAGGTTTAGGACCCATTCACAGAAGTCTCGGGTCCTTATTTTCTCAAACTAGTGAGGGAATTCTATGCATCTTATCAGACTCGGCAAGATATTTTGAAGCAAAAAGGCTGAGTGGATAAGATACCATGCATATCATTAGTTCTAGTATGGGGAAAGGAGGTCAACACTACTCCTACTGCAATCAACTCTATTTTCTGGAATGAGCCAGTGCGTTCTTTATTGGGGTTTGCCAGGCATTTAGCTTCAAAGAATGATCAATATGCGTGGGTTACAAGTTTTATTGTTGAAGGCCAAAATCTTTGGGCTGTGACTAAAGGTGATATTTCTCGGTATGATCTAACATTCAAGGCTTGAATGTGACTCGACTTTGTGTGCACAAGACTCATTATTTCGAAGAATACCGCCCATGTCTCCATCGAGGTCACTATTCTCATTTATTGCATTATGACTAGCATTCATATCAATGTTAGGGAGATTATAGCTTATAAATTCAAAAGAAAGTCTAGGCATTAGGCTACTTCTATGCCCTTCCCAGTACATATGAATGTGCTATGCCTTTGAGCTAAGTGCCCTCAACTCTGGCTATTGGATAGAACATCCCGAGTGGAGGGTGTCAATGACTTGGCCACTAAACAGGATAAAGGTTCTCCTCTCATTAAAAAGAGAAAGATTTCTTCAAGTTTTCACACATTAGAAGCTATTGGGTCCCCTCTTACTGGTGCTCATGCTCAGTTGGAGGACACTATTCCTATTCCTCAGGTGTCAAGAACTGCCCGAGATACTCCCTTACCTCCTAGGCCTTCTCCTTTTACTAATATCTTCTTCAATATGTGGCCTTCTCAAGCTTGCCAATATGGCCTATGATAATGATGCTCTTCTGTGCAAGGTAGCCAATGATATTCCATCCATAATTCAGAATGCCACTAAAGCGGCTTTGAAGTTGGTGTTGATAAGATTGAGCAAAATTTAGGCCCAAGTTGAGATAGTTGAGGGAAATGTTAGTTCATTAAGAAAGGAATTGGACCAATAGACATCGAGGGTTCCATATTTGGGTCTATACTTGAATTTGCTGGTTGTGACTCCAAAATCACCCCACAGAGAGAGGAGCCCTCCTGATGATTAGTGCATAGGTGATGATCTAATTGAGAGTGTTGAGATGGATGTGGTTCAAAAAGTGGGAAAGTTAGTACGTATATGACGCATCACTCGAGCTTCTCACAGTGGGATCAACATGGAGTACATTTGCCTAAAGAGGTGGTTGGTCCTTATCATGCCGACACCAGTTGGGGTCCCCCAACCCTCTCTTTCCACCAGTTGATGACACTTCTAGATAAATAGGAAGTTGTTGACCCATATAGCCCTCTTGAGGTCTCCAGAGATCCATCGATTCCTTTCATTATTGGGTTTGAGATTTAGTAGGACCATGCTTACATTCCTCCAAAGCCTAAGCCTACAAGAGAGCGACATCCAAAGCATTTGAGAAGGAATCATCCTCATTCTTAGATTCTACAGGGATTCCTCAAACCCATGCCTCTTGTGTTATCTTTGTGCATTGGGGATAAGGTTTTTCTTTAAGATAGGGGTGGGCATACTATTTTGATGATTTGGTGCCTTTGTTAATCTTGATTGTAATTTTTATCATTATTTTGCCCTCATTGGGCCTTTATTTTCTTATACTTAGCCTTGTTCCCTTGTCGGGCTTGATCTTTTATTTTGAATGCGAGTTATGCCATAGTGACGAGTTAGTCTTACATACTAATTATCTTACTACCCGTGCTTTGAAAATTGCACTCAGTGACTTCGCCAGGCCTCGTTCTCAAATGATCCATGAGCGCATAATTCAAACATTGCCTTTTTAGATAATAGTTAGTTTTGAATAAACTCTGAGGATTTTCTTTATAGAATGGTTCTTTCTCAAGGAGAAATTTTTTCTTTTCTTTATTTTTGTGTCGAACCTGGTAATATTTCCCTATGATAGATTGAGAGGAGACTTTCTTAAGGGAATTTGACAAGTTTTAGTGTTTATTTTGAGTCTGTTTTGCACTTGTCTCAAATGGGACCACCAAAAAGAAATTTGGCACATGAATTTGGAAATAGAGAAAAAAAGGGGAAAATGAAGAGATATGCAGAAGGTATATAGATTTGCTTCTTGATTCCGTAGACCAGGTCCAAGAGATTCAGGATAGACTTTAGGCTGCCTAGAGTAGGCAGAAGAGATACGCTGATCGTATACTTTGTGCCTTGGAGTTATGTGTTAGTGAGTTAGTGTTCCTTCATATATCGCCCATGAAAGGCATGATGTGATTTGGTAGATGGTGCAAGTTTAGCCTCAGGTACATTGGGTCGTATGAGATCCTCCAGAGAGTTGGTAGTGTTACCTATATGCTAGCTCTGCCTCTGATATTTTCAGCTATGCACCCAATTTTCCCTGTATCAATGTAGCGATGGTATATTCTAGATGAGTCTCATATGTTATAGTGGGACTCTGTTCAGTTGTATGAGAGTTTGACCTTTTGTTGAGGAGCTGGTAGCTATTCTGGCCAGAGATGTGAGGAGGTTGAGATCTAGAGAGATTCTAGTTGTTAAGGTTCAGTTGAGGCATCATCCAGTTGAAGAGGCTATCTGGGAGACTGAGAGAGAGATGCAAGATCAATATTTGAAGCTGTTTGAGCCTCCAGGTACTTCTTTTTTCTTGACTTTCGAGGATGGAAGTCCTTTTTAGTAGTAGATGATGTAATGATCCTTCTGTTCATTCCCATATTTATGCTTTCCTTTTACTGTTAGAGCTTGCCTATAGCGACCCTAAGTCATTTATGGCTTACTGGGACCGGTGGTTTGGTGCCCTTGATGTTCATTTGGTCATTATGGTTGTTTCCCTGTTTTAGAGCTCTAACTTAGGAAATCATTGACTTTGGTCAACATTCCTTGTAAATGTTCTCAGAATCAAATTCCGATAGTTTTGTTAGCTCTGGAGCATGGATTTTGGTTTGGCTAGAATCTCGATTGGGGTTTGGGAGCTTTCAGTTTGATTTTGTGTTAGTTTTTGTGTTTTCTAGCTTGTTGAACTTGAAAGTTTGACATTGGTTAACATTCAGAGAAGACAACCTCGGATGAGAATTCTATCAGCGTTTTTAGTTCTGTAATGTTGACTTTAGGCTAGAGGGACCTTTGGTTCAGCTCCCGAGGCTTCCAGACATGTTTTGGGGTATTGAGTTTTGCTTTGGTAAAAGGTTGGTTTTGGGTGTTGGGCCCAGTTTTTGTTAAACCGACCTCTGTTAGGAATTCCGTCAATTTTTTTGAGTTGGGAATGCAATTTCTGGTTCGGTATATAGTTCATTTTCCCGTGTAGGATCCTTTATGAGTTCTATGGACCCATCCAAAGACTTTTTCCCCTTTGGTTTTCTGCTGGTTGCTGTTGCAGGTGCAGGCCTATGGCCTTAATAGAAGCCACAAAATAAGCCATCGTGATTATAATGGTCTACCTTACTAGTCATCGCGATTCTGAGGGTTCCTTCACGCAATCGCGATGAAGGGCTTGTGGACCAACCTCCTTTGCTCTACGCAATCACGGGATCCTTCCTCGCGACCGCGATGAAGCATTTCCCCTTTTTTTCTTAACAATCGTGCTTCTAGTCCTCGCGAATGCGATGGTCTAGCCAGCGTGGTCCTCGCGATCGCATGGGATCCCTTCGTGATCGCGAAGAAGGACCCCTGGGCAGTGTATAGACTTCCTCCTTCCTTTTTAACTCATCAAAACAGAAACCTCCATTGATATTCAGCTTAAGCTTCATATTTCTTTGTGCAACTTTGATTATTAGCATTTGGGTGGAGATTCTTTGTCCCGTGATCATTTTCTCGTCTCCAATTCGGTAAGTTCCTTGTTAATTTCCAAAATCCTCCTCTTTGATTCATTAGATTGTTCTTATCAATGGTGGGTTGTTTTGAGCCATTTCTTTGACCAATTACTCCTAATAATCTGAGCATGCACTCACGAGAGTGGGGTGATCATATTACACTCTTTCATTTCTGGCTTTGGGTTGCAGCGCCCAGGGGCCCATCGGTGACCCATGTTTTGACCCAGCTATAATTATAGCAATATGGGTATCCTTAGATTTGTTTTAATGTGTAGATTATGTTATTCATTGTGTGTCTATTGTTTGAAGCTTCTCGGAGCGGTTCGGGCTTGGACATGGTCGTTCTTGCAACTTGTAGTCAGACGACATGTATCTTACGGTTGAACTCTTCTAGACTTTGTGTATATAGGCTATTATTGTACTAATTAGCATCCTTGGGTTGGGTTTATTAGCATGGCACCTCCAGACCTTGTCCGCTTCTTCGTGTCTATCTTATTTTTTCTCCGATGAGTGTAGTATTCATTGTAGTTGATAGTATCACCCTTGTGGTTCTGTGTGGCCTTGTATTTTACTCTGCACGATTTTGGGTTATTTAGGAATGTCCGTGAGTCCGGAATAGCAATATTCATGTGTAGAGCCGGTTATATTATGTTGTAGAGCAATTAGAGCATGTGCAGGGCCGATAGGTTGGTTATGAGCCATAGGGCTATCGTTTGTGATTAAGCATGCCATTATTACGCATACAAAGAAATTTTCTACATGTTTTACTATGGTTTTTGCCTCCGACCTACTATAAACACTTTCTAAACCTTGCATGATCCCGAGGGCCCATTTTCAGAAAAAATAGTTATAAAAGGTTTGGAATTGTTTTCAAGGATCTTCTTGGGGTAAAAGAGTTAAAAAGATGATTTTATCATAGTTTTCCTACTATTACTAGACTCTGATGGGCCAGAGAGCTAGATATATTTTCCTACTGATTTGAGATTATACTAGACTCGATTAGATCGAGCAACAACTTGGTTTTACTACTGTTTTAGACCCGGTTATGTTCGGGCACCCTCTTTGGGATTTTAGAGGCTTGATTCACTGATTTAGACCCGAGTAAAACCCTGGGCGTGCATTTTTAGATTTGGTTACTTATTTGGATTCGGCTACACTCCGGACGATTATATTAAGGTTATGAGATTTAGTATGTGTGATGACCCTCCAGGTCATTTTCTATTTTTTATGCTTTTTCCGCATTTCGAGCTTTTCCTCAGTGGCTACAAATCATTTATGACTTGACCAGACTAACGGTTTGGTGCCCAGGCCATTTGTTAGGTCTTTATGGACATTTCCCTATTTTAGATCTTGAACTTAGGGAATCTTTGACTTCGGTCAACTTTCTTAGTTAACGTGCTCAGAATTGAATTCTTACAGTTCCATTGGATCTGAACGGGGATTTTGGTCTAGTGGGACCCGTGGTCTAGGTTTGGGTGCTTTCAATTTTGTTTTGTGTTATTTCTATATTTTTAGGTCAGTTTGGCTTACGGGTTTGACTTTGGTCAACATTCAGAGAAGACGACATCGGATGAAAATTCTGCTAGTGCTGTTAGCTCCGGAATGTCATCTTTGGGATAGAGAGACCTTTAGTCAGACTTCCGAGGCTTTTGGACTTGTTTTTGGCCCTTGGGTTTTATTTTGGAAAAGTTGGCCAAAAGTTGGTTTTGGACTTAGGTCCCACTTTTCATTAAATTGACCTCCATTGGGATTTTTGTGAGTTCCTTTGAGTCCAGAATGCCATTTTTAGTTGAATAGCTCAGCTCATTTGTGTTTGCGGGACCCCGGATATGTTCCCGATGGTCCATCAGAGAAAAGTTTCATGTTAGCAGTGATGTTGGCAGCTAGTTACTGTCTGCCACCAGCAGGCAATTGCCCATGCGGGGGCTTGGCCTCTTATGCACAGCAGCACAAGCTGACCCCCTCCTTGTTGTCCATCACCTTGGCAACTGGCAGGCTGCGTGCGGCGCTCGCGTGCACGGTAGCCAGCCCGCGTGCGCGCTGGCATGCCGCTGGCCAGGGCCTCTGCTTGGACTTGGCGTGCCTGTACGCCTGGACATGTGCACAGGGCCGCGTAAGCAGTGCCTGGCTGCGTGCGCAGTGTAGTGCATGCAGCCTTATAAGTTGGCATCTTCTTCTATTTTTTTCATTCCATTCTTTCCTATGCGTTTTTCCTCCAATAAAACACATATCCAAAGCTCCAAATTAAACCCCAATCATCTCCAAAGCCGGTGCTAGCTAATTTTCCGGTCCAAGATCATTTTATACTCTCTAATTGATAAGTTTATGCTGTAAAATCCCATAATTCTCCTTTTAATTCCCTTGAAACTAAAAGACTTAGGGGCTGTTTTAGGCCCCAAAATGAGTCCCGTTCGTGCTCAAGTTTTAGGCATGGGTTCTTTAACCCATTGCGAACAAAATTGTAATTTTTGTTTTCTATTTCATTGTGCATGCCACGAGGGTTATTTTTTGACCCAATTTTCAGCCCAAATTTCTGTATATTAATATGGGTGTCATTCTTCTCGTCTTGACGCCTGGATTATGTTCTTAATAGCGTAGCAGTTTTTTTAGTCCGTTTAGAAGAAAAAGGCACACGAGTGCAATTCGTGTTTGCGTTTTAGCCCCGAGGTTGGTTATAGTTTACTTTTCTAGACTAAGTTTAGTTAGATTTTATATTTTATACATTACTGCAATGCTAGGTTGGACTATAGATAGAAATAGGCTTAAATCTTGTAACTTGTAATAGACTGAACATTTCAGATCATAGATTAGGATTGTTCCTCTTATCCTTAGTCTAGGAGCTCGTCGTATCGTTATGGCTTGAATACAATCCTTAGTATGTTTTTAGGAGGTTTTAGAGGTAGAGTAGAAGCTTGTAGTTGTTTTCATAGTTATGTTCTGTTATTTTTGCCTTATTATAAGTTTTACGTGTAATGTGGGCCTGACGCCATAGTTTTGATTTGGATGGAGCTTCCGGGTCAGTTTTCTTAGATTGAGGGTGCCTTGCCCTGGTTGCTTTGTGGTGTGGAATTTCCTATGTATTTGGAACCTTGTATGCTCATACTGTATTGCATATTCATCAGTTCAGAAAATAAAGGTTTTTGGGATTTTTGATTCCAAACTTGAGATTTACTATGGTTACTATGATTTTCGGACCATAAAGGAATTATTTTGGTTTTACTATTGGTTTTGGAAAGGAAATGAAAAATACTACTTTTATGCTGGTCCGAGGGGTGTTCCCGAGCCCTTTCTCCGCTTTATTTCTATATATATATATATTTATAGTCCAATATGGTATTCCGGATCCCCGATAAATCATTCCAAGTTTTTACTTTCTATATATATATGTGCATTCATAGTCTGATATGTTTTTTCGGATGCCCGATATGGTATTTCAGATTTATATTATTATGCACTCATGCATCACATCATCTCCCATCGCATCGCATTGGCTTAAGAGTATTTCGATTGTCGGTTGCCTTGATTGTTTCTGTTGTTATTTTCTCTTGTTGGTTCAGTTAGTTCTATTTTTTGATTTTATAACTATATTTAGGTGGATCCCTGTATTGGGCTTACATTCCTGTAATCTATATTATGTATTATCTTTTTGTTCTTGATTGGCATATGATGCTTAATGGGTAACCATCATTTTGGTACTCATACGACACTCTACATATTTTTTGATGAAACACCTAGTACGAGCCACCCCTCGTTGATCCTCCCATCATTCGAGGCCTATTACAATTCGGATCGCGGTGAGCTCCCGGCATCTTAGAGACTTTACATGCTTTCCATCTATTATTTCTGTCTATATTTTGTATTTTGGATAGACAGAGTCTTTGTATAGTTACTCCGTACTTTAGATGCTCTTGTACCAGTGACACGAGGTCCGGGTTGGTTATTTTGTATATTTTTTCTTCTTGTTCACTTTAGGGCCATTTTTGTATATTTAGTACAGTTGGTATGTATATATGTTATTGGCCCATATCTCTGTTATATTTATATCTTCCGTGTTCTTTATATAAACTGCTTTATTTATATTCTGTGTGGTTTGGGTTGGCTTGCCTAATGGAGTGTTATGTAGGCGCCATCATGGCCCAATTTTTGGTCATGACAGAGTGGTATTAGAGCTCTAGCTTCACCGGTCTCTCCAGTACAAGAGCAAAGTGTTGAGTAGAGTCTCGTGGATTAGTACCATGACGTATGTATCCTATCTACAAGAGGCTATAGGAAATTCCTAGGAAATATTTCATCCTATTTGATTCCTTATTGTGTATCCTTGACTTGATCAACTTCTAAGTATATTTATTTCACTCTATATCAGAGGTTCATACGAGATCAGCAGTGGGTGAGGATTAGGCCCCTGCACCTGCAGTTAGGGCCCTAGCTAGGGGATGGGGTAGAGGTTGACCAAAAGGTCGAGGTAGGGGTCGGGCTACAGCGCCAGCTCAGACCCAGGCTAGGATACCATAACCAGGGCATGAGGTTAGGGTTGAGGAGGTTCTGTATGAGCCAGAGGGTATGGGGCCACCCTAACATTCGATAGGTTTCATGGCTACTCCAGTGCTGCAGGACACCTTAGTTCGGTAACTTGGGTTTCTCAAGGGTATGACTCTACCAACGGCTTTACTAGGTACCCTGATTGGTTCATAGGTTAGAGATGATGCTCAGACTTTAGTCCTGGCAGTGGCGTAGGGTTCTGGAGTGCAGCCAGGTGCTGTAGCTCCCAGATTAGAGGTATTGCTGATCCCTACAGTTGTTCCACCTATTCCAGCCAGGCCCGTTATGTCTTCTTAGGAGCATAAGATAATTGGTAGGTTTCTGAGATTGGGTCCTCTGAGGTTTTAAGGTGCTTCAAGGGAGGATACGCAGGAGTTTCTGACTAACTACCAGGAGAGATTACATAATTTGGGGTTAGATTAATCATACGAAATAGATTACACCGCATTGCAGTTGGATGGTCCAGCGAAACAGTGGTGGAGGTCATATGTAGCCTGCAGGCCAGCAAGGTCACCTCTTCTTACTTTGGCCCAGTACTTCGCCGCTTTTCTAGAGAAGTATGTACCGTGTAGCATGAGAGAGAGGTTGATGGATCAATTCTCCTGGTTTAAGCAGGGCTTCATGACTATTTCTGAGTATGAGGTTTGCTTCCATTAGTTAGCTAGGCACGACACTATGATTCTGCCCACCAAGGATGAGAGGGTACATTACTTTATTCGAGGATTGACTCTACAGCTCAGATTGGCCACAGAGGGTATGGTGGAATCAGTCCAGTCCTTCTTGGAGGTAGTATACCATGCCCGTATTATTGAGGGTGTACACGAGGCCAAAGGGTACAGTGATAAGAGGCTGCCTTATCAGGGCAGTTTCAGTAGTTCACAGGCCCATGGTAGAGGTCACTTTGGTAAGGGTCAGCATCAGCCGCATTTCCAGTCGAGCGTGCCTGTTCATGTGGCATTACAGACTACTGAAGGCAAGAGTAGCCAGAGTATTGCTCCTGCCCACAAGGTGATCATTTAGGGTCAACAGGTCCTGGTGGTCATTTTGATTTGGCTGGGTCTTCACAACAGGGTATGTTTGTTCGGGGTTGTTATGAGTGTGGTAAGATAGGCCACTTTTCTAGAGAGTGTCTGTCAGTGCAGCATCCTAGACAGTAGGATCCGATCGTTCAGGCCCCCAGGGCTCCAGCACCTCCAGCCAGAGGTGGTGCACAAGGTAGTAGGGGTGGTCATCAGGGTAATAAAGGTGGTCCTTAGTCCAGTAGATCAGGTGGTCATTGTGGTAGGGGCCACATGTATGCAGTTCTGGGCCACACAGAAGCTGAGGCATTGGATGCTATCATTACAGGTATGATCCCTGTTTGTCATCAGTCTGCTTCTGCTTTTTTTGATCAAGGGTCTACCTTTTCCTATGTTTTTGCTTATTATGCTACTCGTCTAGTTTTTTCTTTCAAATCATTGCCTGCACCCTTGTATGTATGTACCCTAGTAGGAAATTCTTTAGAAGTGGATTAGGGTAGTAGGCTTATGTGGTGACCATCCTGGGATACGACACGTGGATAGACTTGGTTGTGCTTGATATGGTTGATTTTGATGTGATCTTTGGCGTGGATTGGATGTCTTATTATCATGCGGTTTTGGATTACTTTGCCAAGACTGTTACTCTACGGATGCATGTTATCCCTACTATTATATGGAAGGGTTCCAATAGCCACATGCCGAGGGGAGATATATCTTTTTCCTGAGTGCCCACCAGTTGGTTGGGAAAGGGTGCTTAGCCTATCTTTCCTACGTTCATGAAACTAGTGCCACCACACCTTTCTTGAGTCAGTTCCTGTGGTTTACGAGTAATTGCTTGTGTTTCCTTCTAATCTCCCAAGTTTTTCTCCTGATCATGACATTGATTTTGGCATTAATGTTGAGCCCGACACTCAACCCATTTCTATTCCTCCATATCGGATGGCACCAACTGAGTTGAGGGAGCTTACTGATAAGCTCTAGGATCTGTTGAGTAGAGGGCTCATCAGGGTTAGTGTGTCTCCGTGGGGTACTCCGATTTTGTTTATGAAGAGGAAGGACGGGTCTATGCATATGTGTATTGACTACAGACAGTTGAATAGGGTAAAAGCAAAGAAAAGATATTTGATGTCGTGTATTGATGATTTGTTTGACCAGCTATAGGGTGCAACGGTGTTCTCTAAGATAGACTTGAGGTCCGGTTATCACCAGTTGAGGATCAGGGTTGCCGACATCCCAAAGACTGTATTTAAGACTTGATACGGCCATTATGAGTTCCTAGTCATGTCTTTTGGATTGACTAATACCACAGTAGCATTTATGGAGCTGATGAACCGTGTGTTCAGTGCCTACATGGACTCATTTGTGATGGTGATCATCAATGACATTCAGATATATTCGAGGAGTAGAGAGGAGCATGAGAATCATCTTAGAGTTATACTTTAGACCTTGCAAGACCATCAGTTATATGCCAAATTCACTAAGTATGAGTTTTGGCTTGAGTCTATGGCATTCCTAGGGCATGTGGTGTCCAAGGATGGGATTATGGTGGATCTGGCAAAGATTGTGGCAGTTCGTGATTAGGCTAGGCCTACTTCTCCTTCAGAGGGTCGCTGTTTCATCGGGTTAGTAGGTTATGACAGATAGTTTGTGGAGTAGTTTTCTTCTATAGCAGCTTCATTGACTAGATTAACTCATAATAATGTTCTCTTCCAGTTGTCAGATGAGTGCGAGGTGAGCTTTCTAAAGCTCAAGGCCTTGTTGACTTCAGCTCCTATTCATACTCGTCCAGTCGAGGGCTAGGGGTTTACCGTGTATTGTGATGCTTTAGGTATTAGTTTGGGTTGTGTATTTATGCAACAGGGTAAATTTATTACTTATGCTTCCAGACAGTTGCAGGTTCACGAGAGAAACTACCCCATGCATGACTTAGAGTTACAAGCGGTAGTCTTCGCATTAAAGATTTGGAGGCATTATCTTTATGGCGTGCATAGTAAGATCTTCACTGACCATCGTAGTCTTCATTACATTTTCAAGTAGAAGGATCTAAATTTGAGGCAGTGTAGGTGGTTGAGTTACTGAAGGACTATGACATCTCTATCCTTTATCATTCGGGCAAGGCAAATATGGTAGAAGATGCCTTGAGCCAGAAGGCAGTGTGTATGGGTAGCTTGGCATTCTTAGCGACAATGGAGCGACCATTAGCTTGGGATATCCAGTCCTTGGCTAACAGGTTGGTTAGAATTTATATTTCTGAGTCGGGCCATATTCTTGCGTGTGTTGAGGCTAGAGTATCCTTGTTGGAGCAGACTCGGGCACATCAATTTAATTATGCGAGGTTAAGGATCATTCGTGATAAGGTGTCGTGCTGCGAGGCTAGGAAGGCGACCTTAGATTCAGAGGGTATTTTGAGGATCGAGGATTGTATCTGCATTCCTAGAGTTGGTTACTTGGTTAGACTGATCTTGAAGGAGGCTCATTATTCTAGATATTCCATTCATCCTGGGGCAGCAAAGATGTATCATGACTTAAGGCAGCACTGCTGGTGGTGTGGGATGAAAAATGATATTTCATCTTTCGTATCTAAGTGCTTGAACTATAAGCAGGTGAATTTTGAGCACCAGAGACCAAGGGTGTTTGACTCAGAGGCTACCCATTCCGGAGTGGAAATGAGAGCAGATAGGTATGGACTTCGTAGTAGGTTTTCCACGTACCTTGCAGAGATTTGATGTTATTTGGGTCATTGTGGATAGGTTGACAAAGTCTGCTCACTTTCTACTGGTTCAGACTTCCTCTAGTTTTGAGAGGTTGGCTCAGATATACATTTGTGAGTTTATCCGTTTGCACGGTGTGACAGTTTCCATTATTTCTGACTGTTGTACTCTGTTTACTTTACATTTTTGGAGGTATAGTAAGAGAGAGTTTGGCACTAGAGCTGGGCTTAGCACCACTTTTCATCCACAGATTGACGGCTAGTCAGAGCGTACTATGCAGGTTCTGGAGGATATGTTGCGAGCCTGTGTTATTCCTTTCGAAGGTCAGTAGGACCAGTGCTTAGCCTTGTCAGAGTTTGCGTATAATAATAGTTACCATTCTAGCATTCAGATGGCTCCATTCAAGGCGATGTATGGTAGGCGGTGCTGATCTGTAGTGGGTTGGTTTGATACTTTTGAGGTTAAGCCATGGGGTACCGACTTGCTTTCTTATTCTATGGATAGAGTTCGAGTTATTCATGAGAGATATTGCACTACCCAGACTAGGCAGAAGAGTTATGCTGATAAAAGAGTTTGAGATCTAAAGTTCATGGTTGGTAACAATGTGTTCCTTCGGGTGTCACCCATGAAGGGTGTGATGACATTCGGGAGAAAGGGTAAGCTCAACCCTAGGTTCATTAGGCCATTTGAGATCCTTTGTCGCATTGGGGAGGTTGCTTATGTGTTGACCTTGCCTCCTTCTCTTCCAGTGTTAATCTGGTCTTTCATGTCTTTATGTTGTGTCGATATATTTCGTATGAGTTTCACGTGCTTTAGTGGGATTTAATTCAGTTGGATGTGTCTTTAGCTTTCGAGGAGCAACCGATTGCTATTTTGGATAAACATCTTAGGAAGTTGAGGTCCAAGGAGATTCTGTCAGTGAAGGTTCTGTGGCAGCACTGTCCAGTCGAAGAGGATACTTTGGAGATTTAGACGGACATGCGGACCCGCTATCATCGTCTTTTCGAGTCTTCGGGTACTATCATTTCTCTACCTTTTTAGGACGAAAGTCCTTTAAGTAGTGGATGTTTTAATAATCCTCTGGGTCATTTTCTATTTATCGTGCTTTTTCCATGTTTTGAGATTTTCCTCAGTGGCTACAGGTTATTTATGACTTGCTGGGACTGACAATTTAGTGCCCGAGCTGTTCATTAGGTCGTTATGGCCATTTTTCTGTTATAAGAATTTGAACATAGGGAATTTTTGACTTTGGTCAACTTTCTTGGTAAACATGCTCAGAATTAAATTCTGATAGTTGGCTTTGGAATGGGTATTTTCATCTAGTGGGACCCTTGGTCTGGGTCTAGGTGCTATCAATTTAGTTTTGAGTAGTTTTCTGTGTTTTCAGGCCTGTTTGGCTTGTGGGGTTGACTTTTGTCAACATTCGGAGAAGACGGCCTTGGATGGAAATTCCGTCAGCCCTTTTAGCTCTGGAATGTCAACTTTGGGCTAGAGGGACCTTTGGTCTGGTTATCGAGGCTTCTGGACATGTTTTTGGCCCTTGGGTTTCATTTTGTAAAAGTTGGCCGAAAGTTGGTTTTGGGCGTGGGGCCCACTTTTAATTTAATCAATCTCCATTAGGATTTTTGTCGATTATGTTGAGTCTGGAATGCTGTTTTTAGTTGAATAGCTCATCTCGTTTGTGTTCGTGAGACCCCAGATGTGTTGTCAAGGGTTCGTAGAAGAAAAGTTTCATGTTGGCAGCTAGTTGCTGTCATGGAACCGGCAGGCCATTACCCACGCAGGGGCATGGCCGCGTACGCATAGCAGCACCAATTGACCCCCTCCTTGTTGGCCATCGCCTAGGCAATTGGCAGGCCGCGTGAGCGCACTCTCTTGCGTGGTAGCCAGCCCGCGTGCGCGCTATCATACCGCTGGCCTGGGCCTCCACCTGGCCTTGGCATGCGCATGCGCAGGCTATGTGCGCAGGGCATGGCCGCATGCGCGGGGCAGCGCTGGCAGCCTTATAACTTGCCATCTTCTTCTATATTTTTTCATTCCATTCTTTCCCATGCGTTTTTCCTCCATTAAAACACATTTCCAAAGCTCCAAATTAAATCCCAATCATCTCTAAAGCTGGTGCTAGCTACTTCTCCAGTCTAGGATCATTTTGTACTCTCTAATTGGTAAGTTTCCGCCTTAAAATCCTGTGATTCGCCTTTTAATTCCCTTGTAACTAGAGGACTTTGGGGCTGTTTTAGTCCCCAAAATGAGTCCATTCGCGCTCCATTTTTAGGCATGGGTTTTTTTAACTCATTGCAAATATAATTATAATTTTTGTTTTATGTTTCATCACGCGGGCCCTGAAGGTAATTGTCAGACCCAATTTCTAGCTTAAATTTCCATATAGTAATATGGGTGTCATTCTTCTTGTCTTGGCACCTGGGTTATGTTCTTGATAGGATGATAGGTTTCTGAGGTTGTTCAGAAGGGGAAGGCATACGAGTGCGGTTCGTGTTTGCGGTTCGATCCTGAGGTAGGTTACGATTTACTTTTCACACTGAGTTTTGTTTGATTTTATATTTTGTATATAACTGGAATGTTAGGTTGGACTGTAGATAGAAATAGTCTTCAATCTTGTAACTTGTAATAGACTGGCCATTTCGGATTATAGATTAGGATTGTTCTTGTTATCCTGAGTCTAGGAGCTCGTAGTATCGTTATAGCTTGTATAGAATCCTTAGTATGCTTTTAGGAGGTTTTAGAGGTAGAATAGAAGCTTGCAGTTGTTTTCATAGTTATGTTATGTTATTTTTGCCTTATTGTCATATTTATGTGTAATTGTAGGCCCGAGGCTATAGCTTGGATTTGGATGGAGCTTTTAGGTCAGTTTCCTTAGTTGGAGGGTGCCTTGCCCTGGTTGCTTTGTGGTGTGGAATTTCCTTTGTATTTGGAACCTTGTGTGCTCATACTGCATTGCATATTCATCCGTTCAGAAAAGAAAGGTTTTCGGGGTTTTTGGTTCCAAACTTGAGATTTACTATGGTTACTATGATTTTTGGACTTTAAAGGAATTATTTTGGCTTTACTACTGGGTTTGGAAAGCAAAGTAAAAGTACTACTTTTATGACAATCCGAGGGATGTTCCCAAGACCTCTCCCTACTTGATTTCTATATATATATATATATACACTTATAGTCAGATGCCGTATTTCAGACCGCCAATGCGTTATTCTGGGTTTTTACTTTCTATATATATATGTGCATTCATAGTCTGATGCATTATTCCGGATGCTCGATGAGGTATTCAAGGTTTATAATACTATGCACTCATGCATCACATCATCTCCCATTGCATTATATTGGCTTAAGTGTATTTGGATTGTCGGTTGCCTGGTTGTTTCTGTTGTTATTCTCTCCTTGTAGGTTCGTTTAGTTATGTTTTTCAGTTTTATAACTAGATTTAGGTGGATTCCTATATTTGGCTTACTTTCCTGTAATCTTATATTATGTATTATCTTTCTACGCTCAGTCAGCCTGTGATGCTTACTGGATATCCATTTTTTTGGTATTCATAATACACTCTACATCTTTTTTTGATGCAACACCTAGTATGAGCCACCCGCATTGATCGTCCCATCATTCAAGGCCTATTGTAGTTTGGATCGCGGTGAGCTCTCGGCGTCAGGGAGACTTTACATGCTTTCCATCTATAATTTATGTCTATATTTTGTATTTTGGATAGACAGAGTCTGTTATATAACTACTCTGTACTTTAGACGCTCTTATACCGGTGACACCAGGTCCGAGTTAGTTCTTTTGTTTATTTTGTCTTCCTGGTCATATTAGGGCCGTTTTTGTATATTTAGTATAGTTGGTATGTATATATGTTATTGGCCCTCTCTCCCTTATATTTATATCTTCTCCTTTCTTTATATAAACTGCATTATTTATCATCCGCGAGGTTGGGTTGACTTGCCTATTGGGGGGTTATGTAGACACCATCATGGCCCAATTTTAAGTCGTGACAGTATGTGGTCGAGGACCTCCAAGGAATTTCCTGATCCAGACCAGGGCTAGGGGCCGAGTGTGCCTTAGGAGGGGTGTACGGTGGTGTTGAGGTACTCGGGAGAATCCCTTCTATGGATCCTGCCTCTATTGGGACTTTTAGGTACCGTATGGGGTAACATACGGCGCTACTATCACACTTGGGTTCAGCATATCATACTACATCATGCATATTATGTTCAGGATCCACCCTTGTCTGCATTTTCTCAGTGTACGCTCCGATAATATAGGATGTCGGAGGGTTTGTCTTCACTTGTGTACATTCCTCGGGTGTATGGGCGCCCGTTGGGACTGTAGGTAGACTTATTGTTATCTTCTCGCAATATTGATCCATATTATGGTTACATTCGATTATTTGAAATTAAGGGTTGTAGAATATATGTTTGGTTCTCTTGATAGTTATACTTGGGATATCGGTTGATTATTCCTGACTTTAGAGTGGTATTTTCTAGCATAGTTTGGTTATTAGTCTTTTTTTCGAGCATGATTATCATTATTTTCCCTTCCTCCTTCCCTTTCTACTCGAGGTTATAGGTATACCGCCTTTTTCTTAAACCCTCTTTATATATATTGCTATTGCAAGGACCTATGGTGCATTCTTCCTTCCTTCACCCGTGTCTGTGATATATATTTCTACTAGCTATCCAAGCATGATTATATTCCCCTTGTTGTCTTTCTGTGCTAGCTTCCATGTACTAATTCATTTTTCTCTGACTACTTATTTCTTTTCTGCTATATTATTGCTCTTATATAATATATGCGCTTAGTCGGCCTATGATGCCTACTAGGTACCCATTTCTAATCAATTGGTGCTCATACTGCACTCTGCATCTTCCCGGTGTAGATCTTAGTGTGGTCCATCGCTGCTGATTTGTGGAGACTCATGCGGGCTAATTTTTTTGACTATTCAAGGCTGAGGGTGAGCTCTTGATGAACGGGGATTAGCTTTTATCTCATCTTTGTATCTTGTACTCCTTTTGCTATTCAGAGACATATGTGTGTATATTCTTTTGGATCTTTTGTACTCTGTATACTTAGTTTCGGCTTTCATACTATGATACCAGGTCGTGGGTTTGGTTTAGCTTTCATTTATATATATTCCTGTTGATTATTTCTTTACTGTGTTTCCTTTGCTTCTACTGTTTATACAGTTCTTCCGCTTGCTATTAGATAGTAGCCCATTACTAATTGTTCTGGGCTATGGGAATCGGTATGCCTACAGGGGGGTTGTAGGTGCCATCATGATCGAGAATTTATGTTGTGACAAAAAATGGCATTCCACACTCAACCAAATAGATAAAACCCCCCAACAGAGATCGTTTTAACTAAAACTGGGCCTCACGCCGAAAACAAACTTTTAGCAAAACGTAATCCAATAGCTTAAAATGAGTCTGGAAGCCTTGAGACCCAAATCAAAGGTCCCTCTAGCTCAAAATTGACATTACAGAGCTTACCGACCTGACAAAATTTCCATCTGAGGGTGTCTTCTCTGAATGTTGACCAAAGCCAACTCTACCAGTCTTAAGAGTTGCAAAACAGGGAAGTGAGCTTAAAAAATAAACGAATGGCCCAAGAATCAAACTGATTGTTCTGGCAAGTTATAAATGACTATAGCTACCGTAGAAAAGCTGGAAATATGCAAAAAGAACGAAAATCAAGGAAATGACCTTGAGCTTCATTACATGTATTTTATAGCTATTGCTACAAAATTTTCAGTATAATCTAATAGTTTCTACAACGAAATTTAACAATTGAAAAATAATGAAAACTGATTATAGTATTAAATAGATTCTAATAATCAACACAACAACTAATATTTAAATAAATCCAACAGATTCAAACATTCAATAACTAATCATAAAACATAATTAAAATATACATTTTTTGATTCAACTAGGGCATGAATCAAACATTCTCCACCGCATCTACCGGTTGTTGCACCTTTGTAGTCTCCGCTGCCTTTTTCTTGGCACTTACCAGTGCTTTTGAAATTTCTCTTCTCCTCTTTTGTAATTGAAAAGAAGTATATGGCGACAAAACCTTTGATGATGAAATGATACCCCTCTTAGATATCATAGTATTGATGGCTCCTCTAAAGAATCCACCTTTGTAATCAATAAATTTATCTTCTCAGAGCACTTTAAACATTCACAAGAACAAGAAGGCACCTTAGAGGTATCGACACCAATAGTAAAAAATCTACCCGCTTTGAATCGAGTTTTAATATCTCCTCCACCAACACCACCAATATTACTACTAATAACTGGAGAAAATCCTCCTCTTCCACCATCACCACCTAGATCACCAGAGCCATTTTTCACATCTGGAGAAGATCCTCCTCTTCCAATAGTACCATCACCATCAACATCATCATCATCATTTAATTCCGCATCACCCGCAACATTTGTCAGAACATCACTAATAACTTTTAAGCATTGAGTTCATCATTGACCACAAAGAAATCTCTTCTGATGGTTGTCACTCCGGTCAAATCTTTTCGTAGCTTTTTAATCTCACAATCTTGCTTTTATACTTCAAAAGGTACAAATCCAGTCAAAAATCTATCTGCTTCTCACTTTCAGTAGGAAGTATCCATGGGTACACAAACTACATGTAGAATAAAATTATCTTAACAAATGTAATAAAGTATGAAAATTATTAAATATAATTATATAAACAAATTACAGTAACTGCTAAAGCATATGCAACAACTGCTGCAAACAATTACAAATGTCATATATATTTTAACAGTCAACTTCAAGAGTTGTTAAGCAGTTACTATATATGTTTTAGCAAATGCTAAACAATTGCAACACTTTCTGCAAACAACAACAGTAATAGAATGAGGCTTACCGAGTCCTTGGAGGATCAAATAACTTATGAGTCTCAACTTTATTGTTATTGATAGTCGTCAGCCATCTAAGGAGTCTTAGAGATGACACTTCTTCATCAAACTCCTTAAATTATTTTTCAATGTAAGGAATGGCTTCAAATGCCCAAGCCTAGATGATTATGAAGATAATAAATGAAATACAAATATATTAATAATAAAAAGAAATAATGAAGATAGTTTTCCATGAAAGCCCATGAAAAGCCATCAAGGTTTCTAGTCTTAATATTTGGACTCACAACCATCCTTAGATACTTTAATGTGAGAGGATAGCTTTCACAACCCCATAGATGAACAATAAATGATTCTCGGACAGCTAAGAGCTCAAACCAATTATCAGGAGCATTTTCCCTCGAATTTCTACCACAAATAATACTGTGCACAAAAAACATTAAGCACAATGACTTCTTCACACTTTTGCTAATCTCCTTAGAATTCAAAAGCTCAAGCAGCTGCTTCCCCTTGCAATTCTTCTTTCCCATTGCATCAAAAATTTGTTAATATTTCCTATCAAACTTAGTTGACTTGGAAACATGATGATGAGGTAAATTGCAGTTCAAACCAGTGACAATGGCAAACTCTTTCATGCCAAAACAAACAGGCATTCCGCAATAATTTATCCAACACTCATCTTTTCTCTTGCTTTTAATCCAACGTAGAGGAATTTTATATACCAACTTCATTTGAAACCGAGCACTCACACATTCATCTAGGTCTAGATGTTTTCCAAAAACTGTAGACGTAAAGATTTTTTCCAAATTTTATTCTTTTAGTATTCTTCTAAATTCATTAAACGGCTTTCCTATTCCTGATCTTACCACAACATCACCCATTATATTTGGATGGATATCCATAGATGTCTCAAATCCATAAGATGAATACATGATAGGCTTGACCAATTCAGCTAAAGAACTAGCAACAAAAGAACTGGCAACTGAAGGACTAGCGACAAAAGGATTGGCGGATGAAGGACTGGCTGGTGGAGACTCTGCTACATGTATATTATGATGACTTTTTGATCTAAGATCATCTTTTTATCCTCATCTTGTGCAGCCTCACCATTATCTTTAATATTTTTTAAATTGTCAGCAGAACGAGAATCATCTACATCCTTGGAAAAATCATCTCTCCTTCCAGATTCTTCTTTTTCTTCTATAGACTACTTTAAACCCTCATCCAACTTCCCAGGCTTGATGGTGCCTCACTCTTAACAATGGCATGCTCAACAAGATTTTTCAATTGTGTTTCATCCATGTCCTTATTTTGTTATTCTTCATCCTCTCTTTGTGTACTAATTCGCTTTCTTTTAGAACTTCTAGTAGGAACATCATCTCTAGATTTTTTTTTTACTTTGAGCCATTTAATCTACACACCTGAGAAAAAATAGAAATAATTTATTAATTTAATCAATCATTCTAAATAAAGAGAAAACTGAAGCAATTTTTAAAGTTGATGAAGCAACTGTTGCAGCAAATGCTGAAATTATTGTAGAAACTCTAGCAGTTATTTTACATACTACAATAGTTGATGCAAAAAATTTAGCAATTTAGCAGACATAATATAGCAATCTTAACAACTGCTTCATCTATTCACATTAATAAGTAATAACATATTTAAGAACACATCACAACTAAGAACCACCCAAGAAAGTCATTTTCTTCTTCTTCTTTTTCTTCTTTAATTTACTACAGTTGAGTGAAGCAATTGCTGAAGTTTCTATAGAGCTGCTGATGTAGAAACTTAAGCAGCTGCTTCACTCAACTATTTTAAAAAGTACATCAGTTGTTGTACGTACTTCAATAGCTACTGTAAGTACTTTAGCAACTGCTTCATTTATTCACATCAAGATCAAAGGAACAAACAACCAACACCAATCCATCACCAACTACAAGAACATAATTTTTTCTCACAAAGAGTACAACAACTTTAACAATAACATATTTTCTCACAAAGAGTATAACAACAACATATTTGAGAACAAACCACAACAAGAATAAACTAAGTACATATTTATTAGGGCATCCAAGAACAAAATATGTAAAATCCATGTACTTCTTCATTTTGTTTAACCTAAATCAACATTTTTATAAGAAAAATCTAAACTATAACTATGAGAGAAAAGAAAAGAACTTTATCTTTAAAAAGTGTTGAAACTCTAACAGTGAGAGAAGCAGCCAGCGATGAAGTGACAATGATAAGGACAACAGTGACCGCGAACACAAAAAGATAAGAAAATGGAGAAGAATAAGATGAAGATGATCAAAGTTAAGAAGTTCTTTTTTTCTCTAATTTTGAATCCTAAAAAGAAGAAGAAAAAAGTGAATTTGAAATTGAAACCGTTTCTTAGGGGGAGGTTAAGAGGGTGGGTTATTTTTATATTTTATTAAAGTTTAAGAAGTTTCAAAAAATACATTTTACCCCCCCCCCCCACTAAACTTAATCCCTAATTAGTAGAAGCTTTGACCTTGGCTAGTCAAAGTTTTCACTTTTTTTAATTTCAACACTTGATTGACACCTCCTAAACATTTGTAACAATTAAGTCAGTTTTAAAGTATTAAATATCAGTTCTACCTTTTATAAATAAGTAAATATTCAATAACTATGAGTTTAATTAATTTCAAACTCTAAATATTAGAATAATAATTAAATAATAATTATTTGAGAAAAATAATAAAAGACAATTTTGTGTATTCCAGAGTGTTTTAATGTTGGGAAAAAAGTTCAATCCATATTTCTAAGGACCTTCATATTTTTAATATAATTAGTTTTGAGATTTCACGTGTATCCCATGTTAATTTATGTCGATTTATTAAAATAATATATGTACATTTCTAATGACCCTTCAAGTTATTTTCGCATTTATGCCTTGTTTGTACTATTAGAGCCTTCCTGTAGCGGCACTGTAATGACCCTTCTGGTCATCTTCGCATTTATGCATTTATTATACTGTTAGAACATTTCTGTAGCGACCTCAAGTCATTTAGGGCTTACTGGGACTGGTAGTTCGGTGCCCTGGTCATTCATTTTGTTATTTCGGCCAATTGCCTATTTTAAAGCCTTAACTTAGAATATCATTGACTTTAGTCAACATTCTTAGCTAACGTGCTCAGAATAAAATTTTGATAGTTCTGTTAGCTCCGGAGCATTGAGTTTGGTCTAGTTGGACCTTAAGTCAAAGCCTTAGAACTTCCGGTCTGGGTTTCGTGTTGCTTTTTTTGTTTTTAGGCCATTTGGAATTAAAAGTGTAACTTGGGTCAGCTTTCGATGATCGGAGCATTAGATTCAAAATTTTACAATTCCATCAGCTCTAATGTAGATTTTGGGTTAGGTAGGTGGTTGGTTTGAGTTCCGGGTGAGTCGAGCTCATTTTGGATAGTTGGTTGGTTTTATTAGCGTTGACTTGGGTCAAAATTTCTCCAAAATGACCTCGTATGGAAATTTCATTGATTCTGTTGAGTCCAGAATATCATTTCCACTCTGTTAGCATTATTAGTTTTTGAATATCGATTTTTGATTTTGCTCGGAATGCCGCGTTGAATTTCTAAAAAGTTGCAGATTTTTTTGCAGGCTAGGCCTTCAGCGCCAACAGCGCCCCGCGATCGCGCTAAGGAATGTTTTTCCATCTAGTGCGATTGTGTTATGGTATCACGATGGCACCATGGCGCCTGGTCCTCCTTGAGCGCGATGTCGCTGATTTAGCGCGATAGCGCTTACTAGCAACCATCAACTATTTAATTCTTGGTGTTTCGATTTCTAGCCTTATTTCTTCATCCTTCAAAGTCTAAAATTCATTTTCGTCTCCACCCAGTTTCTCTAAACAGCTCCTAGACTTGGAATAGCATTAGATTGAAGAGAAAATCTTGCTCCCTCAATTGGTTTGGTAAGTCTTCTTCCCAAATCTTTTCCCTTTTTCCTCCATTGTTGAACCTCCATTGTTATCATCCTAAAAGCATGGTTTTCATGAAGAATCTTCCTCCTTGGAGTTGCATGTACCATAAATTCTATGATTTCAGTTCCTTAGCGTGGTGCTCTGATTGTGGTAAGCCTTCCTTTCTCAATTCCTACTTTTTGGTTCCTCAAATTCCAACTTTAAGCCCTCTCTTGAGCAGGCTGTTTGGGGCCTTCTCCTTGGACAAAATTGCTCATTTTTGGAGCATGTCTTCTTGGCACCATCGTGGACATCGTGATTTTTTTCTTTTTTGGTTTCAGATTGTGGGATCCGTAAGCTCACCGGTGACCTGAATTTTGGCCCGTCTATTCTTATAGCGATATGAGTATTGTTAGACTTTTTTTAATGTGTTATTTATGTTTTTGATAGTTTGATTATCATTCGGGGTTTCTCGGAGTGATTCGAGCTTGGATATCGTTGTCCCAGCATCTTGTCATCGGACGACAGGTAGGTTACGATTTAAACCCTTTAAACTTTGCATATATAGGATAAAATTGTACTAATGGGCATCCGTGGGTTGGGTTTACTAGGTTGGAACCACATACCTTGACCTCTTATTCATGTCCGATCACTTCTCCTCCTCCGATATGTGTAGTATTTGTTTTGTACGCTCTATTCACCCTTGTGGTCCTCTGTGGACTTTTATAGACTATAGAACATAGTTGGTGGGATATTGGGAATGTCCGTGAGTCCTCGACATCATTATTATTATTATAGAGCTGGCTATCTGTGTTGTAGAACAATTTGAGCCTGTGCAAGTGTCACGAACCAATTTCTTGGTCATGATGGCACCTACAACCCCCGGTAGGTGAACCAATCCCCGTAGCCCAGAACAGTTAGTAATGGGCTGCTATCCAACAAATAAGGGAACAAGACGAAGAGAACAGATAACAGGGATATAAATATATACATATGCGGAAACTAAACCAAACCCCAAGACCTGGTATCATAGTATAGAGCCAAAACTACATACATGGAGTGCAAATGATCCAAACAATATATACAGATGTCTCTGAATGGTAATATAGTACACGAAGCAAAAGATAAACTAAAGCTAAGCTCCGATTGCCAAGAGCTCACCCTCAGTCTGAAGTAGTCCCCAACAGATCTCCAAGCACGAATCACAACGATCTAACGGCGATGGCCCACGCTAGGATCTGCACCCAAAGATGCAGGGGGTAGGGGTTAGCACCAAATGCGAAGCATAAGGTACCCAGTAGGTATCATAGGCCGACTGGGCACATATAAGATAAAAGCGTAGTAACAGACAGAACAGAAGCAAGTAGTCACAGAAATCAACGAAAGGGTACACAGGAACTAGCCCAGAGGGAAGTCAACAGAACCACATGTGAGGCCAGCAAGCAAAACATATACACCATAGGCACAGGTGAAAGTAAGAAACAACGCACCTGGGGTCCTTGCAATAACAGTGTATACATAATAAATTTATGAAATGGACGGTATACCGGTAACCTCAAGTGTAAGAAAAGGGAAAGAGTAACGATAGGCATGCTCAGAGACATGAATCAAACTCAACCAATCACATCAACCTCAAATCCAGAACTAACAGTCTAGCACTAACCAACTTCTTAATTAACCGTAACAGGGAACAATCATATAAGTAAATAGCAAAATTCTACCTACAGTCCCCCGGCCGCCCATACAATCGAGGAACACAAACAAGTGAAAACAAACCCTCCGGCATCCCATACTACTGGAGCGTACAATCAACAAACAACAAACAAGGGTGGAGCCTCGAACAATGAATGATATGATGCATGAAGATCTCAAGTGCCATGGTATCTCTGTATGTACCTCCTCCGGCGCCGATCCGGCCCAGCAGGTAGGTTCCATGGAAGGAAACTGCCCGTATACCTCTACTCCACCGTATACCCCTCCTCCGGCACACGCAGCCCGTAGCCCCTGGCCCGGATGGCAAGGTCCATGGAGGTCCCAGACCCCATACTAAAACTCAGTATCACAACATGTCGTCCGGAAGCAAGTTCGGTATCAAGATAGAGACCCAGTCTCGAATATGCATGCCCAGACCCTGTCCAGAACTAAAGTAGTAGGAAAATATCTCAAAAAAACCCCTCCAAGGGTGCCCGGGCATAACCGGGTCTAAACAGTAGAAAGTCATCTCAGGTGCTTCGTCCGACCGAGGCTAAAAACCATCTCAAGTAGCAAGAAAACTCAACTAGCACCCCGGCCCTGCCGAGTCTAGCATAGTAGTAAAACTGGTGTTTTAAAACATAATTTTACTTCCTTTTACCCAGGAATATTCACAAGTTAAATCAAACCATTTCCAAATTATTTCCATCAAAAATGGGCCCCCCGGGCCATGCAAGGTTTAGAAAATGGTGCCAGTAGGCCCGAAGCCCAAACCATAGTAAAACATGTATAAAACCTCTTTATATGCATGAAAATGGTATGATCAAACACAATAGCTGCCCAGAAACTCACAGTCAACCTATCGACCCTGCACAGGCCCACAGCTACTCAACAAGCATAACCAGCCTAGAAGGATAATTCTATGCCCGGGACTCGTGGACATTCCCAAAATCCCACCTTCTATGTTCCAGAGTCAACAAGGCCTCACAGGACCACAAGGGTAAATAAAATATATCGGCAAATACTACAAGCAATGGAGGAACAAAAGAAGGCGGACATGAATAAAACGGTCGAGGTCTGTGGTACCAACCTAATAAGCCAACCTAATAAACCAACCCAAGGATGCCCATTAATACAATTTTATTCTATATATGCGGTGTCTAGAGAAAATAAACCGTAACCTACCTGTCGTCCGATGACAAGCTTGAACCTCTCCGAAAAGCTCCGAAATGAAATCACACTCGAACTCGGACTTGAATAACTTGACGTAGATAATAGATTTCCTTTCCGGTGATCTAATAAATTATCAAGATCTTGCCTATTGGGATCAACTTTTAACGTGACAAATGAATGATATACTGTGGCAATTTTGTACCAAACTTACGTCCCAAAGCAATATTATGTATGTTGGCAGCAATTAGCATTGCAAAATGTTGAAGTCAACATAAATGTAATATGCTGCCAACTTAACTAGTTTGCAATAACATGCTGCAAGGGACAAGTGGTAGCACACCACATTGTGTGTCCCTCCCCTCCACTTCCACGTGGAAGTGGGGGTTGTTTAACACATCTTCACCCACCCCATTATATAAATATTCGGGTATTGCATAATTCGTGGTATAATAAATATAACTTTTTAAATATACCATAATTCATAGAAAATTATTGCAAATAAAACCTACTATGTTATAATAATAATTTTCAACATAACTAAATTTACTATCTCCGTTAAAATATTACAATGTATAAAAACCTTATAAAATAAATACATATACAATTATATCGCAACAAAAATATTTTTCATAAACCTTTAAAATATTTTGAAAAGGTAATAATAATATAATTTTTACCAAATTCAACTTTTAAATAAAATATTTTCAAATATACGCGCGATGCTAATAAAATTCTCAAACCTAGACTCGCAATTCACCAACGCACGATTTTGATATTCAAGAACTCTCTTGGAATTCTCCTTTATGTTTTCTCACTGTTTCGGAACTGAAATGGCGTTTTAAAACGTGAAGTTGAGGCTTAAATCGAGTTTAACCCGACCCGGTTCGCGACCCGGTTCGCAAGCCGTTTTCTGCCAGACAGTCCGCGGTAAAACTGTCATAACTCTTTACTCCAAGATCATTTGGATGTGAGGTTTTGTGCATTGGAAACTAGACTCATAGACCTTCGATTCAGTATTTTGGGGGACTTCTAACTCTTTATATATTGAGAGAAAAGCCCCGAGACATTTTACCCAAAGTTCAGAAAATTTATTAAAGAAGTTACGATAACTTTTGCCGACTTGCTTGACTTTAAAACTTATCATACGACCAAACAAATGGACCCGGCACCGAACTACCGGTCCCGAAAAGCCTTAAATGACTTGGGTCCACTATAACAAGCTCTAAAGGCACAAGGAAAACATGTATGTGGAAATGACCGGAAGGGTCGTTACATCATCCACTACTAAAAAGGACTTTCGTCCTCGAATGTCAAGGTCAAGGGGGTACCTGCAGGCTCAAACAGCTGTGGATACTGGGCTCGCATATCTCTCTCGGTCTCCCAGGTAGCCTCCTCGACTGTATGGTGCCTCCACTGAACCTTAACAACCGGGATCTCTCGAGACCTCAATCTCTTGACATCTCTGGCCAAAATAGTTGCCGGCTCCTCAACAAAGGCTAAACCCTCACCCAACTGAACTGAATCCCACTGCAACACATGAGACTCATCTGGGACATACCGACGTAACATCGAAACATGGAATACATGATGTATAGCTAAAAACATCGGAGGCAAGGCTAGCTGATAGGCAACGCTACCAACCCTCTGAAGAATCTAAAACAGCCCAATGTACCTTTGGCTAAGCTTGCCCCGCCTACCAAATCTCATCACGCCCTTCATGGGCGATACACGGAGAAACACCAGGTCACCGACACTAAACTCTAAGGCATGAAGCCTACGATCAGCATAACTCTTCTGCCTGCTCTGAGCTGCCCGAAGTCTGTCCTGAATCACTCAGACTCGGTCTAAGGAATCTCGAAGTAAATCTGTGCTCTGTGGCCCAGCACTAAAACCATCAAACCAACCTACCGGTGATCTGCAACACCTGCCATACAAAGCCTCAAAAGGTGCCATGCCGATACTCGAATGGAAGCTATTATTATAAGCAAACTCTGCCAAAGGAACAAACTGATCCCAAGAACCTCCAAAGTCAAGAACACAGGCTCGAAGCATGTCCTCCAAAATCTGAATGGTCCTCCCGGACTGGCCATCTGTCTGAGGGTGGAAAGTGGTACTAAGATGAACCTCTGTACCCAAATCTCGCTGAATAGCCCTCCAAAACTGAGATGTGAACGAGTGCCCCCGGTCTGAAATGATAGAAGTTGGGACCCCGTGCAATCGAACAATCTCACGAAGGTAGATCTGAGCTAACCTCTCCTGCGCCATAAGAAGTCTGAACCGGCAAGAAATGTGCTGACTTAGTCAGCCTATCAACAATCACCCATATGGAATCAAACCCATGAGAAGTACGAGGCAAACCAACAACAAAGTCCATAGTAATCCCTTCCCACTTCCACTCAGGAATGGGAAGTCGCTGCATCAAACCACCAGGTCTTATGTGCTCGAACTTAACCTGCTGACAGTTCAAGCATCGAGATACAAACTCCGCTATATCCCGCTTCATACCACTCCACCAGTAAAGCTATCTCAAGTCCCTATACATCTTTGTTGTGCCAGGGTGAATGGAGTATCTAGTACAATGTGCCTCATGAAGTATCAACTGAATCAAATCAGTAATCCTCGGAACACAAAGGCAACTATCAAACCTCAGAACCCCATCTGAATCTAGAGTAGCCCAACTAGTATCACCCTGAACAACCCGATCACGAAGGCCACACAACTGCTGATCCTCAAACTGACGGCTCTGATTCTGATCAACCAAAGTAGAACGAAACTCAACACTGGCGAGAACTCTGCTAGGATCCGACAAGTCAAGCCTAACCAAACGGTTAGCCAAGGACTGGATGTCCCAGGCCAACGGTCGCTCTGAAACTGAAAGAGAAGTTAGGCTACCCATACTCACTGCCTTCCGGCTCAAGGCATCCGCTACCACGTTTGCCTTGCCCGGATGATACAGAATAGTAAAGTCATAGTCCTTCAGTAACTCGACCCATCTCCTCTGTCTCGAGTTCAACTCTCACTGACTCTTGATATACTGAAGACTACGGTGATCAGTGAAGATCTCACAGTGAACTCCATATAAGTAATGCCTCCAGATCTTGAGTGCAAAAACTACCGCCGCCAACTCTAAGTCATGAGTGGGGTAGTTGCGCTCGTGAATATTCAGCTGCCTCGACGCATATGCTATTACTCGACCCTGCTACATCAACACACAACCAAGACCAACCCCAGAAGCATCACAGTACACGGAGAAGCTCTGACCCTCTACCGGCAAAGTCAAAACTGGAGCTGAAGTCAATAAGGACTTAAGCCTTTGGAAGCTATCCTTACACTGATCCGACCACTGAAATGGGACATCCTTCCTAGTCAGCATAGTCAAGGGTGCTGCTATGGAAGAAAATCCCTCAACGAACCGTCTATAGTAACCTGCTAACCCAATAAAGCTGCGGACCTCAGTAGCAGTAGTAAGTCTAGGCCAATCACGAACCGCAGAAATCTTTCCCGGGTCAACCCTAATCCCATCCTTAGACACCACGTGCCCTAGGAATGCAACTGACTCAAGCCAAAACTCACACTTTGAGAACTTGGCATAAAGTCGATGATCTCTCAAAGTCTGGAGTATAACCCTCAAGTGCTTCTCATGCTCATCTCTACTACGCGAGTACACTAAGATGTCGTCTATAAAAACAATCACAAATGAGTCCAAATACGGGCCAAGAACCATGTGCATCAAGTTCATATAGGCTGCGGGGGCATTAGTCAACCCAAAAGACATCACCAGGAACTCATAATGGCCATAACGTGTCCTGAATGCTGTCTTAGGGATGTCCTCCGCCCTAATCCTCAACTGATGGTAGCCAGACCTCAAATCAATCTTCGAAAACACGACTGAACCCTGAAGCTGGTCAAACAAATCATCAATCCTCGGCATCGGATACCTATTTTTCACTGTCACCCTATTCAGCTGCCGATAATCAATACACATGCGCATCGACCCATCCTTCTTCTTCACGAAGAGAACAGGAGCACCCCACGGTGACACACTAGGTCTAATGAACCCCTTAGCTAACAGATCCTGGAGCTTCTCCTTAAGCTCCCTCAACTCAGCAGGAGCCATACGGTAAGGAGAAATAGAAATAGGCCTAGTGCCCGGCTCTAGCTCGATAGAGAAATCAATATCTCTCTCAGGTGGAAGGCCTGGCAGGTCGGTAGGAAACACATCGAGGAAGTCTCTAACCACAGGAACAGACTCAGGAGAAGTAGGGTCAGCACTAACATCTCAGACATATGCTAGATAAGCTAAACACCCACGGGAAATCAACTTCCTAGCTCAAAGACAAGAGATGATCCCAGATGGTGCATGGCTAACAGAACCCTGCCACACAATCGGGGATACACCGGGCACAGCTATGGTAATGGTCTTGGCATAACAATCCAAAACCACACGGTGAGGGGATAACCAGTCCATGCCCAATATCACATCAAAATCTAGCATATCAAGGATCATCAAATCACCCCAAGTCTCTGAATCACCAACAGATAACATACAGGATCTCACAACCCGATCCACTACTAAAGAATCTCCTACTGTGGTTGAAATAGAAACAGGAACAGATAATGGCTCACTAGCCAACCCCAAATAAGGTACAAAGTAGGTAGATACATATGAACAAGTGGATCCAGGATCAAATAAAGCCATAGCAGACTAATGGCACACATAAATCGTACCTGTAATCATAGCATCTGAGGCCTCCGCCTCTGGTCTCCTAGGGACCGCGTAAAACTGACGACGACCTCCACCTGCCCGACCGCCATCCCTACCACCTGCTCTGCCGCGCGGAGCACCACCTCTACCCTGACGACCACCCCCTCTAGCCGGGGGCTGAACTGCCCGTAAAGGCTCGGCCAACTGAACTGTACCCTGTTGAGGGCAATCTCTAGCAAAATACCAATCGCACCACAAGTAAAACAAGCCCCTGACGGCCTAATCAGTCGAGATGAACCAGCAGATCCCGTATGACCACCACGACCTGATGCCCCAGAAACTGTACCCCTCGAAGACTGGCCGCCATAGCCCTGATGGCTGCTCTGACCCTTCTCGAACTGGGTACTACCAGAAGTTTGAAGGAAAGCCTGAACCGGTTGGCTAGACTGACCCTGGTACTGTTGTGGCTGATAACTCCGGCTCCACTGGCCAGGGCCTCTACCACCATATCTGGAAACACTATAGACACCCTGATGTCGAGGCCTCTTATCTCTGGACCCCTGATCATGTCGCTGTAAGTCCTCCACTGTGCGGGCATAGTCTACAATAGCCTGGAATGACCGACCACTGGCAATCAATATCTCAGCTAGCTGCCTGATCTCTGGCCTCAAACCCCATACAAATCTGCGAATCCTATCTGCCTCGGTAGGAATGATCATAGCTCCGAACGGTGCTAGCTGATGAAAACGGGTCTCATACTCCGAGATAGTCGTAGACCCCTGCATAAGATGAGTAAACTGCTCCCTGCGATGCTCACGATCACTCTGTGGTAGGAACTTGGCCATAAAGGCCTCATAAAACTCAGACCAGGTCAAAAGAGGTGACGACAGTGGTCTACAAGCAACCTGGGCCCTCCACCATAGCTTTGCTGGGCCCTCCAACTGATAGGTAGTATAACCAACCCCGTGAGTCTCCAACAAACCCAAATGATGCAACATCTCCTCACAGGTAGTAATAAAGTCATGTGGATCCTGTCTAGAAGTACCAGCAAACCTCGAAGGTGCTAACCTCAAAAACCTACCCAACGCCTTCTGCTCTAACTCTGTCATAACTGGGCGAGGAGCAAGAGGCTGTGCAACAGATGGAACCGGAATGACCTTCGCACGGGGAGCCATAGTAGCAGGCTGCGCTCCTGAGCTCTGTGCACCCAGGGCTACCCCCTGAGCGGGTGTCTGCGCTACCTCAGAAGGCCGCTCTCCAATCACACCCAAAAGCTGTAATAGTAATCCCCGAATATCTGGAGACTGAGCTGCGGCTGGAGCTGGCACAGAAGTGGGCACTAGGGCTGGTACTGGAGCTGGCTGATGTGCCGCTAATTTATGGCACTTTCGACTCCTTTTTACTAAGAACAATCGTACGTTTTCAAGCAACCGTTGTTGTTTTTGATGTTTTTATGTTGTATTTGTAGGAAATGGAAACAAACACGGAAACGGAAGGAAATACGCGAAAAACAACATTCTGCCTAAGAGTGACGGCCTGAGTGATGGCCCGTCACACATGTGACGGTCCGTCACAGTGACCGTCACACCAAGGCAGCAACTTCAGGCGGCATCACTGGTTAACAGTGACGGTCCAGGCGACGGTCCGTCACTGGCTTGACGGTCCGTCAGCCTGGCCGTCAAGTTAAGGCAGACGCGCGTCAGCGGCTGTCCGCGTTTAGGACTCCTAACCCGTTTTGGATTTGGTTTCTTTGACTCCTATAAATACCCTATGATAGGTTTACTTTACATATCGTTCACCCAATACTTTACATATAGTCACGTTGTTAATCATACTTTATGTCACATTTTCTAGTGGTTGCAAACATTAGAACATGCCTAGGTTTAATTTGCTTGAGTAAAGAGATTAAAACCGGGAAACTTGATTAACGACAAGGTTTCGAGACTACCAACTCTCGTCTTAATGATTAATGCCGTAACTGGATTAATCTACTTGATGTTAGGATTGAAATCTAAAAAGCACATCTTTTCGAGGTCGAGAGAATAGAAAAGGAAATTTGTTTATCTGGTCGAGAGACGTTTAGACGATACCATTGATGCAATCACATCGTGACACGCATATAGAAAGAACCCTGTAACGCCTAGAATCGATTGTTACAACGCCATGGCGAACACGTCCCTAGTTCGCATTCTCTCATATTGATTAAAACTAATACGTTTATTATTTGTTTTGTTTACGATTTGTTCACACAAACCCCCCCTTTATTTACCGGAAACTATTGACCATTAGTCATCTACTTCACTAAAGGCTTAATCTTCACCATATTCTCTGTGGGATTCGACCCCAACCTTGTTGGGTTCTTTACTTGACTACGACCGCTTACGCTTCGTTAATTTGAGGTGTAGTTTGGGCGTTATCAAAAAGTGGCGCCGTTGCCGGGGAATACGGTTTTTGATTAAGTCTAGTGTGTTTATTTGACTCTTAGTCATAATTTCCTGCTTTACGTTTATTTGTTGTTTTTGTTTTTGATAGGTTACAGATTTGTGCATGCCAAGTACCCGAAGCTCGGGTGAATCAACAGTACCTTACGACCCCGAGCTTGCGAGAACATTAAGGCAGAATATGGCTGCACAAAATGAGGCAGCAAGGATCGCTGCAGAACTGCAGGCCCAACAAAATCTGAATGCTGGTGGTCTGCTGGATGATGTCGCACGGAATGATGAGGATCTCGATCTAGATGGAGCTGGCGCTACGGGCGCCATTGTTGTTCCACCGCTACCGCCCGGAGCAAAGTTCAATATCACTAGCACGATGATTCAGTTGCTGAATTTGAGAGGTGTATTCCGTGGTGCCGCTGGTGATGATCCAAACCAGCACTTAATGAATTTCGTGGGGATCTGCAAATCATTTGAGCTGCAAGGCGTGAGTCAGACATCGATCAGGCTCAGGTTGTTTCCATTGTCTCTGTCTGATGAGGCAGCATTGTGGTTGACTGAGCTGACCCCCGACTCTATCGCAACGTGGGGAGAGTTGAGAGGAGCTTTCCTAGAAAGGTTCTTTCCTCCCTCTCGGATGATACAGTTGAGGGACGAGATTAGCAACTTCAGGTAGCAACCGCACGAAGCACTGCACGAGACTTGGTTGCGATTCAAAAAGAAGATAACCCAATGCCCGAACCATCAGTTGACAGATAACTTCTTGATGCAAACGTTCTACCGGGCACTGAATTCGGCTACCAAGCCGACGTTAGACAACGCAGCAGGTGGTGCATTCATGGGTCTCACCTTTGTTGAGGCCACAACTACTTTGGACAGGCTCACCAGAACCAACAGGGCCTGGCATACACGAGATTCAGAGGTTGCAGCTTGCACCTATACCGTTGGTAGAGCAGAGCAGCGTAGGAAAGAGGAGGAGCGCGACCAAGACATGGCGCATCTGAAAACACAGTTGGACCTACTGACCAAGCACTTGTTCTCAGGAGGTATGGAGAAGGTACAAGCTGTGGGTTCCCAAGGTACAGAGACTGAGGAGGCAAATTACTTGGGGGGGTTCCAGGCCAATGGCCAGGGAAACCAAGGTCGGAATTATCAGCGAGACAACCACTATGAGAAAAGTGGCTACAAAGAGCGCGACCAAGGAAATTGGAGGAACAACACCGATAGAGGTGGGTTGTATATACCACCTGGTAATCAGGATAAAACTGGCAGCGAGGATGAGACGTCCAAACTTGAGAACATGATGGCGAAGATGTTGCTTAAGGTGGAATCGACTGACTCTGGAGTAAAGGCAATGCGGACTGAGTTATCAACATTGAGTCAGGTAGTGGAGTCACACTCAACCGCGATCAAGCAACTAGAGCAGCAAGTGGGTCACATCTTGGCATCTCTAAACCCAAGGAAAACAGGTACCTTGCCGAGCGACACCACTCATCCGAGGAATGATGCAAGCTGTATGGCGATCACCACAAGGAGCGGAAAAATATTACCGGAATCACATCCGGAAGTTCAGACTCAAGGTGATGTTGCGGATGATGAAGAGGCGGTTGAGGTGGAAACTCCAAAGCCCGCGGAGAAACGCAAGGAAGCTGAAAAGCTCCCAACTATGATGCCTCGACCACCACCTCCGTTCCCACAGCGTCTAAAGAAGAAAGCTGACGATGGTAAGTTCCTGAACTTCATGACCATGCTGAAGCAAATTTCAATAAACATACCATTGGTGGAAGCGCTGGAACAAATGCCCGGTTATGCCAAGTTCATGAAGGACTTGATTACAAAGAAGAGGTCGGTAAGTTATGAACCGGAAGACAACCTCCACCACTGCAGTGCTATTTCTTCTAGGTCGTTAGTCGAAAAGAAGGAAGATCCAGGTGCGTTTACTGTTCCCTGCACTGTTGGGAAGCTCAACTTCGGGAAAGCATTGTGCGATCTGGGTGCTAGCATCAACTTGATGCCGCTAGCCATCTACAAACAACTGGGTTTGGGAGCTCCTTAACCAACATCCATAAGAGTGATGATGGCTGACCGTTCAGTAAAGCGACCTGTAGGGATATTGTCCGATGTGCTAGTAAAGATCGGTAAGCTTATCTTCCCAGCTGACTTTGTGATCTTGGATTGCGAAGTGGATTTCGAAGTTCCCATAATCTTGGGACGACCATTGCTAGCCACAGCAAGAGCATTGGTTGACATGGAGAAAAATGAACTGACCTTCAGGCTGAACAATGAAATGGTCAAGTTCGATGTGTCCAGGGTGATGAAGCAACCAAGTGACATGAGGGTGGTCGCGGTCATAAATGCTATTGAGGAAGTCCCTGCTGATGTGTATCTTGAGGAGAAGGGTTTGGTCGAAACTCTAGCTGTGGTAAGAAGGATGATGCGAGAAGAGAAACATGTAGAGGAAGGCGGTGAAAATAAATCAAGAAAACGAAAACACCGCAAGAGAATCTGCAAAGAAAGAGCGAAGAAGTTGTCGCGACTAGCGATGGAGCCCAAAGAGGAAGCTGGAACGCCACACTCTATCGAGTTTTCCTGCTTTGGAGACCCTGGCGGTCTCCAACATCATTCCAGAATCTGAGTCATATCGACTTCACAGGTATTCCTTTGTTCTCACAGTTTTTAATTTTCATATGTATGCATTGGGGACAATGCATGAGTCTAAGTTGAGGGTGTGGGGAAACCTGTGAGTCACCACCGAGGGTTTTTGTTGCCGAGTTCTTTTCCCTCCGGTGTGCTATCTAGTAGAACCGGCATGTTTAGGTTGTTTATTTTAAATTTTTTTTTAGTGTCTATAGCAAAGCATGCGATTTCTTATCAAAGTAGCGCCCCTTTAAAAATTTTCTGGTTTTGTACTTATGTTGAAACGATTGACTGTCTGGATCTTTAGATGTCATTGTGTGAATATGATAGAATGAGTATGCTTAAGCCGAGCGGTTGTTTGATAGTTGGTAGCGATATAGTTTCTTGGTGCCAAGAGTGTGTGAGCTTATTGTTATAAATTCTTACTCTGTGCATGCATCTAGAACTTGCCCGGTCTATTTTGCTAAGTTTGAAGTTTGGTTGCTTAGGAAAGGATCACAGGCCCTTTTTGTGGGCAGTCCACTTAGCCTATAAGACCGTCCAAATGCAAATAATCCCTTTGATCCCTGTTTGAGCCATAATTGATCTTATTCTTTCAATAACCTGTCACCATTCCTGTTTAACCTTGAAACCCTATTTTGGCCCTGGTCCTTCCTTGGACATCGTGCACCTCAACTCAGGCAATCAGCCTAAGTTGAGGGTGGCTACTATAGAGGTAAAGCCTGTTTTGGCCCTGGTCCTCCCTTGGACATTGTGCACCTCAACGCAGGCAATCAGCCTAAGTTGAGGGTGGCTACTAGAGAGGTGAATGATAAGAAAAAGAGGATAGTGAAGATTGGTTGTGAATAGAATGAAAAGTCGGGTGTGTGCCTAAGAAAAAAAAGAAAGAAAAAAAAGAGATGAAAAAGATCGAAAAAGAAATAAAAAGAATTGTCAAAATAAAGAGGCCGCACCTGTAGCTAGAAAGAAGGAAATATAAAGGTGAATAAGGATGGACAAAGTAAGTTATGTGGTAATAAGACGTCGGTAGTTCCAAGGAGGGCTTAGTCACTAACCCCTAAATGTATCCTACCTGCACCCGAAGCCTCATTACAAGCCTAAACAAGTCCTGTAGTGATCCTGAGCGGCGTTCTGAAGAACTGAAATAGAATAGTAAGGGCAAGCCTATGGTATCGCATGTGCATTGTTTGAAGTCGTTTGTGAGTGTGAGCATCTTACCTAGTCCCAAATCTTGTGTGTGGGATTTCTTTGTGGTGAGGGCACCAAGATGTCTAGATTGTCTATTGATTGTTAGGATAGCTGCGCGTGTGTATGCATAATATTCTATCATATCGGAATGACATGTTTGGATCCTTGCGAGTTAGCGTTTCATACATTTATGTGCTACGAGGGAGCTTGATTTAATTGAATAAGTTTTGAATGGCCATGAGTTGCTATAGACACGAGTTTGTTTCTTAGTTGAGTCGTTTTATTGTTTTATGTTATGTTGCTTGAGGACAAGCGAACGTTTTAAGTTGAGGGTGTTGATGTGCCGCTAATTTACGACACTTTCGACTCCTTTTTACTAAGAACAATCGTACGTTTTCAAGCAACCGTTGTTGTTTTTGATGTTTTTATGTTGTATTTGTAGGAAATGGAAACAAACACGGAAACGGAAGGAAATACGCGAAAAACAACATTCTGCCTAAGAGTGACGGCCTGAGTGACGGCCCGTCACACATGTGACGGTTCGTCACAGTGACCGTCACACCAAGGCAACAACTTCAGGCGGCATCACTGGTTAACAGTGACGATCCAGGCGACGGTCTGTCACTGGCTTGACGGTCCGTCAGCCTGGCCGTCAAGTTAAGGCAGACGCGCGTCAGCGGCTGTCCGCGTTTAGGACTCCTAACCCGTTTTGGATTTGGTTTCTTTGACTCCTATAAATACCCTATGATAGGTTTACTTTACATATCGTTCACCCAATAGTTTTAGAATAGTTTTTAGTCGTTTTTGAGATTAACAACACGTTTTCGTATTCTTGCAAGCGTGTTCTTGATTCGTTCTTGAGTTCTTGGTTTTTCTTGTTCTTGGATTATTGAAGGTATTTTCATCATATTGTAAGAATCTTCTTTCCTTTATTATGAATTTCTTCTTTTCTTCTTCAAGCATGAGTAACTAAAACTCCCGCAACTAGGGTTGTGGGAGCCATGGCTAAAGTAGCGACATAGATTCCGGGTAGCGACGGGTTCAATTTACATGTAGTCACGTTGTTAATCATACTTTATGTCACGTTTTCTAGTGGTTGCAAACATTAGAACATGCCTAGGTTTAATTTGCTTGAGTAAAGAGATTAAAACTGGGAAACTTGATTAACGACAAGGATTCGAGACTACCAACTCTCGTCTTAATGATTAATGCCGTAACTGGATTAATCTACTTGATGTTAGGATTGAAATCTAAAAAGCACATCTTTTCGAGGTCGAGAGAAAAGAAAAGGAAGTTTGTTTATCTGGTCGAGAGACGTTTAGACGATACCATTGACGCAATCACATCGTGACACGCATATAGAAAGAACCCTGTTAAGCCTAGAATCGATTGTTACAACGCCATGGCGAACACGTCCCTAGTTCGCATTCTCTCATATTGATTAAAACTAATACATTTATTATTTGTTTTGTTTACGATTTGTTCACACAAACCCCCCCTTTATTTACCGGAAACTATTGACCATTAGTCATCTACTTCACTAAAGGCTTAATCTTCACCATATTCTCTGTGGGATTCGACCCCAACCTTGTTGGGTTCTTTACTTGACTACGACCGCTTACGCTTCGTTAATTTGAGGTGTAGTTTGGGCGTTATCACTGGCACTGGAGCTGGCGCTGGAGCTGGCGCTGTAGCTGGTGCTCGAGCTGGTGCTGGAGTGGGAGGCTCATCTCCGCGTGATGCCGATGATCTCGTACGAACCATCTGCGGAAGAATGAAGTAGAACAAATGAGATTTCCAGAAACTTCAAGGGTTCCACGCACGACACAGAAGCAATGAGAGAGTCAAAATTCCTAAAATGTCACTGTAGCCTCCCAAAGATTGAGTACGGACGTCTCCGCCCCGATCCGCAGGACTCTACTAGACATTGGCTACTATACCGATGACACCGGTGAACCTAACGATCTGATACCAAGTTGTCATGACCCAATTTCTTGGTCATGATGGCACCTACAACCCCCGGTAGGTGAACCAATCCCCGTAGCCCAGAAAAGTTAGTAATGGGCTGCTATCCAACAAATAAGGGAACAAGACGAAGAGAACAGATAGCAGGGATATAAATATATACATATGCGGAAACTAAACCAAACCCCAAGACCTGGTATCATAGTATAGAGCCAAAACTACATACATGGAGTGGAAATGATCCAAACAATATATACAGATGTCTCTGAATGGTAATAGAGTACACGAAGCAAAAGATAAACTAAAGCTAAGCTTCGATCGCCAAGAGCTCACCCTCAGTCTGAAGTAGTCCCCAACAGATCTCCAAGCACGAATCACAACGATCTAACGGCGATGGCCCACGCTAGGATCTGCACCCAAAGATGCAGGGGGTAGGGGTGAGCACCAAATGCGAAGCATAAGGTACCCAGTAGGTATCATAGGCCGACTGGGCACATATAGGATAAAAGCATAGTAACAGACAGAATAGAAGCAAGTAGTCACAGAAATCAACGAAAAGTACACAGGAACTAGCCCAGAGGGAAGTCAACTGAACCACATGTGAGGCCAGTAAGCAATACATATACACCATAGGCACAGGTGAAAGTAAGAAACAACACACCTGGGGTCCTTGCAATAACAGTGTATACATAATAAGTTTACTAAATGGATGGTATACCGGTAACCTCAAGTGTAAGAAGAGGGAAAGAGTAACGATAAGCATGCTCAGAGACATGAATCAAACTCAACCAATCACATCAACCTCAAATCCAGAACTAACAGTCTAGCACTAACCAATTTCATACTTAACCGTAACAGGGAACAATTCTGTAAGTAAATAGAAAAATTCTACCTACAGTCCCCCGGCCGCCCATATAATCGAGGAACACAAACAAGTGAAAACAAACCCTCCGGCATCCCATACTACCGGAGCGTACAATCAACAAACAACAAACAAGGGTGGAGCCTCGAACAATGAATGATATGATGCATGAAGATCTCAAGTGAAATGGTATCTCTGTATGTACCTCCTCCGGCGCCGATCCGGCCCAGGAGGTAGGTTCCATGGAAGGACACTGCCCGTATACCTCTACTCTGCCGTATACCCTTCCTTCGGCACACGCAGCCCGAAGCCCCAGGCCCGGATGGCAAGGTCCATGGAGGTCCCAGACCCCATACTAAAACTCAGTATCAAAACATGTCATCCGGAAGCAAGTCCGGTATCAAGATAGAGACCCAGTCTCGAATATGCATGCCTAGACCCTGTCCAGGACTAAAGTAGTAGGAAAATATCTCAAAAAAAACCCCTCCAAGGGTGCCCGGGCATAACCGGGTCTAAACAGTAGAAAGTCATCTCAGGTGCTCGGTCCGACCGAGGCTAAAAATCATCTCAAGTAGCAAGAAAACTCAACTAGCACCCCGGCCCTGCCGAGTCTAGCGTAGTAGTAAAACTGGTGTTTTAAAACATAATTTTACTTCCTTTTACCCAGGAATATTCACAAGTTAAATCAAACCATTTCCAAATTATTTCCATAAAAAACGGCCCCCCCGGGCCATGCAAGGTTTAGAAAATGGTGCCAGTAGGCCCAAAGCCCAAACCATAGTAAAACCTGTATAAAACCTCTTTTTATGCATGAAAATGGTATGATCAAACACAATAGCTGCCCAGCAGCTCACAATCAACCTATCGACCCTGCACAGGCCCACAGCTACTCAGCAAGCATAACCAGCCTAGAAGGATAATTCTATGCCCGGGACTCGCGAACATTCCCAAAATCCCACCTCCTATGTTCCAGAGTCAACAAGGCCTCACAGGACCACAAGGGTAAATAAAATATATCGGCAAATACTACAAGCAACAGAGGAACAAAAGAAGCGGACATGAATAAAGCGGTCGAGGTCTGTGGTACCAACCTAATAAACCAACCCAAGGATGCCCATTAATACAATTTTATTCTATATATGCGGAGTCTAGGGAAAATAAACCGTAACCTACCTGTCATCCGATGACAAGCTTGAACCTCTCCGAAAAGCTCCGAAATGAAATCACACTCGAACTCGGACTTGAATAACTTGACGTAGATAATAGATTTCCTTTCCGGTGATCCAATAAATTATCAAGATCTTGCTTATTGGGATCAACTTTTAACGTGACAAATGAATGATATACTGTGGCAATTTTGCACCAAACTTGCGTCCCAAAGCAATATTATGTATGTTGGCAGCAATTAGCATTGCAAAATGTTGAAGTCAACATAAATGTAATATGCTGCCAACTTAACTAGTTTGCAATAACATGCTGCAAGGGACAAGTGGCAGCACACCACATTGTGTGTCCCTCCCCTCCACTTCCACGTGGAAGTGGGGGTTGTTTAACACATCTTCACCCACCCCGTTATATAAATATTCGGGTATTGCATAAATTCGTGGTATAATAAATATAACTTTTTAAATATACCATAATTCATAGAAAATTATTTCAAATAAAACCTACTATGTTATAATAATAATTTTCAACATAACTAAATTTACTATCTCCGTTAAAATATTACAATGTATAAAAACCTTATAAAATAAATACATATACAATTATATCGCAACAAAAATATTTTTCATAAACCTTTAAAATATTTTGAAAAGGTAATAATAATATAATTTTTACCAAATTCAACTTTTAAATAAAGTATTTTCAAATATACGCGCGATGCTAATAAAATTCTCAAACCTAGACTCGCAATTCACCAACGCACGATTTTGATATTCAAGAACTCTCTTGGAATTCTCCCTTATGTTTTCTCACTATTTCAGAACTGAAATGGCATTTTAAAATGTGAAGTTGAGGCTTAAATCGAGTTTAACCCGACCCGGTTTGCGACCCGGTTCGCAACCCATTTCCTTCCAGATAGTCCGCGGTAAAACAGTCATAACTCTTTACTCCGAGATCAGTTGGACGTGAGGTTTTGTGTGTTGGAAACTAGACTCCTAGACCTTCGATTTGGTATTTTGGGGGACTTGTAACTCTTTATGTATTGAGAGAAAAGCCCCAGACATTTTACCAAAAGTTCAGAAAATTTATTAAAGAACTTACGATAACTTTTGCCGACTTGCTTGACTTCAAAACTTATCATACGACCAAATAAATGGACCCGGCACCAAACTACCAGTCCCAACAAGCCTTAAATGACTTGGGTCCGCTACAACAAGCTCTAACGACACAAGGAAAATGTGTATGTGGAAATAACTGGAAGGGTCATTAAAGCAAGGCCTATAGGTTGATTGTGAGACATTGGGCTATTAATTGTGATTGAGCATACCATTATAATGCATGTAAAAGGATTTTATTCCTGATTTTACTACAGTTTTGGCTTCGGGCCTTCTATTGATAATTTCTAAATCTTGCATGGCTCGTGGGGCCTGTTTTTGGTAAAATTGATTATGAAATGGTTTGGTATCGTCTTAATGGATCTTCTTGGGGTAAGAAAGGTTCAAATGAAGATTGTTACATTTTCCTATTATATGTTTGACCCGGTTGAACCGAGGTGCTAGATTGACCTTGTCATGGATGAGAAATGATATTAGACTCGGTAAAGCCGAGCATCAGACTTAATTTACTACTGTTTTAGACCCGGATATGCTCGGGCACCCTTGAAGGAGGTTTATGAAACTTATTTCATTGATTTAGACCTACATTGAATTCAGGCATGCATTTTGAACATTTGAGTACTAGTTTGGGTCCGGTGGCACTCCAGACTGATATTTGAGGTTATAGTGTAGTATGTGGTCTATGAGTAGACCTCCATGGACCCTATCATTCCAGACCAAGTGCTATGGGAAAAAGGGGTACCGAGGGTAGCGGTGTATGGCAGAGTAGATGTACTCAGAATAAGTCCTTCCATGGATCATGCCTTTAGTGGACCTTTGGGGCACTGAATGGGGTAACATTCTGACACTGTGGTTGTATTTGGTTTGGCACATCATATCATATCATTCATTTGTATCAGTTTCCACCCTTGTTTGCTATTTGTTAAGTGAACACTCTGATTGTATGGGCGGTCAGAGTGTTTGTTTTCACTTGATTGCGTTCCTCAGTTGTATGGACAACTGGGGGACTATAGGTAGACGTTTGTTACTTTATCACTGTACTACACCGTGTCATGTTTACATATGAGAGGTTGGATATTGGTAGATTGTTAGTTCCTGGCTTAAGTTTGGTATGATTAAGTTAGTTATTTATTTCTATTTTTCCGAGAATGCTTATCTTTATTCTCCTCCTCCGTTCCTTTGTACTTGAGGTTACCAGTATACCGTCCACTTCTAAAATTACTATATACTGTTATTGCAAGGATCCCAGGGGCGCCATTTCTTACTTTCACATATGCCTGTTGTGTATATATTCTACTTGCTAGCCTTATATGTTGATTTTTGTTGTCTTCCCTCTGGGCTAGTTTCCGTGTACTTATTTGTTGCCTTTTGTGACTATCTATTTTCTGTTCTGTTCATTACTGCTCTTTTATCTTATATGTTCCCAGTCTGACTATGATACCTACTGAGTACCGGTTGCTTTGCAATTGGTGCTCATACTACACTCTGCATCTTCTGTTGCATATCCTACTTTGGGACATCGCTGCTAGATCGTTGTGAGTCGTTCTTGGAGATTTTGGACTATCCAGACTGAGGGTGAGATCTTGGCGACCGGAGCTTAACTTTTAGTTTATCTTTTGCTTTATGTACTCTATTACAACTCGGAGACATTGGTGTACATATTATTTTGGATCCTATCATACTCCTTATATGTAGATCTGGCTCAATACTATGATACTAGGTTTTGGGTTTGGTTTAGCTTCTGCATATGTATGAATATATTGATGTTGTCTATTTTTTTCATCTTTTTCCCTTTCTTCTTCTTATTAAATTGTTCTTCCACTTAAATTATTGGATAGTAGCCCATTACTGACCATTCCAGGTTACAAAGATGGTTCGCCTATTGGGTGGTTATAGGTGCCATCATAACCGAGAAATCAGATCGTGACAACTTTGTATCAGAGCTCTAGGTTAACTAGTGTCATCGGTATAGGTGCCAATTCCTAGTAGAGTCCTGTGGATCAGGGCTGAGACGTCCGTGCTCAATCTTTGGGAGGCTATGGTGACATCTTAGGAAAATTGGACTTTTCTTGTTTCTATCTCGTGCGTAGTATCCTTGAATGTTTCTGGAAATCTCACTTGTCCTGGTTCACTCTTTCGCATATTGTTCTTACGATATCTTCGGATTTTGGCGGAGGAGAGACTCCTGCCCCTTCTCCTCTGAGTCCATCTAGGGGCCAGGGTGGTCACAAGGGTAGAGGTAGGGGTGAAGGACGTCTAGAGCAGCGGCACCTGCTAGAGCTGCGGCACTCAAGTTAGAGCCTGAGCTTGATTTTGAGCCAGAGTTTGCTCCTGAGCTGCAACATGTGGACCCGAGGACCGCTCAGGTGCCACCATCTCTAGTACCAGTTCCAGCACCAGTTCTTGTGCTGTCTTCAGCCCTAGCTCAGTCTTCAGATATTCGGGGTTTACTACTTCAACTATTGGGTATGATCAGGGAGATACCTTCTGAGGTAGCACAAACATCCTCTCAAGGGCCAGCCCTAGGTGTTCAGAGTTCATAAGAGCAGTCTGCTACTGCAGCTCCCCGTGCTGAGGTTATTCAAGTCCCAGCGGTTGCACATCTTTTTTCTCCAAGCTCACCTATGATAGATGGGGAGTAGAAGGCCTTGAGTAGGTTTTTGAGATTGGCACCACCGAGGTTTGCTAGTACAGTGGGACAGGACCCACATGACTTTATTACTACCTGTGAGGAGATGTTACACTATATGGGTTTCCTAGAGACTCACGGGGTGGGATATACTGTGTATAATCTAAAAGGCCCAACAAAGTTATGGTGGAGGGAACATGTTGTTTGCATACCTTCTACATCACCTCCGATGCCTTGGTCTGAGTTTAATGAGGCCTTCATCACCAAGTTCTTACATCAGAGTGATCGTGAGCATCGCCGGGAGTAGTTCACCATGCTTATGCAGGGATCTATCTCAATATTTGAGTATGCGACCCGTTTCCACCAGCTTGCTCCATTTGGAGCTATGATCATTCCTACTGAGCTGGATAGGATTCGCAGGTTCATTTGGGGATAGCAGACAGGACTTAGACAGCCAGCTAAGATATAGGTTTCTAGTGGTTGGTCATTTCAGGCTATTGCAGACTATGCCCTCATTATCAGGGTGGCTACAATGGTTCCAGATAGGGTGTTAGAGGTTCAGACCAGTGGAGCTAGGGTTATCAGCCATAACAACACCAGGGTCAGTCCAGCCGACCGGTTCAGGCTTCACTTCAGACTTTCGATAGTTCTCAGTTCGAGCAGGGTTAGTCTTCGAGGGTTGCAGCTTCTGGGGCATCAGGCCATGGTGGCCATACAGGTTCTGATGGTCTGTTTTGATAGTACAGGCCATCAGGGACTTGTTATGAGTGTGGTGTTGTTTGCCATTATGCTAGAGATTGACCTTAGTAGGGTACAATTTATTCAGTCGCTCAACCGCCGAGCCTTTGCGAGCATTTTAGGCTCCGACCAGAGAGGGTGGTGGTCAGGCTAGGGGTGGTTCTATGCATGATAGAGCAGGTGGTAGGGATGGTGGTCATGTAGGTGGAGGTCATCGTTAATTTTATCTGGTCCCTGGGAAATCAAATATAGAGGCCTCGGATGCTGTGATTACAAGAATGATTTCAGTGTGCCGCCAGTCTGCAATGGTTTTATTTGATCCTGGATCCACTTGTTTGTATGTATCTGCCTACTTTTGGCCTTGTTTGGGGTTGGCTAGTGAGCCGTTATGTATTCTTGTTTCTGTTTTGACTCTAGTAGGAGAATTTTTAGTAGTGGATCAGATTGTGAGATCTTGCATGATATCTATTGGTGATTTGGAGACTTGGGGTGATTTGTTGATACTTGATATGTTAGATTTTGATGTAATACGGGGCATGGACTGGTATTCCCCTCACTGCAAATTTTTTGATTGTTATGCCAAGACTGTTACCTTAGCCATACCTGATGTAACCCCGATTGTGTGGTAGGGTTTTGTTAGACGCACACTGTCTGGGATCATCTCTTGTCTTCGTGCTAGGAATTTGATTTCCCATGGGTGCTTAGCTTATCTAGCATATGTCCGAGATGCTAGTGTTGACCCTTCGTCTCCTGAGTTTGTTCCTGTGGTTAAAGACTTCCTAGATTTCTTTCCTACCGATCTACCAGGACTTCCACCTAAGAGATATGTTGATTTTGCCATTGAGTTAGAGCCGGGAACCAGGCCCATCACCATTCCTCCGTACCGTATAGCTCCTGCTGAGTTGAGAGAGCTTAAGGATCAACTCCAGGATTTGGTAGCTAAGGGTTTTATTAGACCGAGTGTGTCACCTTGGGGTTCTCCTATTCTCTTTTTGAAGAAAAAGGATGGGTCGATGTGGATATGTATTGATTATCGGTAGCTGAATAAGGTGATAGTGAAGAATAGGGATCCAACACCGAGGATTGATTACTTATTTGATCAGCTTCAGGGTTCAGCCATGTTTTCAAAGATTGGTTTGAGGTCCGGCTACAATAAGTTGAGGATTAGGGCGGAGGAAATTCCTAAGACAAAATTCAGGACATGTTATAGACATTATGAGTTCCAGGTGATGTCTTTTGGGTTGACTAATGCCCTCGCATCTTTCATAGACTTGATGCACAGGGTGATTAGCCCATACTTTGATACGTTCATGATAGGTTTCATTGATGACATTCTAATATACTCGAGGAGTAGATATGAGCATAAGCAGCACTTGAGGATTGTACTTCAGACTTTGAGAGATTATAGGCTTTATGCCAAGTTCTTAAAGTGTAAGTTTTTGCTTGATTCAGTTGCGTTCCTTAGGCATGTGGAGTCTAAGGATGGATTAGAGTTGATCCAGGTAAGGTTTCAGCAGTTCGTGATTGGCATAGACCTACTACTCCTACTGAGGTTCGCTGCTTTGTTGGGTTAGTCGTGTACTACAAACATTTTTTTGAGGTATTTTCTTCCATAGAGCACCCTTGACTATGCTGACTAGGAAGGATGTCCCATTTTAGTGGTCGAATCAGTGCGAGGATAGCTTCTAGAGGCTTAAGGCCTTATTGACTTCAGCTCCAGTTTTGAATTTACTGGTTAAGGGTCAGAGTTTTGCCGTGCATTATGATGCTTTCGGAATTAGTCTTGGATGTGTGTTGATGTAGCAGGGTCGAGTGATAGCATATGTGTCGAGGCAGCTGAAGGTTCACGAGTGCAACTACCCCTCTCATGACTTAGAGTTGGTGGCGGTAGTCTTCGCGCTCAAGATCTGGAGGCACTACTTATATGGAGTTCATTGCGAGATATTCACTAATCACCATAGTCTTCAGTAAATTATAAGTTAGTGAGAGCTAAACTCGAGGCAGAGGAGATGTATTGAGCTACTGAAGGACTATGATTTCACTATTTTATACAATCTAGGCAAGGCAAACGTGGTAGCGGATTCTTTGAGTTGAAAGGCAGTGAGTATGGGCAGCCTAACTTCACTTTCAGTTTTTGAGCTACCGTTGGCCCTGGACATCCAGTCCTTGGATAACCGTTTAGTTAGGCTTGACTTGTCAGATCCTATCAGAGGTCTTGCCAGTGTTAAGGTTCTTTCTAATCTAGTTGATCAGATTCAAAGCATATAATTTAAGGATCAGAGTTTGTGTGACCTTCGCGATCAGGTAGTTTAGGGTGAGGCCAACGGGCTACTTTGGGTTCTGATGGTATTCTGAGGTTCAACAACCTTCTTTGTTTTTCGAGGGTTGGAGATTTGATTCACTTGATACTTCATGAGGCACATTGTTCTAGATACTCCATCCATCCTGGCACAGTGAAGATGTACAGAGATTTGAGACATCTTTACTGGTGGAGCAGAATGAAGTGGGAGGTAGAAGAGTTTGTATCTCCGTGCTTGAATTGTCATCAGGTTAAGTTCGAGCACATGAGACCGGGTGGTTTAATGCACCTACTTTCCATTCCTGAGTGGAAGTGGGAAGGCATTACTATGGACTTTGTGGTTGGTTTACCTCGGACTTCCTAGGGTTTTGATTCCATTTGGGTGATTGTAGATCGGATGACTAAGTCGACCACTTCTTGCCGGTTCAGACTTCATATGGTGCTGAGAGGTTAGCTCAGATTAACATTCGCGAGATTGTTCTGCTGCACAGGGTCCCAGCTTCTATCATTTCAAACCGTGGAACTCAGTTCACATGTTAGTTCTGGAGATCTATACAAAGGTATTTGGATACAGAGGGGCAGCTTAGTACTACTTTCCACCCTCATACAGATGACCAGTCCAAGATGACTATTCATGTCCTGGAGGACATGCTTCGGGTTTATGTTCTTGACTTTGGAGTTTCATGCGACCAGTTTGTGCCGTTGATCGAGTTTGCTTATAATAATAGTTTTCATTCGAGCATCGACATGGAACCTTTTGAGGCCTTGTATGGTAGGCATTACAGATTACCAATTTGTTGGTTTGATGGTTAAAATTCTAGACTGCAGAGTACAAATTTTCTTAGAGATTACTTATACCGAGTCCGTTTGATTCATGATAGACTTAGAGCAGCCCAGAGTAGATAGAAAATCTATGTTGACCATAGACTTTGTGCCTTGGAGTTCAATGTTGGTGAATTGGCATTCCTTCGAGTATCGCTCATGAAGGGCAGGATGAGATTTGGTCGGCAGGGCAAGCTTAGCCCCAGGTTCATTGGGCTGTTTGGGATTTTCCAGAGGGTTTGTAGTGTTTCCTACATGTTAGCTTTGCCCCCAATGTTTTCAGTTGTGCATCCCCTTTTTCATGTCTTGAAGTTTTGCTGATATGTGCCAGATGAGTCTCGTGTGTTTTATTGGGATTCAGTTCAGATAGATGAGAGTTTATCCTTTGTTGAGGAGCCGATAGCTATCTTAGCCAGAGATATCAGGAGATTGAGATCTAAGGAGATTCCACTTGTGAAAGTTCAGTGGAGACATCATTCGGTCAAGGAGGCTACTTAGGAGACCGAGAGTGAGTTGCATGCTCAGTCTCCGTAGTTGTTTGAGACCTCAGGTACTCTTTTCTTCTTGACTTTCGGGGATGAAAGTCTTTTTAGTAGTGGATGTTGTGATGACCTTTCCGGTCATCTTTGCATTTACACATTCATTGTACTATTAGAACTTTTTTGTAGCGATCCCAAGTGATTTATGGCTTGCTGGGACTGGTAGTTCAGTGCCCTGGTCGTTCATTTGGTTGTTTGGGCCGTTTGCCTGTTTTAGAGGCATAAGCTAGAATATCATTGACTTTATTCAATATTCTTAGCTAACATGCTCAGAATTGAATTATGACAGTTCTGTTAGCTCCGGAGCGTTGAGTTTGGTCAAGTTGGACCTTAAGCCGAGGCCTGAGAACTTCAGTTGTGGGTTTTGTGTTACTTTTAATTTTTAAGCCATTTGGAGTTGAAAGGGTAACTTAGGTCAGCTTTTGATAATTGGAGCATCAGACTCGAAATCCGACAATTCCATCAGTTCTGAAATATTGAGTTTGGGTTATGTAGATGGTTGGTTTTGGTCCCGAGAGAGTTGGGCTCATTTCGAATAGTTGGTTGGTTTTAGTTAGCATTGACTTGGGTCAACATTTCTCCAAAATGACCTCATATGGAAGTTTCATGGATTCCATTGATGTCGGAACATCGTTTCCACTCTATTAGCATTATTGGTTTTTGAATATTGGTTTCCGATTGTGCCCGGAATGCCTCGTTGAATTTCTAAAAAGTTGTGGATTTTGTTGCAGGACAGGCCTTCAATGACAATGATGCCAGCCTAGCGCGATCGCCTCAGGCACGTTTTTTCTGCTAGCACGATTGCATTGTGGTAACGCCATGGCGCCTTGGCGCCTGGCCCTCCTTGAGCGCGATGGCGCTGGTTTAGAATGATAGCGCTGACCAGCGACCATCAGCTATTTAATTCTTGGCATTTCGATTTTCCAGCCTTATTTATTCATCCTTCCAAGTCTAAAACTCATTTTCCTCTCCACCAAGTAGCTCTAAACAACTCCTAGACTTTGAATTGCATTAGTTTGAAGAGAAAATCTTGCTCCCTCAATTGGTTTGGTAAGACTTCTTCCCCAATCTTTTCCCTTTTTCCTCCATTGTTGAACCTCCATGGTTATCATCCTAAAAGCTTGGTTTTCTGGAAGAATCTTCCTCCTTGGAGTTGGATGTCCCGTAAATTCCGTGATTTCAGTTCCTTAGCATGGTGCTCTCGTTGTGGTAAGCCTTCCTTGCACAATTCCCGATTTTTGGTTCCTAAAATTCCAACTCTAATCCCTCTCTTAAGCGGACTTTTGGGGCCTTCTCCTTGGCCAAAATTGCTCATTTTTGGAGCATGTCTTCTTTGCACCATCCTGGATATCATGCTTCTTTTCATTTTAGGTTTTGCATTGCAAGGTACATGGGCCCAGCTATTCTTATAGCACTATGGGTATCGTTAGACTCATTTTAATGTGTTATTTATGTTTTTGATAGTTTGATTATCGTTTGGGGTTTCTAAGAGCGATTCGGGCTTGGATATCGTTGTCCCAACAACTTGTCGTCAGACAAAAGTTAGGTTACGATTTAAACCCTTTAGACTTAGCATATTGGGATAAAATTGTACTAATTGGCATCATTGGGTTAAGTTTACTAGGTTGGCACCACAGACCTTGATCGCTAATTCATGTCCGGTCACTTTTCTTCCTCTGATGTGTGTATTTATTTTATACGCTCTATTCACCCTTGTGGTCCTGTGTGGCATTTTATAAACTCTAGAACATATCTGATGGGATATTGGGAATGTCCGTGAGTCCCAAACAACTTTATTACTATTATAGAGCTGGATATATGTGTTGTAGAACCATTGGAGCCAGTGCAAGGCTGATAGGTTGATTGTGAGCCGTTGGGCTATTGATTGTTATTGAGCATGCCATTATCATGCATATAAAAGGATTTTCTTCATGATTTTACTACATTTTTGGCTTCGGGCCTTCTATTGATGATTTCTAAACCTTGCATGGCTCGTGGGGCCCATTTTTAGTAAAATTGATTATGAAATGGTTTGGTATTATCTTAATGGATCTTCTTGGGGTAAGAAAGGTTAAAAGGAAGAGTGTTACGTTTTCCTATTATATGTTAGACCTGGTTGGACTGAGGTGCTAGATTGACCCTGTCATGGATGAGAAATGATATTAGACTCGGTAAAGCGGAGCATCGAACTTAATTTACTACTATTTTAGACCCAGATATGCCCTAGCACCCTTTAAGGGGGTTTATGAGACTTATTTCATTGATTTAGACCTGAATAGAGTTCAAGCATGCATTTTGAGCATTTGAGTATTAGTTTGGATCCGGTGGCACTCCGTACTGATAATTGAGGTTCGAGTGAGTATGTGGTCTACGAGTAAACCTCCATGGACCCTATCATTCTGGAACAAATGCTACAGGCAAAAGAGTGACTGGGGGTAGGGGTGTACGACAGAGTAGATGTACTTGAGAGAAGTCCTTCCATAGATCCTACCTTTATTGGACCTTTGGGGCACCGGAGGAGGTAACATACTGACTCTGTGGTTGAACTTAGTTTGGAACATCATATCATATCATTAATTTGTGTGAGGTTCCACCCTTGTTTGCTGTTTTTTGAGTGTACGCTCTGGTTGTATGGGCGGGCGGAGGGTTTGTTTTTACTTGATTGCGTTCCTCGGTTGTATGGGGAACTGGGGGATTGTAGGTTGACGATTGTTACTTTATCATTATACTACGCCCTATCATCGTTACATATGTGAGGTTTGTTATTCGAGGGTTGGAGATTTGATTTACTTGATACTTCATGAGGCAGTTTGTTCTAGATACTCCATCCATCCTGGCACAACAAAAATGTACAAGGATTTGAGACAACTTTACTGGTGGAGCAGTATGAAGCGGGACGTAGCAAAGTTTGTATATTGGTGCTTGAACTGTCAGCTTGTTAAGATTGAGCACATGAGACTGGGTGGTTTGATGCAACGACTTTCCATTCCTGAGTGGAAGTGGGAAGGCATTACTATGGACTTCGTGGTTGGTTTGCCTTGGACTTCCTGGAGTTTTGATTCTATTTGGGTGATTGTGGATCGACTGACTAAGTCGGCCACTTCTTGCCGGTTCATACTTCCTACGGTGCTGAGAGGTTAATTCTGATTAACATTCGTGAGATTATTCGACTGCACAGGGTCCCAGCTTCTATCATTTCACACCGTGGCACTCAGTTCACATCTTAGTTCTGGAGAACTATACAAAGGGATTTAGGTACATGTTCATCTTAGTACTGCTTTCCACCCTCAGACAGATGGCCAGTCCAAGATGACTATTCATGTCCTGGAGGACATGCTTCGGGTTTGTGTTTTTGACTTTGGAATTTTATGGGACCAATTTGTTCCTTTGACCGAGTTTGCTTATAATAATAGTTTTCATTCGAGCATCGACATGGCACCTTTTGAGGCCTTGTATGGTAGGAATTGCAGATCACCGATTGGTTGGTTTGATGGCTTAGAGTCTAGACTGCAGAGTATAAATTTTCTTAGAGATTCCTTAGACCGAGTCCATTTGATTCAGGATAGACTTAGAGCAGCCCAGAGTAGACAAAAAAGCTACATTGACCGTAGAATTTGTGCCTTGGAGTTTAGTGTTGGTGACTTTGTATTCCTTCGAGTATCGCCTGTGAAGGGCAGGATGAAATTTGGTTGGCAGGGCAAGCTTAGCCCCAGGTTCATTGGGCTGTTTGAGATTCTCCAGAGGGTTTGTAGTGTTGCCTACATATTAGCTTTGACCCTGATGTTTTCAGCTGTGCATCTCCTTTTTCATGTCTCAATGTTGCGCTGGTATGTGCCAGATGAGTCTCATGTGTTTTATTGGGATTCGGTTCAGATAGATGAGAGTTTATATCAGGAGATTGAGATCTAAGGAGATTCCACTTGTGAAAGTTCAGTAGAGACATCGTCCGGTCAAGGAGGCTACTTGGGAGACCGAGAGTGAGTTGCATGCTCAGTATCCGCAGTTGTTCGAGCCCTCAGGTACTCTTTTCTTCTTGACTTTAGGGGATGAAAGTCTTTTTAGTAGTGGATGTTGTGATGACCTTTCCAGTCATCTTTGCATTTACACATTCATTGTACTATTAGAACTTTTCTGTAGCGATCCCAAGTGATTTATGGCTTGCTGGGACTGATAGTTTAGTGCCCTGGTCGTTCATTTGGTTATTTAGGCCGTTTGCCTGTTTTAGAGCAATAAGTTAGAATATCATTGACTTTATTCAATATTCTTAGCTAACGTGCTCAGAATTGAATTCTGACAGTTCTGTTAGCTACGGAGCATTGAGTTTGGTCTAGTTGGACCTTAAGCCGAGGCCTGAGAACTTTAGTTGTGAGTTTTGTGTTACTTTTAATTTTTTAAGCCATTTGGAGTTGAAAGGGTAACTTGGGTCAGCTTTTGATAATCGGAGCATCAGACTCGAAATTCGACAATTCCATCAGCTCCAAAATATTGAGTTTGGGTTAGGTAGGTGGTTGGTTTTGGTCCCGAGAGAGTTGGGCTCATTTCGAATAGTTGGTTGGTTTTAGTTAGCATTTAATTGGGTCAACATTTCTCCAAAATGACCTCATATGGAAGTTTCATGGATTCCATTAATGTCGGCACATCATTTCCACTCTGTTAGCATTATTGGTTTTTGAATATCGATTTCCGATTGTGCCCGGAATGCCTCGTTGAATTTCTAAAAAGTTATGGATTTTGTTGCAGGACAGGCCTTCAATGCCAACGATGCCATCCTAGCGCGATCGCGCTCAGGAACGTTTTTTCAGCTAGCATGATTGCATTGTGGTAGCGCGATGGCGCCTTGGCGCCTGGCCTTCCTTGAGCGCGATGGCGCTGGTTTAGAACGATAGCGCTGACCAGCGACCATCAGCTATTTAGTTCTTGGCATTTCGATTTTCCAGCCTTATTTCTTCATCCTTCCAAGTCTAAAACTCATTTTCCTCTCCACCAAGTAGCTCTAAACAGCTCCTAGACTTTGAATAGCATTAGTTTGAAGAGAAAATCTTGCTCCCTCAATTGGTTTGGTAAGACTTCTTCCCCAATCTTTTCCCTTTTTCCTCCATTGTTGAACCTCCATGGTTATCATCCTAAAAGCTTGGTTTTCTTGAAGAATCTTCCTCCTTGGAGTTGGATGTCCCGTAAATTCCATGATTTCAGTTCCTTAGCGTGTTGTTCTCGTTGTGGTAAGCCTTCCTTGCACAATTCCCGCTTTTTGGTTCCTAAAATTCCAACTCTAATCCCTCTCTTGAGAGGACTGTTTGGGGCCTTCTCCTTGGCAAAAATTGCTCATTTTTGGAGCATGTCTTCTTTGCATCATCCTGGATATCATGCTTCTTTTCATTTTAGGTTTTGCGTTGCAAGGTACATGGACCCGGCTATTCTTATAGCAATATGGGTATCGTTAGACTCATTTTAATGTGTTATTTATGTTTTTGATAGTTTGATTATCGTTCATGGTTTCTCAGAGCGATTCAGGCTTGGATATCGTTGTCCCAGAAGTTTGTCTTCAGACAAAAGTTAGGTTACGATTTAAACCTTTTAGACTTCGCATATTGGGATAGAATTGTACTAATTGGCATCATTGGGTTGGGTTTACTAGGTTGGCACCACAGACCTTGATCGCTTATTCATGTCCGATCACTTTTCTTCCTCTAATGTGTGTATTTATTTTATACACTCTATTCACCCTTGTGGTCCTGTGTGGCATTTTATAAACTCTAGAACATATCTGATGGGATATTGGGAATGTCCGTGAGTCCCAAACATCTTTATTACTATTATAGAGCTGGATATATGTGTTGTAGAACCATTGGAGCCAGTGCAAGGCAGATAGGTTGATTGTGAGCCGTTGGGCTATTGATTGTTATTGAGCATGCCATTATCATGCATATAAAAGGATTTTCTTCATGATTTTACTACATTTTTGGCTTCGGGCCTTCTATTGATGATTTCTAAACCTTGCATGGCTCGTGGGGCCCATTTTTAGTAAAATTGATTATGAAATGGTTTGGTATTATCTTAATGGATCTTCTTGGGGTAATAAAGGTTAAAAGGAAGAGTGTTACATTTTCCTATTATATGTTAGACCTGGTTGGACTGAGGTGCTAGATTGACCCGGTCATGGATGAGAAATGATATTAGACTCGGTAAAGTGGAGCATCAGACTTAATTTACTACTATTTTAGACCCAGATATGCCCGAGCACCCTTGAAGGGGGTTTATGAGACTTATTTCATTGATTTAGACCTGGATAGAGTTCAAGCATACATTTTGAGCATTTGAGAACTAGTTTTGATCCGGTGGCACTCCGTACTGATAATGGAGGTTCGAGTGTAGTATGTGGTCTACGAGTAAACCTTCATGGACCCTATCATTCTGGAACAAATGCTACAGGCAAAAGAGTGACTGGGGGTAGGGGTGTACGACAGAGTAGATGTACTCGAGAGAAGTCCTTCCATAGATCCTACCTTTATTGGACCTTTGGGGCACTGGAGGAGGTAACATACTGACTCTATGGTTGAACTTAGTTTGGAACATCATATCATATCATTAATTTTTGTGAGGTTCCACCCTTGTTTGCTGTTTGTTGAGTGTACGCTCTGGTTGTATGGGCGGGCGGAGGTTTTTTTTTTACTTGATTGCGTTCCTCGGTTGTATGGGTGACTAGGGGATTGTAGGTTGATGATTGTTACTTTATCATTATACTACACCCTATCATGGTTACATATGTAAGGTTTTTTTTCCGAGGGTTGGAGATTTGATTTACTTGATACTTCATGAGGCACTTTGTTCTAGATACTCCATCCATCCTGGCACAACAAAAATGTACAAGGATTTGAGACAACTTTACTGGTGGAGCAGTATGAAGCGGGATGTAGCAAAGTTTGTATATTGGTGCTTGAACTGTCAGCTTTTTAAGATTGAGCACATGAGACTGGGTGGTTTGATGCAAAGACTTTCCATTCCTGAGTGGAAGTGGGAAGGCATTACTATGGACTTCGTGGTTGGTTTGCCTTGGACTTCCTGAGGTTTTGATTCTATTTGGGTGATTATGGATCGGCTGACTAAGTCAGCCACTTCTTGCCGGTTCATACTTCCTACGGTGCTGAGAGGTTAGCTCAGATTAACATTCATGAGATTGTTCGACTGCACAGGGTCCCAACTTCTATCATTTCATACCGTGGCACTCAGTTCACATCTTAGTTCTGGAGAACTATACAAAGGGATTTAGGTACATAGGTTCATCTTAGTACTGCTTTCCACCCTCAGACAGATGACCAGTCCAAGATGACTATTCATGTCCTGGAGGACATGCTTCGGGTTTGTGTTTTTGACTTTGGAGTTTTATGGGAACAGTTTGTGCCTTTGACCGAGTTTGCTTATAATAATAGTTTTCATTCGAGCATCGACATGACACCTTTTGAGGCCTTGTATAGTAGGCATTACAGATCGCCGATTGGTTGGTTTGATGTCTTAGAGTCTAGACTGTAGAGTACAAATTTTCTTAGAGATTCCTTAGACCGAGTCCGTTTGATTCAGGATAGACTTAGAGCAACCCAAAGTAGACAAAAAAGCTACATTGACCGTAGACTTTGTGCCTTGGAGTTTAGTGTTGGTGACTTTTTATTACTTTGAGTATCGCCTGTGAAGGGAAGGATGAAATTTGGTTGGCAGGGCAAGCTTAGCCCCAGGTTAATTGGGCTGTTTGAGATTCTCCAGAGGGTTTGTAGTGTTGCCTACATAATAGCTTTGCCCTAATGTTTTCAGCTGTGCATCTCCTTTATCATGTCTCAATGTTGCGCTGGCATGTGCCAGATGAGTCTCATGTGTTTTATTGGGATTCGGTTCAGATAGATGAGAGTTTATCCTTTGTTGAGGAGCCGATAGCTATCTTGGCCAGAGATATCAGGAGATTGAGATCTAAGGAGATTCCACTTGTGAAAGTTCAGTAGATACATCGTCAGGTCAAGGAGGCTACTTGGGAGACCGAGAGTGAGTTGCATGCTCAGTATCCGCAGTTGTTCGAGCCCTTAGGTACTCTTTTCTTCTTGACTTTCGGGGATGAAAGTCTTTTTAGTAGTGGATGTTGTGATGACCTTTCCGATCATCTTTGCATTTACACATTCATTGTACTATTAGAACTTTCCTGTAGCTATCCCAAGTGATTTATGGCTTGCTGGGACTGGTAGTTTAGTGCCCTGGTCATTCATTTGGTTGTTTGGGCCGTTTGCCTGTTTTAGAGCCATAAGTTAGAATATCATTGACTTTATTCAATAGTCTTAGCTAACGTGCTCAGAATTGAATTCTGACAGTTCTGTTAGCTCCGGAGCGTTGAGTTTGGTCTAGTTGGACCTTAAGCCGAGGCCTGAGAACTTCAGTTGTGGGTTTTGTGTTACTTTTAATTTTTTAAGCCATTTGGAGTTGAAAGGGTAACTTGGGTAAGCTTTTGATAATCGGAGCATCAGACTCGAAATCCGACAATTCCATCAGCTCCGAAATATTTAGTTTGGGTTAGGTAGGTGGTTGGTTTTGGTCCCGAGAGAGTTGGGCTCATTTCGAATAGTTGGTTGGTTTTAGTTAGCATTGACTTGGGTCAACATTTCTCCAAAATGACCTCATATGGAAGTTTCATGGATTCCATTGATGTCGGAACATCGTTTCCACTCTGTTAGCATTATTGGTTTTTGAATATCGGTTTCCGATTGTGCCCGGAATGCCTCGTTGAATTTCTAAAAAGTTGTGGATTTTGTTGCAGGACAGGCCTTCAATGCCAACGATGCCAGCCTAGCGCGATCGCGCTCAGGCACATTTTTTCAGCTAGCACGATTGCATTGTGGTAGCGCGATGGCGCCTTGGCGCCTGTCCTTCCTTGAGCGCGATGCCACTGGTTTAGAACCATAGCGCTGACCAGCGACCATCAGCTATTTAATTCTTGGCATTTCGATTTTCCAGCCTTATTTCTTCATCCTTCCAAGTCTAAAACTCATTTTCCTCTCCACCAAGTAGCTCTAAACAGCTCCTAGACTTTGAATTGCATTAGTTTGAAGAGAAAATCTTTCTCCCTCAATTGGTTTGGTAAGACTTCTTCCCCAATCTTTTCCCTTTTTCTTCCATTGTTGAACCTCCATGGTTATTATCCTAAAAGCTTGGTTTTCTTGAAGAATCTTCCTCCTTGGAGTTGGATGTCCCGTAAATTCCGTGATTTCAGTTCCTTAGCGTGGTGCTCTCGTTGTGGTAAGCCTTCCTTGCACAATTCCTGCTTTTTGGTTCCTGAAATTCCAACTCTAATCCCTCTCTTGAGAGGACTGTTTGGGGCCTTCTCCTTGGCCAAAATTGCTCATTTTTGGATCATGTCTTTTTGCATCATCCTGGATATCATGCTTCTTTTCATTTTATGTTTTGCGTTGCAAGGTACATGGGCCCGGCTATTCTTATAGCAATATGGGTATCGTTAGACTCATTTTAATGTGTTATTTATGTTTTTGATAGTTTGATTATCGTTCGTGGTTTCTCAGAGCGATTCGGGCTTGGATATCGTTGTCCCAGCAGCTTGTCGTCAGACAAAAGTTAGGTTACGATTTAAACCCTTTAGACTTTGCATATTGGGATAAAATTAAACTAATTGGCATCATTGGGTTGGTTTTACTAGGTTGGCACCACAGACCTTGATCGCTTATTCATGTCCGGTCACTTTTCTTCCTCTGATGTGTGTATTTATTTTATACGCTCTATTCACCCTTGTGGTCCTGTGTGGCATTTTATAAACTCTAGAACATATCTGATGGGATATTGGGAATGTCCGTGAGTCCCAAACATCTTTATTACTATTATAGAGCTGGATATATGTGTTGTAGAACTATTGGAGCCAGTGCAAGGCTGATAGGTTGATTGTGAGCCGTTGGGCTATTGATTGTTATTGAGCATGCCATTATCATGCATATAAAAGGATTTTCTTCATGATTTTACTACATTTTTGGCTTTGGGCCTTCTATTGATGATTTCTAAACCTTGCATGGCTCGTGGGGCCCATTTTTAGTAAAATTGATTATGAAATGGTTTGGTATTATCTTAATGGATCTTCTTGGGGTAATAAAGGTTAAAAGGAAGAGTGTTACATTTTCTTATTATATGTTAGACCTGGTTGGACTGAGGTGCTAGATTGACCCGGTCATGGATGAGAAATGATATTAGACTCGGTAAAGCGGAGCATCGGACTTAATTTACTACTATTTTAGACCCAGATATGCCCGAGCACCCTTGAAGGGGGTTTATGAGACTTATTTCATTGATTTAGACCTGGATAGAGTTCAAGCATGCATTTTGAGCATTTGAGTACTCATTTGGATCCGGTGGCACTCCGTACTGATAATTGAGGTTCGAGTGTAGTATGTGGTCTACGAGTAAACCTCCATGGACCCTATCATTCTGGAACAAATGCTACAGGCAAAAGAGTGACCAGGGGTAGGGGTGTACGACAGAGTAGATGTACTCGAGAGAAGTCCTTCCATAGATCCTACCTTTATTGGACCTTTGGGGCACCGGAGGAGGTAACATACTGACTCTGTGGTTGAACTTAGTTTGGAACATCATATAAAATCATTAATTTGTGTGAGGTTCCACCCTTGTTTGCTGTTTGTTGAGTGTACGCTCTGGTTGTATGGGCGGGTGGAGGGTTTGTTTTTACTTGATTGCGTTCCTTGGTTGTATGGGCGACTGGGGATTGTAGGTTGACGATTGTTACTTTATCATTATACTACACCCTGTCATGGTTACATATGTGAGGTTTATTTTCCGAGGGTTGGAGATTTGATTTACTTGATACTTCATGAGGCACTTTGTTCTAGATACTCCATCCATCCTGGCACAACAAAAATGTACAAGGATTTGAGACAACTTTACTAGTGGAGCAGTATAAAGCGGGACGTAGCAAAGTTTGTATATTGGTGCTTGAACTGTCAGCTTGTTAAGATTGAGCACATGAGACTGGGTGGTTTGATGCAACGACTGTCCATTCCTGAGTGGAAGTGGGAAGGAATTACTATGGACTTCGTGGTTGGTTTGCCTTGGACTTCCTGGGGTTTTTATTCTATTTGGGTGATTGTGGATCGGCTGACTAAGTCGGCCACTTCTTGCCGGTTCATACTTCCTACGGTGCTGAGAGGTTAGCTCAGATTAACATTCGTGAGATTGTTCGACTGCACAGGGTCCCAACTTCTATCATTTCATACTGTGGCACTCAGTTCACATCTTAGTTCTGGAGAACTATACAAAGGGATTTAGGTACATAGGTTCATCTTATTACTGCTTTCCACTCTCAGACAGATGGCCAGTCCAAGATGACTATTCATGTCCTGGAGGACATGCTTCGGGTTTGTGTTTTTGACTTTGGAGTTTTATGGGACCAGTTTGTGCCTTTGACCGAGTTTGCTTATAATAATAGTTTTCATTCGAGCATCGACATGACACCTTTTGAGGCCTTGTATGGTAGGCATTGTAGATCGCCGATTGGTTGGTTTGATGGCTTAGAGTCTAGACTGCAGAGTACAAATTTTCTTAGAGATTTCTTAGACCGAGTCCATTTGATTCAGGATAGACTTAGAGCAGCCCCGAGTAGACAAAAAAGCTACATTGACCGTAGACTTTGTGCCTTGGAGTTTAGTGTTGGTGACTTTGTATTCCTTCGAGTATCGCCTGTGAAGGGCAGGATGGAATTTGGTTTGCAGGGCAAGCTTAGCCCCAGGTTCATTGGGCTGTTTGAGATTCTCCAGAGGGTTTGTAGTGTTGCCTACATATTAGCTTTGCCCCTGATGTTTTCAGCTGTGCATCTCCTTTTTCATGTCTCAATGTTGCACTGGTATGTGCCAGATGAGTCTCATGTGTTTTATTGGGATTCGATTCAGATAGATGAGAGTTTATCCTTTGTTGAGGAGCCGATAGCTATCTTGGCCAGAGATATCAGGAGATTGAGATCTAAGGAGATTCCACTTGTGAAAGTTCAGTAGAGACATCGTCCGGTCAAGGAGGCTACTTGGGAGACCGAGAGTGAGTTGCATGCTCAGTATCCGCAGTTGTTCGAGCCCTCAGGTACTCTATCCTTCTTGACTTTCAGGGATGAAAGTCTTTTTAGTAGTGGATGTTGTGATGACCTTTCCGGTCATCTTTGTGTTTACACATTCATTTACTATTAGAACTTTTCTGTAGTGATTCTTAGTCATTTATGGCTTGCTAGGATTGGTAGTTCGATGCCCTGGTCGTTTATTTGGTTGTTTGAGTCGTTTGCCTGTTTTAGAGCCATAACTTAGAATATCATTGACTTTAGTCAACATTCTTCGCTAACATGCTCGGAATTGAATTCTGACAGTTTCGTTAGCTCTGGATCATTGAGTTTGGTCTAGTTGGACCTTAAGCCGAGGCCTGAGAACTTCAGGTGTGGGTTTTGTATTACTTTTATTTTTTTAAGCCATTTGGAGTTGAAAGGGTAACTTGGGTCAGCTTTTGATAATTGGAGCGTCAGATTCGAAATATGATAATTCCATCAGCTCCGAAATATCGAGTTTGGGTTAGGTAGGTGGTTGGTTCGGGTCCCGAGAGAGTTGGGCTCATTTTGGATAGTTAGTTGGTTTTAGTTAGCATTGACTTGGGTCAACATTTCTCTGAAATGACCTTTTATGGAAGTTTCGTGGATTCCATTGAGTTCGGAACATCGTTTCCACTCTGTTAGCATTATTGGTTTTTGAATATCGGTTTTCGATTGTGCCCAGAATGCCTCTTTGAATTTCTAAAAAGTTATGGATTTTGTTGCAGGACAGGACTTTAGCGCCAATGACACCAGCCTAGCGTGATCGCACTCAGGCACATTTTTTTGGCCAGCGCGATAGCGTTGTGGTAGCACGATGGCGCCTTGGCACCTGGCCCTCCTTGAGCGCGATGGCGCTGGTTTACCACGATAGCGCTGACCAGCGACCATCAACTATTTAATTCTTGCCATTTCTATTTTCCAGCCTTATTTCTTCATCCTTCCAAGTCTAAACTTCATTTTCCTCTCCACCAAGTTGCTCTAAACAGCTCCTAGACTTTGAATTGCATTAGCTTAAAGAGAAAATCTTGCTCCCTCAGTTGGTTTGGTAAGTCTTCTTCCCCAATCTTTTCCCTTTTTCCTCCATTGTTGAGCCTCCATGGTTATCATCCTAAAAGCTTGGTTTTCTTGAAGAATCTTCCTCCTTGGAGTTGCATGTCTCGTAAATTCTGTTATTTCAGTTCCTTAGCGTGGTTCTCTCGTTGTGGTAAGCCTTCCTTGCACAATTCCTTCTTTTTGGTTCCTAAAATTCCAACTCTAAGCCCTCTCTTGAGTGGGCTGTTTAGGGCCTTCTCCTTGGCCAAAATTGCTCATTTTTGGAGCATGTCTTCTTTGCACCATCCTGGATATCATGCTTCTTTTCATTTTTGGTTGTGGGTTGCAGGGTTCGTGGGCCCCACTATTTTTATAGCAATATGGGTATCGTTAGACTCATTTTAATGTGTTATTTATGTTTTTGACAGTTTGATTATCGTTCGGGGTTTCTCAGAGCGATTCAGGCTTGGATATCGTTGTCCCAACAACTTGTCGTCGGAAAAAAGTTAGGTTACGGTTTAAATCCCTTATACTTCGCATATATGGGATAAAATTGTACTAATTGGCATCCTTGGGTTGGGTTTACTAGGTTGGCACCACAAACCTTGACCGCTTATTCATGTCCGGTCACTTTTCTTCCTCAGATGTGTGTAGTATTTGTTTTATACGCTCTATTCACCCTTGTGGTCCTGTGTGGCATTTTATAAACTCTGGAACATAGTTGGTGGGATATTGGGAATGTCCGTGAGTCCCAGACATCTTTATTACTATTATAGAGCTGGCTATCTGTGCTGTAGAATGATTGGAGCATGTGCAAGGTTGATAGGTTGATTGTGAGCTGTTGGGCTATTGATTGTTATTGAGCATGCCATTATCATGCATATAAAAGGATTTTCTTCATGATTTTACTACATTTTTGGCTTCGGGCCTTCTATTGATCATTTCTAAACCTTGCACGGCTTGTGGGGCCCATTTTTAGTATAATTGATTATGAAATGATTTGGTATCATCTTAATGGATCTTCTTGGGGTAAGAAAGGTTAAAAGGAATATTGTTACATTTTCCTATTATATGTTAGACCCGGTTGGACCGAGGTGCTAGATTGACCCTGTCATGGATGAGAAATGATATTAGACTCGGTAAAGCTGAGCATTGGACTTGATTTACTACTGTTTTAGACCCAGATATGCCCGAGCACCCTTGAAGGGGGTTTATGAGACTTATTTCATTGATTTAGACCTGGATAGAGTTCAGGCATGCATTTTGAACATTTGAGTACTAGTTTGGATCCGGTGGCACTCCGGACTGATAATTAAGGTTCTAGTATAGTATGTGGTCTACGAGTAGACCTCCATGGACCCTATCATTCTGGAAAAAGTGCTACAGGCAAAAGAGTGACCGGGGGTAGGGGTGTACGACAGAGTAGATGTACTTGGGAGAAGTCCTTCCATAGATCCTGCCTTTATTAGACCTTTGGGGCACTGCATGAGGTAACATACTGACATTGTGGTTGCACTTAGTTTGGAACATCATATCATATCATTAATTTGTGTGAGGTTCCACCCTTGTTTTCTGTTTGTTGAGTGTACGCTGCAGTTGTATGGGCGGCCGGAGGGTTTGTTTTCACTTGATTGTGTTCCTCGATTGTATGGGCGACTGGGGGATTATAGGTAGACGCTTCTTATTTTTTGGTATTTAATTCATGTTATCTTTCATTTAAATTCCATAAATTCCTGGTTAAAACTCTTGAACAAGTGGACTTTCAGGCCATTTTGGGCCCTGAAATTGGTCCCATTTGCGCTCAAATTTTGGGCATGGGTTTAAAAACTTCTGCAAACATAATTATAAAATTTTTCTTATGTTTTGTTGTACGAGCACCGAGGGTAAATTTCTAACCCAATTTCTGGAACAAATTTCCATATAGCAATATGAGTGTTATTCTTCTCGTCTTGACACCTGGATTGTATTTATGATAGCATGACAACTTTTTGAGGCTTTTCAGAAGGGGAAGACACATGATTGATGGTTTGTTTCTTGTAGTTCAACCCCAAGGTAGGTTACAATTTATTTTTCTTAGACTTGGCTTAGTTAGATTATATATTTTATAAGTTACTTGAATGTTAGGTTAAGTTTTAGGTTGGTTTTAGGCTTAATATCCTATATTTGTATAATTGTCCATTTCGAAACCATAGACTAGAGTTGTTACTGCTTATCCTTTGTTTAGGGTTCTTTAGCCTCACTTTGCTAGAATAGAATCCTTAGAGTAATTTAAGGAGGTTTTAGAGATAGAGCGGGTTCTTTTACTTGTTTTTGTGTTTACTTACGTTTGTTCTGCTTTTTTTACCTTATTGTGTAACAGTGGACCCAAGGCCATAGCATGGGTTGGGAAAAGTTCCAGGTTAGTTCTCTTATTTAGAGGGTGTTTTACCCTGTTTTCCTTTTCTGTATGCTATATTCTCTAAATTTGAAAATTTTACATGTTCAACTGCAGTTTCATAGATAGAAGTATGAAAATGAAGGAAAATACGAGATTCTTTTATTTAAACTTGAGAATTTCTATTTTTACTATGTTATTTGGATATTTCGAATAAAAAAACCCTATGATATTTGGATACAAGGAAAATACGAGATTTTTTGATTTAAACTGAGAATTTCTATTTTTACTATGTTATTTGGATATTTCAAATAAAAAAAATATTATGATATTTGGATTCAAAGGAATTATCTCATATTTCATCACTGGTTTTGAAAAAGAAAGAAAATCAGAGGGATGTTTCTTGACCTTTTCGCTGTTTACTTTTTGTTGATGAGTTTGATGTTTTATTTTGAGAGGTCCGATGGGCACATATTTGGGTTTTACATTAGTCATATGTTGATGAGTCCAACGTTAAATTCTGGGAGCCCAGTGCACCAGATACTGGGTTTTTATATTCTTACATTGTTCACATCCTGCATCATATCATCTCACGCTGCATCACATCTGTCTGTGTATACTTGGATTGCCTATTGTCCTTATCTATCATTATCATCTTCATCATCACCTTAAATAGTCTTGTCTTTTGTTGATAACTAGATTTAGGTGGATCCTTGTAGCTAGTTTAATTTCCTATAAATTGTATTATATATTATCTTTCTTAGCTCAATCGTCCTATGATGCCTAGTGAGTACCCCGTGTTTTGATACTCATACTACATGATATGCCCAAACTTCACCTCCTTTTAGAAGCGTAAGTGGTCACTGATCAAATATAGAACCCAACGAAGGTTGGGGTCGATCCCACAGGGAATATGGTAGGACTATGGTCGATTAATGTTTACTCGTGCTCTTAGTCGTTTATTTCACTCGAAAGAGGGGGTTTTAAAGTAACAAGTAGTAATTGAACTTAGAATGTAAACAAGTAACACGTGACAATTTTAAGAGTTGTAATCAATGGGTGAGATGACTAGGGTAGTGTTCCCCATGAGATCATAACTTAGTAAGGCTTTGTACTCAGTAAACTAGTTTGGTGCTTAGCATGCAGAATCGGTAAGTTAGGTTCACCTAAATCCTTGGTTCAGCAGATAGATGAATTTCACCACACGCCTTAGTCCGGCCATCGGTGTATGCTTAACCCTTACCCTGGATCCCAGATTAGCTATTCTCAGACAAGGTAAAGCTATTAGATAAGGGTTGGTAGCCTCAAATCTCCATTGTTAAACAACCCTTTTCCCATCCGTTACCTCCTTGGTCTGGCAAGTAAGGATAAGGAGAGTTCTAACGTTGCGCACTGTTAAAAATCAATCAAAACGAAGGGAAGAATAATACATGCATAAACACCACCCTAGAGTACCCAAGTACTTTGCCTACTTTGTTAATCCTTTATGGTTCCCACAACCCTAGTTGTGGATTTAGCTACTCATGTTCATAAGTAAACAATCAAGAGTTATTAGTGTGTTTATGATCATATACTTACAATAAGAGTTAAAGAAATTTGGAATCTTGAATGGATGAAGGTGGAAGTAAGAACAATGAACTATGAATATGTATAACTCTCAAAACCAAGAACAAACTAATATCACAAAGTTACAAATGTGTTTCCTACAAAATATCGTGCATAAGACGTAAAATAAAACCTAGGAAAAGTATTTATAGACAATGGAAATCCTGTCCTAACAAAACTAGGAAACTGAGTTCGGCAGGGTCCACGGGTTGGATGATGACCCATCATTTAGATTAATGGTTCATAGTCTGCTGAGGTCAACTGTGGTCTTGGCGGGTCAACATGTTCTTACTTGAGAAACTACGGGTGGAACCACGAGTCGTGCTTCTGCATGATGGCTCGTCTCTTCACTAGTGGTTTTTTGGTCCATTTTTGTTCCTTCTATGATCAGTGACTATGAGTCATCGAGATGGACCGTACTTTGGAAGTACGATTCGTACCTCAATCCGTGCTTCCTGCTACTCCTTTTTCCCATCTGCAGTATCTCTATTCTATGAGTGATAGAGATGGGTAATGGTTTGAAACCACGACTCGTAGACTGACTCATCCTTTCCTCCAGCTTTTGCATTGACTCTGAGCTTTGGTCTATGTGTCACAAGAACGGTTCCGTGGTTTTGAATCACAGACCATCAAGTGAGACACTCTTTTCTTATAGACTTTCACACTTTCTGATCTTTGGACTACGAGTCACAATCACAGATCCATGATTTTGAATCATGGACCGTCAAGTGGTCTATCATCTCTGTAGCTTTCCAGCTTCAGCCTAATTTCCTGTACTTTGTTCTAGGATCCATTTTCCTGCACACTTAACAAACAACATCAAATCTACCAAAATAATGCTAAAGAACTTGCGAAAATCCTAAGTATTAAGCGTTGAAAGTGACGTATTTCTACGTTACATCAAGACCCTCAACTTAAGACTGTTGCTTGTTCTCAAGCGACAACAGAAAACCATCATACAACGACGCTTTAGCAAAAGAAAACCAGGAACTATGGCAGTCATATGATTTATCAATTCAACTCATAACAAGTAACACCCTCCTTTTCAACACAAAACCAGTGCATATGTTCAGTTTATCAAGACAACACAAGAGGATCCATGGACGACATTAAACTATCAACAGACGACCCATCATACACATGTGAGACTCACACTAACAGTCAGCAGTAAAAGTTGCTCTAGTTCCCTCACCACAAGGAAGTCCCAATGGCACAATAACACAGTCAAATTACAGGGACTGAACAAAATCACTCACACTCTCAAAGATATTCAAGCAGTGCATGCACAATACCATAGGCTTGCCCTTATTTTCTATGCCTCAGTATTTGAATGGTTGGGTTAGGATAACGAAAGGAATTTTCTTGGCTTGTAATGTAGGCTCGGAGACGGGTGTGATAGATATGGAAAACAGTGACTAAGCCCTCCTTGACACTGCGCTATGTTTCTTCCACTTTTTCAGAACAACTCCATTCCTTCTTTCCTTTCTTATCCCTTTTTATACCTTTTTACTCCTTCTTTTTCATCAAGTGACGGGTACAGCATATATTTCAGACTAAACTTTTCATCATACATCTCTCTCTTTTCTTTTTCTTTCACTTTTTCTTTTTCCTTTTTTTTTCATATCCGCCACACCCGTTATCTCTCCTTTTTATTACTAACTTGTTCTTTTCATACCCATATTTGTAACTTGCTTCTACAGTATCCACCCTCAACTTAGGCGATTCTCCTGAGTTGAGGTACACAATGTCCAAGGAGGGACCAGTGCCAAACTAATGGTTCGTAGAAAACAGGGAAGGTGATTATGCTAAACAACCAAAAAGGGTTAATTCAGGCTCAAAATCAGGGATCAAAGGGTATTCACATCATTTGGTCGGTTAGTTGGGATGAAGTGGACTATTTCAAAAATGGCCTATGATCCTTTCTTAACCAAGTATCCTACAACCTAGGCAAGACTAATCGGGCAAGTTCTAGATTGGCACACAAAGCAAGAATAATGCAAAATCAGCTCTCACACACATGGCACAGAGTCAAACAATCACATGCTAGCTATCAGGTTCATACTCTAGCTTAAGCCATTCATCAGATTGATTAACATAATGTCATGCACAGATCCATAATGGTTAGTCTATAAAGAATAAATACTATTATGTCACACAAAAGTTTGGAGGGGTCTCCATTTTGTAATTAATTTTCACTCAAAATCTAGTTCAAAATGACACCATAGATTGCAGTCAGTTCCGTTTCTTCTTTTACTAAACACAATCTATACTAAATCTGCCGGTTCAACAGAAATTTAAAAGTCCTTGGGGAAAGAACATAGGCAAGAAAACCCCAAGGACTCGGGTACTTTATGAGTACCCTTATGGGTTGCCTCCTATGCAACACTTGATTTAATGTCGCGGCATAACGCGAGTGTTTTGGCTACTCAGACTATGCCAAAACACTCTACAAAAATACCAGATGACCACAAGGATTCCCACCCAATCTAAAAAGTTGTGCATTGTCCCCAATGCACTAAAAAATGATAAGCAACAGATACTAGGAATACCTTTGGTGCCTAAGCGCGGTCATAGGGTGTAGCAGAAGTCGGGCCTGCTGTATCGATGACCATAGTCTTCTCTCCCACACGAACTGCCTCCGCAGTTATCTCAACAACAACATCTGCCGCTTGGGAAGCTTTATCAACCGACACTCCCACAATGGGGTCTAAAGAAGTTTCCTCCATGGTTCCCGCGACACCACTTCCCGAGCCACCCATACCAATAGAGTCAATACGAATTTGATGGATGGCTAGAGACTCTCTTTCTACCGCGGAGGGAAATATGCCAGTAGGTCTATGAAATTATCCTCCGTGGTCTCGACCTGTGGTAGCTGAATATCCGGTACTTGTCTCTTTTTGATCACATCTACATCCGCTCGGACTTTTGCAAGGACTGTACAAATGGTGCTAAGGTCAGGAATGCTCAAATCCTGAATCCTGTTATTCACCCTGATCTCTATGGTATCCAATCTTGGATTCAGACTGTCAATGGATTTCTAGACCGGAACCATAGCATCAGCTATTTCTCTTTGGATCAGTGGCTTCATGAGTTTGAGAACCTCTTAATTTGCTCATCCGCATGGAAGGCCGCTTTAGAAACCTTGCTGAACACACAACTGGTGAAGAAATAGGACTGACCCTGCTCACTAGGTGAACCGAATTAAGAGAATGAAGATGGGCCTGGTGTGAAAGTCGATGGGCCAGAAGCCAGTGCAGCATGCTCGTCAAACATAACCAAGGCATCCTGTGGCAAGTCTCCACTAGGCTCAAGAAAATCAGATACTGCTGCAAAAGCTCTTACCCTTGCCACCGGGTTTGTTGTATCTCGAATAAAGGCTATATCCTGGAAGCTAGTTGCATGCACGGTTTGGTCTACCCCTATCATCTCGGGCACCTCAGCCGCCTGACATAGCTGAGTGATCAGACAAGGGAATTGAATGGATATGGATGGCCACAACACTTTTTCTCTGATTTTCTCCGCAATGATGCGGGCAATAATAATGTCATATCTGGACATGATGGCTGCAACCAAGATGGCCCATCTGGAGAGTGTGTTATCTGCCATAGTGGGTACTAACCGATGCCTAACCACAAACCACCAGAACTTTCTAGCCATACTCAGCGATGCCTTGGTGATCTTTACAATGTCTGCCGTCAACTATGATAGATTTTCATCGGTGATGGCAGAGGCAATCCACCTGTAAGGTATTTTCTTTTGTCTGAACTACTCCATGAGTGCATCCAACTCTGGCTGGGATGTAGGTGCTACAAATTTAGGGCCATAAATGAAACGCTGAATGGTGCGCTCTAAAATATCAACTTGGACCCCCCATACTTGCACTCTCTCTAAGGCTGCCTGTGACTTTGGATTCTTACCCTTTTCACACATGTTTGTCAACGTGGCCGCATAGGGTGAGTAAAATTCACAGACCAACACTGAGTTGTATGGACCACCCAGCCGACTCATCCACTGGAGCCCATAATGATCGTACAACTTTTTGACGTCGGCCATGTTATCTAAACTAGCAGACCAGATCTCTACTTTTTCATGGATGTTGCACCTTGGGTTTCCTTTTTCAGTCAAAGCTAAAGCCTCATGGTAGAACCGGGATGTACCCTCAATGGCCCATCGAACCCTATTTCGCATTCCAGTATTTTTACATCTGAATGTAGATGGAGCTATAGGGACAGCCTCATCAATTTACAGCTCTGTAGTAGCAGGAACCTCTTCGCTGGATTTGCCAGCAGTTCCACTACCACTTGGGCTAGCACTCTCGGAGTCTGTCTGACCCCTCATCCTTCTTGCTACCCGAGGCTGTAGCATCTCCTAGTTCAGACTCGTCAGACCCGCTGTCCTGCGGTGATGAACCAGACTCACCCTCTCCCACTTCAAACTTGGGAGAAGTGGCCTTTGCCTGCTGCCTAGTGGTTTGAGGTATAGCGTCCGGGTCTGAGTATATAGGATAAACCTCTTCCGAACCACTCTCTTCTGACTCAGAGGCCTCATCTCATATTTGTCTTTGTTGTCGGATTAGTGCCTCTGAGTCCTTGGCAGTGACTTTTTTCTGTGTGTTCTTAGGAGGCATGGTACCTGTGGGGTATAATTCATCAATATAGAGAACAATCAACACAAACACACAAGTATAATATTCAAAACACTGTTTCCAACTCAGGGATTATGGCTCGATTGACAGACCGTGGTTTGAAACCTCGGATCTGTCACTGTGACTCGTAGTTTAGCTTCGGAGAGTACAAGTGTGACTTGTGTTTTACAAGTGAGTCTACGGTCCATAAAATGAATTACGGTCCATAGATTCACCCGTAATTTCTGGGCAACCAATTTTATGCTAAAAACTCCCTCTTTCCTCAATTTTACACATTATTATGCAATTTTCTCAACTATTCCCTATTCAGATCGTTCAAAACATCATCTAGGGCTTTAAAAAAATTGATTTATCTTTAATGAGAGCCCTAGTCTTGATTTGATTTGAGAGAGACAATAATGCATACAAAACAAGGGGAGAGAACTTACCCTTTGCTGATTACTCTCTCTTCAAACAAGAAAAACTGACTGATTTGATGATTTTGAGTGGAAAATTGATTTGATGAACCAATTGGGGAGTTAGAGTTTGATTGGGAGGGAAAAAGGGACTATTTTTCTTTCTTTCCTTTTAAAAATGGCGGTTACCCATTGTGGAAGGGAAAAAGAAGATAACCTCGCGGGCAGGTTTTCATTTTAAGATTTTGGGCAGACCCGACTGCTTTACTGTACCTGGGACATACGAGTCCAAATGACGGTCCGTCTTTCAGATGACGGTCCATCATTGGACTCGTGGTTCTTAGTTTTGACCTCACCCGCTGCCAGGAACGACGGATCCTAAGACGGACCGTGGTTTCGGACCACGACCTATCCTGTGATATGTCATTTCCCTTTCAGAGACCTATTTTCGTTTCAGTGACCACGACTTGACCAATGGTCCGTCGTTTGGAAGCAAGGACCATTCCTGTGAGTCGTGGTCTATTTCTCCAGAGCCCTATTAATAGTACTCTAGGAACCATGAATTGATCGACGACCCATCATTCTAAACGACGGTCCATAAACTCATTCGTGATTTCTGGAGGTTCCTGCAGTGGTGTTCTTTTTCTCCTAACCTACATAAAAAACAAACATTAGTCTTGGGTTGCCTCCCAAGCACCGCCTGATTTAACGTCTCGGCACGACGTAGGTGTTTTGGCTACTCAAACTTTGCCAAAACACCTTTACAAAAGCAAATAACAAAATACAAAGAAAATATCCATGGGTTTCCTCCCATGCAGTTCCTGATTTAACGTCGCGGCACGATGCAAGTTGCTTGATTACTCAAACTTCATCAAGCTATTTAGGTGGGATGAGTTTATCAAGGCTCTAGGCTTCAATTGCTTTCAGCTCCTCCGTTGTGCCAAAGTAAGCTTTAATCCGCTGTCCATTTGTCTTGAACCTTTTTCCTTCATGATTCTAGAGCTCAACTGCCCCATGAGGAAACACTTGTACTACCTTGAAAGGTCCAATCCACTTTGACTTCAACTTGACAGGAAAGAAGCGAAGTCTAGAATTGAAGAGTAGGACCAAGTCACCCGGCTGTAAATCTCTCTTTTCTATCTTCCGATCATGATACAATTTCATCCTCTCTTTGTATAGTCCTGAGCTCTCATATGCATTCATACGGAACTCATACAACTCATTAAACTACCCAAGCCACTGCAATAATGCCTCAGACTAGTCTAAGTTCAGCTTCTTCAACGCTCACATGTCCTTATGCTCTAACTCAACTGGAAGATGGAATGCCTTACCAAACACAAGATGATATGGTGACATACCTATTGGGGTCTTGAATGCATTCTGGTACGCCCACAAAGAATCATCTAACTTCTGTGACCAATCCTTTCTATTTGCGTTGATAGTCTTGGACATGATTGACTTTATCTCTCTATTGGAAACCTCCACTTGACCACTCGTCTGAGGATGATAAGGGGTTACAACTTTGTGTTTCACTCCATATTTTTTAAGCAAGGCTCGAAACAGCTTGTTGCAAAAGTGAGAGCCTCCATCACTAATTATTGCCCTTGGCGTACCAAACCTGGAAAAGATGTTCTTTTTCAAGAATGTTGTGACACACTCGCCTTCATTACTAGGAAGCGCAACCACTTCAACCCACTTAGACACATAGTCCATAGCCACCAATATGTACCTGTTTCCATTGGATAGCATGAGCGGACCCATGAAGTCAATACCCCAAACATCAAATAGCTCGATCACAAGGATAGGATTAAGAGGAAGCTCCTGCCTCCTTGATATGCCTCCTTTCCTTTGACATCTGCTGCAAGCCTTAGAAAATTCATGGGCATCTTTGTGAATAGTCGGCCAATAGTAGCCGCATTGCAAAATATTGTGCAGTCCGAATACCACTATGATGACCTCCAACAGGGGATGAATGGCAATCTTCTAGTATCTCCATCATTCAGCTTCAGGCACACATCTCCGGATCACTGTATCAGCACACACACAGAACAAAAATGGCTATTCCCAGAAGTATTTCTTGATATTAGACATGAACTTTATTCTTTGGTGGATAGAGATATCATCAGGAACTAAATCACTTGCCAAATAGTTGGCAATGTCAGCAAACCATGTGATCAAATCTTGAGAAGCTGCTAACACTTGTTCATCAGGAAACCATTTATCTATTTCTTGCTCATTATTAAGCTTCAGCATTACCTCTTCTTCTAACCTAGAAAAATGGTCTGCTACCTGATTCTCTGTACCCTTTCGGTCCTTAACCTCAAAATCAAACTCTTGCAATAGCAACACCCATCTAATCAATCTTGGTTTAGCATCCTTCTTCTCCATGAGATAACGAAGAGCTGCATGTTCAGTGTGCACCACCACCTTGGTGCCAAGAAAATAAGATCTGAACTTTTCAAAAGCAAAGACCACAGCAAGCAGCTCTTGTTCAGTCACAGTATAATTCTTCTGAGCTGGTTAAGTGCTTTTCTAGCATAGTATATAGGATGAAGAATCATTTCACGCCTTTGGCTTAGGACTGCTCCTAGCTCCACTCCACTAGCATCGCACATAAGCTCAAAAGGTTGAGACCAATCAGGAGAAATAATAACAGGAGCTGAGACCAACCTCTCTTTAAGGCACTCGAATGCCTTCAGACATGCATCATCAAACACAAACTTTACCTCTTTCTCCAATAGCTTGCATAATAGATTAGCAATCTTGAAGAAGTCCTTGATAAACCTCCGATAAAAGCCAGCATGCCCCAAAAAGCTTCGAATACCCTTCACAGAAATTGGTGGAGGCAATTTTTCAATCACCTCAATCTTCGCCTTATCAACCTCAATACCCTTCTTGGAGATCCTGTGGCCAAGCACTATGCCCTCTTTCACCATGAAGTGACACTTTTCCTAGTTCAGGACCAAATTACATTCTTCACATCATTTCAGTACATAACTCAGATGATCCAAGAAATCTTCAAAAGAGTCACCCACTATAGAAAAGTCATCCATAAATACCTCAATAGTGTCCTCAACCATGTCTGAGAAAATGGCCATCATACAATGCTAAAACATTGCTGGCGCATTGCAGAAACCAAACGACATTCTTTTGAAAGCAAACGCCCCATATGGACAGGTGAAAGTGGTTTTCTCTTTGTTTTCAGGAGTAATCGAGATCTGATTGTACCCAGAATAACCATCTAGAAAACAATACCATCCTCTACCAGCAAGATGGTCTAACATCTAATCCATGAACGGCATCGAAAAATGGTCCTTCTCAGTCCAAGCATTCAGCTTCCTATAATCCATGCATATGTGCCAACTTGTGACTGACCTTATCGTAATCAACTCATTCTTTGCATTTTAGACTACACTAATCCCACCCTTCTTCGGCATACACTGAATCGGGCTCACCCACTTACTGTCAGCAATAGGGTAAACCACACCTGCATCCAGCCACTTAATAATATCCTTCTTGATGACCTCTTGCATAGGCTAATTTAACCTATGATGGTGCTCAATACTCGGAATACAATCTGGCTCAAGCTGGATTTTATATGTACAGATTCCTAGTGGAATCCCGATGATGTCAGCGATGGTCCAACCAATGGCTCTTTTAAATTTCTTCAAGACAGAAACAAGAGCTTCAACTTGCCCTTCACCTAAATCTGCAGGAATGATCATTGGAAAAGTCTCATTAGCTCCCGAGAATATGTACCGAAGATGAGCTGGAAGCGGTTTGATCTCCAAAACTGGAGGCTCCTCAATAGATAGTCGAGCAGGTGGTGTCTGTCTATTTTTCAAGTCCAAGCCAAGCTTCTTTGTAGCATAGCTGTAAAACCCCAAACCTGTGAGTGCTGCTACCATTTCATCATACTCCTCAATATCATCACCTTCAAAGATCATAATCATGACAACAAGGGCTTCGACTCCAAGTCTCTCCTCTATAGGTACGCCAATCTGATCCTCATTTATAACATCAATAACTGACACCACTTACGTGTCATCATGATGCTTCATAGATTTACAAACATCAAATGTCACCTCTTCATCATTCAACCTGAACTTCATCTACCCCATTTCCAGATCAACTTAAGTGCATCCAGTAGCCAGGAATGGGTGCCCTAAGATAATGGGCACGTCGAAGTCAACCTCACAATCCAGAATAACAAAGTCTGTAGGGAAGATAAATGTGTCATTCTTTACCAATACATCACAAAGGATCCCCACAGGTCTCTTCATCGTACAATATGCCATGAGTAGCCACATTGTAGTCGCAGTGGGGGCTCCCAAGCCCACCTGATTATACACTGCTAGCAGGATATGATTTATACTAGCACCCAGATCACACAACACTTTGGCAAAGTCGAAAGCACTAATAGTGCACGGAATTTTGAATGCTCCAGGATCTTCTTTTTTCTGCATCATGGAACAAGATGCTATCGCACTATAGTGGTGCAAATTATTGGCTGGCTCAAAGCTAACCATCCTTCTCTTAGTTACAAGATCTTTCATGAATTTTGCATATCCAGGCATCTGCTCTAGTTCTTCTACCAAAGGGATATTTACTGACAGTTGCTTCAACATAGAGATGAACTTGTAAAATTTTCCATCCTCAACCTTTTTCTTCAATCTCTAGGGATAAGGAGGAGGAGGTAGTGGTATGGGTTACAGGATTGGTGCAACCTCCTTGCTTTTTGCTTTTAACTCAGAAGACTGTCTCTGAATTTGCTCCTCTTCACATCTATTCATTCAGACTTCTCCGGAATTTCAGCATTACCCTTTTCAACTTTTGTGGGCTTACCAACAATTTTAGGCATGGGCGGATCAATGGTCTAGTTTTCTCTTTGAGTAGTCACTGCCATAACCTGTCGATCATTCTTCGGGTTCTAAATGGTATCATTAGGGAGAGTACCCTTTTGACGCAGATTCATACTAGTGGAAATCTGGTGCATCTGCGTCTCAAGCTTTTTTATGGAGACAACATGGAATTCCACTCTCTGACTGATCTTTGAAAGGTCTGATTTTATCTCCTTCATGCTTGCATCCATGGAGTCAACCTTGTAAAACACTTTGTTGAGCAGCTCCCTCATGGTAGGTTGTCCAGCCTGCTCTTCGTGATTCACAGGCAGGACGTAAAGACCACTTCTATCATTCTTATACATATCCTTTTTCTGCCAGTCTCCATCTCTGTAACTGGACCGATTGTACTAATCATCTCTATCTCTGTTCCGACCTTGATTTCCTTGGCTAGAGGCCTGAAAACCCGCCCCTTGATCATTCAGATAACTAACCTCTTCTTCGGATGAGTAACCGTCTAGCCTAGGTGCTTTATCTTGCGAATTGATGGCTTTTACCTTCTCTACTCCCTCATCCAGGAATTTCTTTGCAAGAAACCCAAGTGTCGTGTTCCTCTCAGCAACTTCCTGCTTAATGTCTTGCATTTCGTTCAAATCCAAGGACTTACAAACTGCATGTGTACTTGCTGGGGTCTCTGATTCTCTGGTGTGCCATGCTCTGCTGGTCTTTGTAACCCGATCAAGCATCTCCGAAGCTTCATCATACGAGTTGCCTATGAATGCCCCACCAGTTACAGTGTCAACTACTGTTTTTGTGTTGGCATTCAGTGCTTTGTAGAAAATTTTGATCAGATATCTTGAAGGGATTACGGGTCTCGGAACTTGTTTCAACTTCTTCTTGAACCTTATCCAAGCCTCATATAACGCCTCTGTAGGTATCTTCCTGAAATTATAGATTTCCTATTTCAATTGCAACATCCTTAACGGAGGAAATAATCGCTCAAAAAATAGAGTCTTCAACTCATGCCATATGTATATGGAATTGTCGGACAGTTCTGAGAGCCAAACAGTTGCCTCGTCGGTCAATGAGAGTGAAAATAATCTCAATCTAATAGCATCATTCCCCACTCCTGGCATACTATACGCCTTGCAAATCTGAGTAAAATTCTGCACATGATGATTTGCATCTTATGTAAGTTTTCCAGCATACAGTCCCTTATTATTCATCAACTGGATCATGGTGCTGGGGATGTCAAATTTTGCTCCCTCAGTCAGTGGTGGCAACATTATGGGTCCAACAATTCCCAATTCCTCCTCGTTGTCATAATTATCAAAATCATAGTAGCGAGGGGCTTACCTGGGTTGCTGCATCTGTCGACCCCTATTCTGTCATGGCGCGACTGGTCCTCTAGGCAAATTCTGGTGAGCTTCCCCATTTGCTGATGTTTGTGCCTTTAGTGTAGCTTGACGAGTAGCTTGTTATCGAGCCTGCCTTGCTTGCTCAGCCACCGTATTTCGAGATGCAAGGTCTGCTGCAATTGCATTTTCAGCGGCAAAAGCATCTTCTCTGGCCTTTTTCTGTTGATCATCCTCGGCCAATAACTGGGCTGTGATCTAATCTTGTGTATCGTGCTCTCCTTCTTTAGCCATGTTTCTCAGGGTTTTTGAGAGCTCAAGATCCTATGGGATCAAGGGATCGCCTTGACTCCTTGTATTGGGCATGAAAAAGTGTGCAACCTGTAGATCAAAACAAAAACAACAGAAAAAGTAAAATAAGGACTAATAGTGAGATAAACACAATCTCTCTTAATCATAAACCATTTTCCCCAGCAACGACGCTAAAATTTGATACGCCCAAACTACACCTCCTTTTAAAAGCGTAAGCGGTCACTGATCAAATATAGAACCCAACAAAGGTTGGGGTCGATCCCACAGGGAATATGGTAGGACTATGGTCGATTAAATATTTACTCATGCTCTTAGTCATTTATTTCCCTCAAAAGGTTTTTTTAAAGTAAAAAGTATTAATTTAACTTAGAATGTAAACAAGTAACACGTTACAATTTTAAGAGTTGTAATCAATTGGTGAGATGACTAGGGTAGTGTTCCCCATGAGATCATAACTTAGTAAGGCATTGTAATTAGTAAACTATTTTAGTGCTTAGCATGCAGAATCGGAAAGTTAGGTTCACCTAAATCCTTGGTCTGTCAGATAGATGAATTTCACCACACGCCTTGGTCCGGCCGTGGGTGTATGCTTTACTAACTGATAACGCCCAAACTACACCTCAAATTAACGAAGCGTAAGCGGTCGTAGTCAAATATAGAACCCAACAAAGGTTGGGGTCGAATCCCACAGAGAATATGGTGAAGATTAAGCCTTTAGTGAAGTATGTGACTAGTCGTCAATAGTTTCCGGTAAATAGGGGGGGGGGTTTGTGATCAATATTGTAAACAAAACAAACACTTAATGTATGAATGATAATCAATAGGAGAGAGAGAACTAGGGAAGTGTTTACCATGGCGTTAGTAACAAAGTCAATTCTAGGCTTAACGGGGTTCTTTCTATATGCGTGTCACGATGCGATTGAATTAATGGTATCGTCTAAACGTTTCTCAACCAAATAGACAAATTTACTTTTCAATTCTCTCGAACTTGAAAAGGTGTTCTTTTAGATTTCAATCCTAAACATCAAGTAGATTAATCTAGTTACAACATTAATAATAAGACGAGAGTTAGTAGTCTCGAATCCTCGTCGTTAATCAAGTGTCCCGGTTTTAATCTCTTTACTCAAGCAAATTAAACCTAGGCAAGTTCTAATGTTTGCAACCACTAGAAAACGTGACATAATGAATGATTAACAACGTGACAACATATATATTGAACCCGACGCTACGCGGAATCTATTTTGCTACGTTTGCCATGGCTCCCACAACCCTAGTTGTGAGAGTTTTAGTTAATCATGCTTGAAAAAGAAGAAAAGAAAGTCATAATCATAATAAAGGGAAAAGATCCTTACAATATAATGGAAACAATCTTCAAGTATCCCAAGAACAAGAAACCAAGAACTCAAGAACAACTCAAGAACAAATCAAGAACGCGTTTCCAAGACAAGGACAACGTGTTTCTTGCTCTCCAATTCTCTCCTAAAACTATTGGGAAAACTATATTAAAAAGCTTAACAAATAAACTTGCATAATGAAACTAAACCTAACATAGGGTATTTATAGGAGTCTAGGAAACAAATCCCAAAATCGTCCGGATTCCGCGTAGCGGACTGCCCAGGTGTGACGGCCAGGCTGACGGACCGTCACTGGCTTGACGGACCGTCGCCTGGGCCGTCACCACTAGGCAGTGGTGCTGCCTTGGTGTGACGGTCACTGTGACGGACTGTCACATGTGTGACGGGCCGTCACTCAGGCCATCACTCTTAGGCAGAATGTCATTTTTCGCGTATTTCCTTCCTTTTCCATGTTTGTCTCCATTTCCTGAAAATACAACATAAAAACATCAAAAACGACAACAGTTTCTTTAAAACGTACGATTGTTCTTAGTTTAAAGGAGTCAAAAGTGCCGTAAAATGGCGGCACATCAACACCCTCAACTTAAGACGTTCGCTTGTCCTCAAGCAACACAAAACAATAACACGACGACTCAACTAGCAACAAACTCGTGTCTTTAGAAACTCATGGTCATTCAACATTAATTCAAGCTCCCTCGTAGTACACAAATGTATGAAACACTAACTTGCAAGGATCCAAACATGTCGTTCCGATATGATAGAATATTATGCATACACACGCGCAGCTATCCTAACAATCAATAGACAATACAGACATCTTGGTGCCCTCACCACAAAGAAATCCCACACACAAGATTTGGGACTAGGTAAGCGCTCACACTCACAAACGATTTCAAACAATGCACATGCGATACCATAGGCTTGCCCTTACTATTCTATTTCGGTTCTTCAGAAAGCCGCTCAGGATCACTACATGACTTGTTTTGGCTTGTAATGAGGCTTCAGGTGCAGGTAGGATACATTTAGGGGTTAGTGACTAAGCCCTCCTTGGAACTACCGACGTCTTCTTACCACATACTTTACTTTGTCCATCCTTATTCGCCTTTTTATTTCCTTCTCTCTAGCTACAGGTGCGGCCTCTTTATTTTGAGAATTCTTTTTGTTACTTTTTCGATCCTTTTTTACTTCTTTTTATTTTTCTTTTCTTAGGCACACACCCGAATTTTCATTCTATTCACAACCAATCTTCTCCATCCTCTTTTTCTTATCATTCACCTCTGTAGTAGCCACCCTCAACTTAAGCTGATTGCCTGCGTTGAGGTGCACGATGTCCATGGCAGGACCAGGGCCAAAATAGGGTTTACCTCTATAGTAGCCACCCTCAACTTAGGCTGATTGCCTGCGTTGAGGTGCACGATGTCCAAGGAAGGACCTGGGCCAAAATAGGGATTCAAAGTTAAACAGGAACGGTGTCAGGTTATTGAAAGAATAAGATCAATTATGGCTCAAACAGGGATCAAAGGGATTATTTATATTTGGACGGTCTTTTAGGTTGAGTGGACTGCACACAAAAAGGGCCTGTGATCCTTTCCTAAGAAACCAAACTTCGAACTTAACAAAATAGACCGGGCAAGTTCTAGATGCATGCACAGAGTAAGAATTTATAACAATAATCTCACCCGCTCTTGGCACCAAGAAAGTATATCGCTACCAACTATCAAACAACCGCTCGGCTTAAGCATACTCATTCTACTCATAATCACACAATGACATACAAGGATCCAGACAGTCAATCGTTTCAACATAAGCTCAAAACCAGAAAATTTTAAAGGGGCCTCGTTTTTAACCAAGAAAAACGTCATGCTTGCTATAGACACTAAAAAAAATTTAAAAAATAACAACCTAAACATGCCGGTTCTACTAGATAGCACACCGGAGGGAAAAGAACTCGGCAACAAAAACCCTCGGTGGTGACTCACAGGTTTCCCCACACCCTCAACTTAGACTCATGCATTGTCCCCAATGCATACATATGAGACTAAAAACTGTGAGAATAAAGGAATACCTGTGAAGTCGATATGACTCAGATTCTGGAACGATGTTGGAGACCGCCAGGGTCTCCAAAACAAGAGAACTCGATGGAGTGTGGCGTTCCAGCTTTCTCTTTGGGCTCCATCGCTAGTCGCGACAACTTCTTCGCTCTTTCTTTGCAGATTCTCTTGCGGTGTTTTCGTTTTCTTGATCTTTCACCGCTTTCCTTTACCTGCTTCTCCTCTTGTGATCGTGACCTTACTTTCATAACAGATCGGGTTTCAAGACAACCCTTCTCCTCAGGATACACATCCGCAGGGACTTCCTCAATAGCATTGATGACCGTGACCACCCTCATGTCACTTAGTTGCTTCATCAATTTGGACACATCGAACTTGACCACTTCATTGTTCAATCGGAAGGTCAGCTCGTTTCTCTCCATGTCGACCAATGCTCTTGTTGTGGCTAACAATGGTCGTCCCAAGATTATGGGAACTTTGAAGTCCACTTCGCAATCCAAGATCACAAAGTCAGCCGAGAATATGAGCTTACCAATCTTGACCAGCACATCAGATAATATTCCCACCGGTCGCTTTACTGAACGGTCATCCATCATCACTCTCATGGACGTTGGTTTAGGAGCTCCCAAACCCAATTGTTTGTAGACCGCTAGCGGCATCAGGTTGATGCTAGCACCAAGATCACACAATGCTCTTCCGAAGTTGAGCTTCCCGATAGTACAGGGAATAGTGAAAGCACCTGGATCTTCCTTTTTTTCAACTAGCGACCTTGAAGAAATAGCGCTGCAGTGGTGGAGGTTGTCTTCTGGTTCAAAACTTACCGACCTCTTCTTTGTAATCAAGTCCTTCATGAACTTGGCATAACCGGGCATTTGTTCCAGCACTTCCACCAATGGTATGTTTATTGAAATCTGCTTCAGCATGGTCATGAAGTTTAGGAACTTACCATCGTCAGCTTTCTTCTTCAAACGCTGTGGGAAAGGAGGTGGTGGTCGAGGCATCATAGTTGGAAGCTTTTCAGCTTCCTTGCTTTTCTCCGCGGGCTTTGGAGTTTCCTCCTCTACCGCCTCTTCATCATCTGCAACATCACCTTGAGTTTGAGTTACCGGATGTGATTCCGGTAACGTTCTACCTCTTCTGGTCATGATCGCCATACAACTTGTGTCATTCCTCGGATGAGTGGTGTCGCTCGGCAAGGTACATGTCTTCCTTGGGTTTATAGATGCCGAGATGTGACCCACTTGCTGCTCTAATTGCTTGATCGCGGTGGAATGTGACTCCACTAACTGACTCAATGCTGATAATTCAGTCTTCATCTCCTTTACTCCAGAGTCAGTTGATTCCACCTTCAGCAACATCTTCGCCATCATGTTCTCAAGTTTGGACGTCTCTGCCTCGTTGCCAGCTTTGTCCCTATTACCCGGTGGTATATACAACCCACCTCTATCGGTGCTGTTCCTCCAATTTCCTTGGTCGCGATCTTTGTAGCCGCCTTTCTCATAGTGGTTGTCTCTCTGATAGTTCCGACCTTGGTTTCCTTGGCCGTTGGCCTGGAAACCCCCCAAATAGTTGGCCTCCTCATCAGATTCAGCTCCTGCTACTCTACCTTGCGAACCCACGGCTTTCACCTTCTCAATACCTCCTGAGAACAAGTGCTTTGTCAGTAGGTCCAACTGCGTTTTCAGATGCGCCATGTCTTGGTTGCGTTCCTCCTCTTTTCTGCGCTGCTCTGCTGACACACCAACTACGTTAGTACTAGCTGCCACCTCTGAATCTCGTGTATGCCAGGCTCTGTTGGTTTTGGTTAGCCTGTCCAAAATAGCTGTGGCATCGGCAAAAGTGCGACCCATAAATGCTCCACCTGCTGCGTTGTCCAACGTCGGCTTGGTAGACGAATTCAGTGCCCTATAGAATGTTTGCATCAAAAACTCGTCGTTCAGCTGATGGTTAGGGCATTGTGTCAGCTTCTTCTTGAATCGCAACCAGGTCTCGTGCAATGCTTCGTGTGGTTGCTGCCTGAAGTTGCTAATCTCGTCCCTAAACTGTATCATCCTAGAGGGAGGAAAAAACCTTTCTAGGAAAGCTCCTTTCAACTCTCCCCAAGTTGCGATAGAGTCGGGGGTCAGTTCTGTCAACCATAACACTGCCTCATCAGACAGAGACAACGGAAGCAACCTGAGCCTGATCACTGTTTTACTCACGCCCGGCAGTTCAAACGACTTGCACATACCCACGAAGTTCATTAAGTGACGGTTTGGATCGTCACCAGCTGCTCCACGGAATACTCCTCTCAAGTTCAACAGCTGAATCATCGTGCTAGTGATGTTGAACTTCGCTCCGGGCGGTAGCGGTGGAACAACAATGGCGCCCGTAGCGCCAACTCCATCTAAATCATTATCCTCATCATGCAACTCAAGATCGTGCTGCAGACCTCCAGCATTCAAATTTTGTTGGGCTTGCAGTTCTGCAGCGAGCCGTGCTGCTTCTTGTTGTGCTGCCATATTCTGCCTCAATGTTCTAGCAAGCTCGGGGTCGTAAGGTAATGTTGATTCACCCGAGCGCCGGGTACTTGGCATGCACAACTCTGTACCCTAGCAAAAACAAAAACAACAAAAAAACGTAAAAGCAGGAAAGTATGACTAAGAGTCAAATAAACACACCAGACTTAATTAACAACCGTATTCCCCGGCAACGGCGCCACTTTTTGATAAAGCCCAAACTACACCTCAAATTAACGAAGCGTAAGCGGTCGTAGTCAAATATAGAACCCAACAAAGGTTGGGGTCGAATCCCACAGAGAATATGGTGAAGATTAAGCCTTTAGTGAAGTATGTGACTAGTCGTCAATAGTTTCCGGTAAATAGGGGGGGGTTTGTGATCAATATTGTAAACAAAACAAACACTTAACGTATGAATGATAATCAATAGGAGAGAGAGAACTAGGGAAGTGTTTACCATGGCGTTAGTAACAAAGTCGATTCTAGGCTTAACGGGGTTCTTTCTATATGCGTGTCACGATGCGATTGAATTAATGGTATCGTCTAAACGTTTCTCAACCAAATAGACAAATTTACTTTTCAATTCTCTCGAACTTGAAAAGGTGTGCTTTTAGATTTCAATCCTAAACATCAAGTAGATTAATCTAGTTACATCATTAATCATAAGACGAGAGTTAGTAGTCTCGAATCCTCGTCGTTAATCAAGTTTCTCGGTTTTAATCTCTTTACTCAAGCAAATTAAACCTAGGCAAGTTCTAATGTTTTCAACCACTAGAAAACGTGACATAATGAATGATTAACAACGTGACAACATATATATTGAACCCGACGCTACCCGGAATCTATTTTGCTACGTTTGCCATGGCTCCCACAACCCTAGTTGTGAGAGTTTTAGTTAATCATGATTGAAGAAGAAGAAAAGAAAGTCATAATCATAATAAAGGGAAAAGATCCTTACAATATAATGGAAACAATCTTCAAGTATCCCAAGAACAAGAAACCAAGAACTCAAGAACAACTCAAGAACAAATCAAGAACGCGTTTCCAAGACAAGGACAACGTGTTTCTTGCTCTCCAATTCTCTCCTAAAACTATAGGGAAAACTATATTAAAAAGCTTAACAAATAAACTTGCATAATGAAAATAAACCTAACATAGGGTATTTATAGGAGTCTAGGAAACAAATCCCAAAATCGTCTGGATTCTGTCGTTTTTCGCGTATTTCCTTCCGTTTCCATGTTTGTCTCCATTTCCTGAAAATACAACATAAAAACATCAAAAATGACAATGGTTGCTTGAAAACGTACGATTGTTCTTAGTTTAAAGGAGTCGAAAGTGCCGTAAAATGGCGGCACATCACTAATCCTTACCCTGGATCCCAGATTAGCTATTCCCGGACAAGGTCAAGCTATTAGATGAGGGTTGGTAGCCTCAAATCTCCGTTGTTAAACAACCCCTTTCCCATCCGTTACCTCTTTCGTCTGACAAGTAAGGATAAGGCGAGTTCTAACATTGCGCACTGTTATAAAGCAATCAAAACGAAGGGAAGAACAATACATACATAAACACCGCCCTAGAGTACCCAAGTACTTTACCTACTTTGTTAATCCTTTATGGTTACCACAACCCTAGTTGTGGATTTAGCTACTCATGTTCATAAGTAAACAATCAAAAGTTATTAGTGTATTCATGATCATATACTTACAATAAGAGTTAAAGAAATCCGAAATCTTGAATGGATGAAGGTGGAAGTAAGAACAATGAACTACGAATATGTATAACTCTTAGAAACCAAGAACAAACTAATATCACAAAGTTACGAATGTGTTTCCTACAAAATATCATGCATAAGACGTAAAATAAAACCTAGGAAAAGTATTTATAGACAATGAAAATCATGTCCGAACAAAACTAGGAAACTGAGCTTGGCAGGGACCACGTGTTGGATGACGACCCATCATTTAGAGTGACGGTTTCTAGTATGCTGAGGACAACCATGGTCTTGGTGGGTCAACGTGTTCTTACTTGAGAAACTACGGGTGGAACAATGAGTCGTGCTTCTGGATGATGGCTCATCTCTTGACTCGTAGTTTCTTGGTCCATTTTATTTCCTTCTCTGATTAGTGACTACGAGTCAAAGAGATGAACCATACTTTGGAAGTACGGTTCGTACATCAATCTGTGCTTCCTGCTACTTCTTTTTCCCATCTGCAGTATCTCTATTCTACGAGTAATAGAGATGGGTCATGGTTTGAAACCACGACTCGTGGACTGACTCTTCCTTTCCTCCAGCTTTTGCATGGACTCTGATCTTTGGTCTACATGTCACAGGGACGATTTCATGGTTTTGAATCACGGACCGTCAAGTGAGTCGTGCTTTTCTTCTAGACTTGCACACTTTCTGATCTTTGGACTACGAGTCACAGTGACGGATCCGTGGTTTTGAATCATGGACCGTGAAGTGTTCCGTAGTCTCTATAGCTTTCCAGCTTTAGCCTAATTTCCTGCACTTTGTTCTAGGATCCATTTTCCTACACACTTAGCAAACAACATCAAATCTACCAATAAAATGCTAAAGAACTTGCGAAAATCCTAAGTATTAAACGTCGAAAATGACGTATTTCTACGTCACATCACTACACTTTTGCATCTTTATTCTGATACAGAACCTAGTATGAGCCACCCTCGTTGACCCTTATGTTGTTCGTGGCCAGCTGCTATTTAGATCGTAGTGAGCTTCCGGTAGTTGGAGATCCTTTACTGCTTTCCATCTACCCTTCTGTATTTTTTTTTAATTTTTGATAGACAATACATGTTTTATAGCTTTATTCAGTACTTTTGATTCTATTACCCTCTTTTTATATGTTTCCCTTCCGCTTTTTGTCATTTAAAAATGTTTTATTGTATTTCTGCATTCTTGGGTTGGCTTGCCTACCGGAGTTTATGTAGGTACTATCACGGTGCGATTGTGGATCATGAAAGAGTGGTATCAGAGCTTTAGGTTCACTGGTCTTACCAGTACAGGATCAAAGTGTCTAGTAGAGTCTTATGGATCAGTATGATGATATCCATATCCTATCTGAGGGAGGCTATAGGGTATTCCCCAGAAAGGTTATATCTTGATTGATCCCTTATCATGCATCCTTGACTCTATTAACTTCTAAATATTTTTTGTTTCACTCTTTCTTAGATGGTAAGGATGAAATCAGCGTTAGGTAAGGACTAGGTCCCTGTGCCTACAATTAGAGCCCTAGCTAGGGGATGTTGTAGAGTACAACCTAGAGGTCGAGGTAATGGATAGGTTATGGTTCCAGCTCGGGCCCATGCTATATTACCATCGCTAGAGCAAGATATTGGGATTGAGGAGGTGTATCATGAGCCAGAGGGTATGGGGCCAGCCAGCATTCAGAAGGTTTGGTGGATACACAAATTCTACAGGATATATTGGTTCGCCTGCTTGGGTTTCTAGATGGTATGTTACAACCAACAACTTTGCTCGGTACTCCGATTGGTTCTAAGGTCAGGGATAAGGCTTAAAATTCAGCCTAGGCAGTGGCATAGGGTTCAGGAGTGTAGCGCACTACTGCAGCTCTTCGATTAGAGGTACTGTCGTTTCCTACTTTTATTTTTCCTATTCAAGCTAGGCATGTTAGGACTTCTGAGGAGCAGAAGATGCTTGGTAGATTTCTGAGGTTGGGTCCCCTAAGATTTTTTTGTGCGCTAGGGATGATGCACACGAGTTTCTAACTAGTTTCCAAGAAAGGTTGTATAACCTTGGTTTGGTTGAGTATCACCGAAATAGATTACACTATGTTTCAGTTGGATAGTCCAGCAAAATAGTGGTGGAGGTCTATATAGTTTACAGACCAGTCAGGTCACCTCTGCTTACTTGGGCACAATTCTCCATGACTTTCTCAGAGATGTATGTACCGCATAGTTTGAGAGAGCGGTTAATGTATGAGTTCACCAAGATGGATCAAGGATCCATGTCTGTCTCAGAGTACGAGGTCTATTTCCATGAGTTGGCTAGTGCATGCCACCATAATTCTGCCCAACGAATATGAGAGGGTGCATCTCTTTTTGAAAGGTTTGACTTTACAACTCCATATTCTATAGATGATATGGTAGCATCAGAAAATTCCTTCCTAGAGGTGGTGGATCATGACCACACTATTGAGGACATACTTCATGAGACCCAAGGGGGAAGCGATAAGAGGCCCCACTATCATGGTAGTTACAGTGGTCCATTCTCCTGAGGTAGAGGCTATTTTGGTAGAGGTTAACACCAAAAGTTTTCCAGCCGAGCCAGACTGTTCAGGTGGCATTATAGATTATAAAGGGTCAAGGTACCCAGAGTATGGTTAAGGCTTCATGAGGTTCTTCTTCTGGATCCACCGACCGTGGTAGTCATTTTGATTTAGCTTGGTCATTACAGTAGGGTATCACTGGCCAGGGTTTTTATAAGTATGGTAAGTTGGGCCACCTTGCTAAGGAGTGGCCTTCAACATAGCATAGTAGGAGACATGGTCAACCAGTTCAAACCCACAGGGGTCAAACACCACAAGCCAGAGGTAGTACATACTGTAGAATGGGTGGTCCCCAGGGTACTAGAGGAGGTCCTTAGTCTAGTAGTTTAGGTAATCATGCCAATAGAAGCTGCATGTATGCATTTTTGAGCCGTCTAGAAGCTGAAGCTTAAAATATTTTTATCATAGACGATCTCTATTTACCATTAGTCAATTTTTGCATTGATTAATCCATGGTTTAAATTCTCATATGTGTCTGCATATTAAGCTATCCGTCTAGAGTGTAGTTGTGTGTTATTGCATGTGACTTTGCATATGGCTACCCCAGTAGGAGATTCTTTAGTAGTGAAACATGTTTATCGGGATTGTGTGGTGACTATTCTTGGGTATGACACGTGGGTAGACATGGTTATGCTGGATATGGTTGATTTCGATGTGATTTTAGGCATGGATGGTTGATCTCCCTACTATGCAGTCTTGGATTGCTTCACCAAGACTATTACTCTACGAATTTTTGGTACCCCTCTGATAGTATGGAAGGGTGCTGATAGCTACATGCTGAGGGAGTTAAATATTTCTTGAGCACCCAATGGTTGGTTGGGAAAGGGTGCTTAGCTTATCTTGCTTATGTCCGCGATACTAGTTCCACCACACCTTCACTTGAGTCAGTTCCCGTGGTTTACGAGTATTCATATGTTTCCCCCTTTGATCTACCATGTCTTTCTCTAGATCGTGATATTGAATTTTGTATTAATCTCGAGCAAGGCACTCAGCCCATTTTTATTCCTCTATATTGGATCACACCAGCCGAGCTACGGGAGGCTAACGATCAACTCCAGGAATTATTGAGTAGAGGGTTAATCAAGCCTAGTGTATCTCCGTGGAGTGCTCCTATTCTGTTTGTGAAGAAGAAGAATGGGTCCATTCACTACAAGCAGCTGAATAAGGTGACCGTTAAGAATAGGTATCCGATGCTACGTGTTGATGATCTGTTTGACCAACTAGAGGGTGTAGTGGTGTTCTCTATGATAGACTTGAGATCTCATTATCATCTGTTAAGGATTAGGGCTGCAGACATCCTAAAGACTGCATTTAGGACTAAATAAAACCATTTTGAGTTCCTAGTCATGTCTTTTTTGGTTGACCAATGCCCCTACAACATTTATGGAGTTGATGAATCGAGTTTTCAGAGCCTACATGGATTTCTTCATAATCATGTTCATCAATGACATCTTGGTCTATTCAAGGTTTATATAGGAGCATGAGCATAATTTGAGAGTTGTACTTTAGACCTTGCGAGATCATCAGTTATATGCCACATTTATTAAGTGTGAGTTTTGGCTTGAGTATATGGAATTTTTGGGGCATGTGGTGTCCAAGGATGGGATTATGGTTGATCCGGCAAAGATTATGGTAATTTGTGATTGGGCTAGGATTACTTCTCCTACCGAGGCTCGCAGTTTCATTTGGTTGGTAGGTTACTACAAACGGTTTATGGAGGGTTTTTCTTTTATAGCAACTTTGTTGACTAGATTGACTCAGAAGAATATCCATTTCCAGTGGTCCGATGAGTGTGAGGTGAGCTTTCTGAAGCTCAAGGCCTTATTAACTATAGCTCTGATTCTTACTCACCCTGTTGAAGGCCAAGGATTTATAGTGTATTGTGATGCTTCAAGAGTTAGTTTGGATTGTGTATTACTGCATCTGGGCCAAGTTATTGCTTATGCTTCTAGACAGCTAAAGGTTCATGAGATAAACTACCCCACTTGTGACTTGGAGTTAGCGGCAGTAGTCTTTGTGTTAAAGATTTGTAGGCATTATCTGTATGACATTCATTGTGAGATCTTTATTTACCATCGGAGTCTTCAATACATCTTTAGCTAGAAGGCTCTAAATTTAAGGTTGCGCAGGTGCTTGGAGCTACTGAAGGACTATGATATCTCCATTCTTTATCACTTAGGCAAGGCAAACATGGTAGCAGATGCCTTAAACCGGAAGATAGTGAGGATGGGTAGTTTGGCATTCTTAGCAGCGTAGGAGCGACCTTTAGCTTTTGACATCCAGTCCTTGGCTAATAGGTTGGTTAGACTTGATATTTCTTAACTAGGCCATATTCATGCTTGTGTTAAGGCTAGATCTTCCTTGTTAGAGTAGATTTAGGCACACTAGTTTGATTAGACGAGGTTGAAGATCATTCGTGATAAGGTGTTCAACGATAGGCTAGGAAGGTGACCTATGATTTTGAGGGTGATCTAAGTATTAGGGGTCGTATATGTGTTCCTAGAATTTGTGATCTGGTCAGGTTGATCTTGGATGAGGCTCATTATTCTAGGTATTACATTCATCTTGGGGTAGCTAAGATGTATCATGACTCTAGGTAGCAATACTAGTGATGTGGGATGAAGAGGGTTATCTCAGATTTCATGTCTAGGTGCTTGAACTTTCTGCAGGTAAAGTTTGAGCATCGGAGGTCAGGTGGTTTGACTCAGAGGCTACCAATTATGGAGTGGAAATGGAAGAGGATAGATATGGACTTCGTGGTAGGTTGGCCATGTACTTTGTGGACATTTGAGTCTATATGGGTGATCGTGGATAGATTAATAAAGTCTAGTCACTTTCTATCTGTTCAAACTTTCTATATTTTTAAGAGGCTAGCTCGGGTCTACATCCGTGAGATTGTCCATTTGCATAGGGCACCAGTTTCTATCATTTCTGACCATGGTAATCAGTTTACTTTATTTCTTTGGAGGTCTATTCATAGAGAGTTAGGCACCTGAGTTGAGCTTAGCACTACTTTTCACCCATACACAGATGGTCAATGGAAGCGTACTATTCAGGTTTTGGAGAATATGTTGTGGGCATGTGTTATTAATTTAGGAGGTCAGTGTGACCAGTTCTTAGCCTTGGCAGAGTTCGCGTATAATAATAGTTGTCATCCCAGTATTCAGATGGCTCTGTTTGAGGTGTTATATTATAGGCAGTATAGATCTCTGATGGGTTAGTTTGATGCCTTCGAGGTTAGGCCGTGGGGTAATGATTTTCTTCGTCATTCAATTGATAGAGTTTGGGTCATTTAGGAGAGGATTCATATTGCCAAGAGTAGGCAGAAAATATATACAGACTGGAGGGTTTGAGACCTAGAGTTTATGGTAGGAGACCGTGTGTTCCTTCGGGTGTTTCTATGAAAGGCGTGATAAGATTCGAAAGGAGGGGCAAGCTCAGTCCTAGGTTTATTGGGCCATTTGAGATCCTTCATCGCATTGGGGAGATTGCGTATGGGTTTGCCTAGCCTCCTTATCTTTTAGGTTTTCATCATGTTTTCTATGTTTCTATGCTACGATGATATGTTTCGGATGAGTCTCACATGCTTCAGCGGGATCTCTAGATTTTGAGAAGGAGCCATTTGCTATTTTTGACAACTAGGTTAGGAAGATAAGGTCCAAGGAGATTTTTTCGGTTAAGGTACAATGATAACATCTTCCTATTTATGAGGCTACTTGGGAGATCGAGACCGATGCGGACCCAATAACCTAACCTTTTTGAGCCTTCAGGTACATCCCTTTCTTTGACTTTCAAAAATAAAAGTCCTTTTAGTAGTGGATGTTATAATGGCCCTCTAGGTCATTTTTTTGTTTTTCATGCTTTCTCTGCATTTTGAACTTTCCCATAACGGTAACAGGTTAGTTATGACCTGCCGGGACTGATAATTCGATTCCTGAGCAGTTCATTTGTGTTATAAGCCCATTTTCCTATTTTGAAACTCTTAAAGCTAGAAGAGTTGACTTTGGTCAACATTTAGAGAAGACGGCCTCTGATAGGAATTTCGTTAGTGCTATTAGCTCTGAAATATTGACTTTAGGCTATAGGGATCTTTCGTTTAGGTCCCAAGGCTTCTGGACTCATTTTGGGCTATTGGGTTCCTTTTGGTAAAAAAAGTTGGTTTTTAGTCATGGGGCGCACTTTACGTTAAAATAATCTCCGTTGGAAATTTCACTGATTTCATTTAGTTTAGAATGTCATTTTTTTGTAGTGTATCATAGTTCATTTTGCGCCCGCAAGACACCGGATTAATCCAGAGGATCCATCCAGTGACTTTTTTTTTAAAGTTGCTAAATTTGTTGGTTGTTACTATAACAACACCCAACCCTTTGCCTATGCATGGGGTTGGCTACGTGCCAAGAAAAGGCATTGGTATCACTTGCCTTTGCCCTTCGCCTACGCATGACCCTAGCCCCAATGCATTCCCACGTGCATAGTGTCTAGCCCGTATGTGCGCAGGAGGGGTGCCAGGCCTGGCCTCCCCTTGCCCTTTGCGTGCGCAAGTGCCAGGCCTCCTATGCGAGGCCTCCTGCGCAGTGTCCTTCCCGCGTGCGCAAAGGCCTGTGCCTGCACCTATATAATATTTTCACTTTGGTTTCTCCTCCTAAGTACCAAACTCCTCCATTGTTGCTGAACATCTAGAGCTGGTTTTAGGCCTGTATTTCACCCTCAACTATTTTAGTAAGTTCACCATAATTCCCTTCTCATTTTTTGGTATTTAATTCATGTTATTTTCTGCTTAAATTCCATAAATTCCTGGTTAAAACTCTTGATCAAGTGGACTTCTTTTGGGGCAGTTTTGTTCCCCGAAACAAGTCCCATTTGCGCTTAAGTTTTGGGCATGAGTTTATAAACCAACTAAAACATAATTGTAAAATTTATTTTCTGTTTTGTGGTGCGGGCCCAAGGGTCATTTTCAAACCTAATTTCTAGCTTGTATTTCCGTATAACAATATAGGTGTCATTCTTCTCATCTTGACATCTAGACTATTTCTATGATAGCATGGAAGCATTTTGAGGTTTGTTAGAAGGGGAAGGAACACGATAGATGATTCGTGCCTGCAGTTTGGTCTCGAGATAGGTTACAATTTATTTCTCTTAGACTTGGCTTAGTTAGATTATATATTTTATAAGTTACTTGAACGTTAAGTTAAGTTTTAAGTTGGAGTTAGGCTTAAAATTCTGTCTTTGTATAATTGGCCATTCCTTGATAGTAGAGCAGAATTATTACTGCTTGTACTTAGGTTAGGGTGCTTTAGCGTGGCTCTGGTACACTAGAATCCTTAGAGTTCTTTAAGAAGGTTTTACAGGTAGAGTAGGTGTTTATACTTGTTTTCGTGTTTACTTCTGTGTCTTTTGCTTATTTTACCGTTAATGTGTAACGTCGGCCCGAGACTATATCATGGGTTGGGCGAAGTTCCAGGTCAGTTCTCTTATTTTGATGGTGTTTTACCCTATTTGCCTTGTACGTATGCTATATTCTCTAAATTTGAAAATTTACATAATCATACTGCAATTGCATGGATAGCAGTAAAAAAATGAAGGAAATTATGAGATTTTCAATTTAAATTTGATATTTTCTACTTCTAGTATGATTGTTGGATTCAAAGAAATTATCTCATATTTCATCACTGGTTTTGGAAAAGAAAGAAAAGTACCACTTTTTATGCCGGTCCGAGAGATGTTTCTGGACCTTTACTCCATTTATATTTTATTAATTAGGCCGATGTTTAATTTTAGGTAGCCCGATGATCACATATCTAGGTCTTACATTTATGCATATGTTGATGAGTTCGAGGATAAATTTATGGCACCCAGGGCACCAAAATTTGGGTTTTTATATTTCTGCATTAGCCACATCCTGCATCATATCACCTCGCAATACATTGCATATGCATGTCTGTACCCGGATTGCCTATTATCGTTATTTATAATTATTATCTTCATTGTTACCTTAGATAGTCCTGTCTTATGTTGATAACTAGATTTAGGTGGATCCCTATATCTCATTTACTTTCATCTAGCTTATATAATATATATTAATTTTCAAAGCTTAGTCGTCTAATGATACCTACAGAGTACCTCATGTTTTGGTACTCATTATACACTTTTGCATCTTTTTTCTGATGTATCACCTCATACGAGCCACCCTCATTGACCCTTCAATCATTCGTGGCCAGCTGTTATTTGGATCATGGTGAGCTCCCAGTGTTTGGAGATCCTTTACTGCTTTCCATCTAACCTTCTATCTATATTTTTTATTTTGTATAGATAGTACATGTTGTATAGCTTTATTCAGTACTTTAGATTCTCTTCTACCGGTGACACCGTGTCCAGGGTTAGTGTTTGTATATGTTTGTCTTCTCGGTCACTTTGGGGACATTTTGTATACTTATTTCTGTTTGGTTATATCTATATTGTAGGCCCCCTTCTTGTATATTTTCCTTCTGCTTTTCATTATTTAAGAATGTTTTATTATACTTCTACATTCTTGGGTTGACTTGCCTACCGAGGGTTTATATAGACACCATTGCAACCCAATTTTGAGTCATGACAAATGGATATGATTTATTCATATAAAATTTCCTCCAAACCTTTTCAATGTATCTTGATTGATGGAAAAATATTTCAGTTGTCAAATGCTTCGAGTACAAATTTCTAGTAATACGCATTTCTAGTTGCATTAATAAAACCCTTGTCAAGAAAATTCAGTGGGATAAAACCTCAACTAAGGAAAAAAGTGTACATCGCGTATATAAAAGGCCCATTAGCTCAGTTGGTTAGAGCACCCATTTGGTAAGGCATTCGTTCAAATCCTAATGCAATATGTTTATGATATAATGATGACCGAGAAAATTGGTATGCTCTTGACAAAAATTTAAAGCCCATTCCATCGAATATGCTCCATTCCATGAAGTAAATATTTGTAATGACCCTTTCGGTCATTTTCGTATTTATGCTTTCCTTGTAATATTAGAGCTTTCCTGTAGTGGCTCCAAGTTATTTATGGCTTGTTGGGACCGGTGGTTCAGTGCTCTGGCCGTTCATTTAGTTGTTATGGCTGTTTGTCGGTTTTAGAGCTTAAACTTAGGAAATCGTTGACGTTAGTCAATATTCTTAGCTAACGTGCTCAAAATCACATTCTAACGGTTTTGTTAACTCCGGAGCATGGAGTTTGGTCTAGTTGGACCTTTAGTCGAGGCTTGGAAACTTCTGATGTGGGTTTGGTCTTTGTTTTTGTGTTTTCAGGCCATTTGGATTTAGAAGTGTGACTTGGGTCAGCTTTCGATGATTAGAGCATCAAATTCGAAATTTGACAGTTCCATCAGCTTAGGAATGTCTAGTTTGAGTTAGGTAGGTGGTTAATTCGGGTCCCGGGTGAGCCGAGCTCATTTTGGGTGTTCGGTTGATTTTAGTTTTTGCTTTAGTCAAAGTTCTATCTGGCTTTCCACTGGGAAAGTAAGAGACGAGTATAGTTGCGAACCTGGAAGCCTGCTGAAAAGGGCTTCTCTTTCTAGTTCAAGAAGTTTTAAATAAAGAGTGAATGCCGCAACACAATTAGGTGAGAGTTTAGTGGCAGGTTCAATGGCAATGAGAAGGGGATTCCTTAGCTCGTTATTTAGTATGAATCAGTGAAATGACCCTTGTCACTTAAAAGTAAAGAAGAGATACACACTTTGGAATTGGTGGGATTACCCAACCCGAATGGGAAGAAGAGGGTCAGCCAAACACCTTCTGTGTGTAAGAAGAAAAGGTTAATCGAGTTAGGTGTTGTCAATCTCAAAAATCTTATTTTCAATATCAAAATAGATAGAATAACTATCTCCAGTCCTATCACTAAATAAATGGGCTTGGAAGCAGCCATCCTTTTAAGAAGGTGTAATAGCTAACCTGTGGCTGGATTGAATCTTTCGCGATGGAAATGCACTCTTCCCCCATCTTTCCAACATAGGGGGCTAGCTTGCTTCCACTGGTGGCGGGAGGGGGAAGGGTCTAAGACGTAGCCGGGGGCGAGTCAAAAATCCAATTGTTTTATTTTACTTCTTGTTCATCAATCGGAAATCAAGACAAATGATCCAATCCATTGTTGGGGTAAAATAAAGACAAAAAGGATACAACATATTGATTAAGCGCGCTAGCGCGATGTTGTGCCTTAGCGCATCCCTTTTCTTGCTAGGGAGCTAGACCGAGGTATTGATGGTTTTTTGCTAATCTCACAGAACAGAATGTGATATGATAAGATCGAATGCAATATAAACAAAGACAGGGAATGTGTTACCTACTCTTAACGGGAAAAGCGAGCCCCTTTATTATGAATTCTTTAATTTAGAATCAATCAAATCTCCCCAAGTAGTTCGAACCTATGACCAATCGATTAATAGCCGACTGTTCTACCACTGAGCTACTAAGGAACAACATGAGATTCGCTCTCATAGAATTCAATTCCCCTTCTCCGGACTGGTGAGCACAACTCTTGCTGGGGTAGCTGGTGCCAGTTTCTGGCAACTTGCTAAATTCCACCATGCAGCGGCCATTGCCTACCCTAATGCTCCTGCTCCAGAACTTACTGTTGGCTGTCCTTTGATGGGAAATCTGTTAAGATCCTCCCCTGATTCATGGAACCATTCAGGAAGAATGGCTGACACGTTGACTGCCTTCGATAGATGAAAAAAACCCAAGCGGTCTAACCTAACCCCCAGGGAAGACCCCAACAGAAAGGTGCTAGACGGACTAAGGGTAAGCGAGATAAAGAAAGTAGCTAGCGCTATGTGTAAAACCTTACCACGGGAGAGTCTTTTTCCAATGAGAATAAAGAAAGTTTTTGGGCAAGACAAGAATGGAACTCGCCCTTTGACACAAAGGGATAAGAGCTGATTGCTGGTGATGACTTGGTGAAGGGAATCTATGAGAGAAGGTTCTCGAGCATCAAAGACGCGCTAAGGCAAAGGCATAGAGCTCAAACACAGGTTTAGTAAGAGATTTAAATAGTGTAGTTAGCGGTCCTCTCTCTAGTCTAGTTAACGAGGGGCGCTAGTGCTTGACTAATAAGATATCAAATCCCATTCTACCGATGTGTACTTCTTTGGAACAACTTTCTCGATCCTATCATACTCTTTACATTTCTTCCCCTTTTTAATGTTGACTTGGGTCAACATTCCTCCGAAATGACCTCATATGGAAGTTTCATTGATTCTGTTGAGTCTGGAACATCGTTTCCACTCTAATAGCATTATCAGTTATTGAGTATTGAGTTCCGATTGTGCCCGGAATGCCCCGTAGAAGTTTTTAGCATTGTTGATATTTTTGTTGCGTCCAGACCCTATAAAATTCCTCAACTTCGATTCTTCAACCTTTTTCTCCAAGTTTTCTCACTCTAAACTTATTTTCTCTAAATCCAAATTGCTCCCAGATCATTCCTTGGCCTTGGAGGTCCATAATCGGTAATTAATCTTGCTCGTTCGTCATTTGGGTATGCTCCTTCTTCCCCAACTTTACTTATTCTCCATTATAAACCTCCATTGATGAAGTCATAAGCTTGGGGAAACATTTCCTTTTAGTGGCTACTCATATTTGGTTGCATGCTTGTAGGTTTGGGGAATTCACTCCGTTGGCGTGCTTCATCTCATCGTGGTGGGTAACTTCTTCCTTTAATTTCTGATTTTAGTCTTTGAACTATCCCTCTTTAATTCATTACTTCAGCGTGCTGTTTGGAGCCCTTTCTCTTGGCCAAATTTGCTCAAATTTGGGGCATGCACTCACGGGAGTAATATGTTCATCGTGGGGTTTTTTGCCCAGCGATCCCACTTTAATACCTAATTTTGACTCAGCTATAATTATAGCAATATGGGTATCGTTAGTCATATTTTAATGTGTAGCTTGTGATCTTGATTGTGTGATTGCATTTAGGAACTTCTCTGAGCGATTCGGGCTTGGACATTGTCATTGTAGCAGCTTTTCGTCGGACGAAAGGTAGGTTATTGCTTAACTGCTTTAGACTTTGCATATATAGGATATAAGGGTAATAATTAGCATCCTTGGGTGTTTCTAATAGCTTGGTACCCCAGACTTTGTCCGTTCATTCTTATCATTATTATTTCATACTTTTAGTTGTTGAATTCTTTATAGTTATTAATATCACCCTTGTGGTCCTGTGTGGCCTTGTATTGACTCTGAAACATCGATTGTGAGTTATTTGGAAATGTTTGTTAGTCTTGTACATTGTTATTATTCTTATAGAGCTGGCTATCTTTGCTATAGAATGATTAAAGCTTGTGTAGGGCCGATAGGTTAATTGTGAGCCATTGGGCTACTAATTGTAATTGAGCATGCCATTATCATGCATATATAGGAATTTCTACATTATTTTACCACAATTTTGTCTTCAGGCCTACCTTATATGGTTTTCTAAATCCTGCATAGCCTCGGGGGTGCTATTTTTTGTAAAAATGGTTATAAAATGGTTTGGTACTATTTAAATGGATCTTCTTGGGGTAAGAAAAGTTAAAAGAGAAATTTATCACAGTTTTTCTACTTATACTAGACCCGGTTGAGCTGAGGTGCTAGACTTGATTTGTTACTGATGAGAAATGATATTAGACTCGGTAAAGCCAAGCACCGGACTTGATTTACTACTGTTTTAGACCTGGATATGCCCGGGTACCCTTGATCGGGTTTCTGAGACTTATATGGCTAATTTAGACCTGGATGGAATCCAGACATGCATTATCTAGTTTTTGTTACTAGTTTGGGTTTGATGGCACTCTGGACTATTATATCGAGGTTTGAGATTTGGTATGTGGTCTACGAGTAGACTTCCATGGACCTGTCATTATGGACAAAGTGCTACGGGCCAAGGGTGACCAGAGGAGGGTGTATGGTGGAGTTGAGGTGCTCGAGGGAATCCCTTCCATGTATCCTGCTTCTGCTGGACCTTTGGGGTACTGAAGGGGGTAACTTACGACACTATTTGGTGCTTGAATTGTCAACAGATTAAGTTCGAGCACATGAGACCTTGTGGTTTAATGTAGCGACTTCCCATTCCTGTGTGGAAGTGGGAAGGGATAACTATGGACTTCTTAGTTGGGTTTCTGCACACTTCACAGGGTTTTGACTCCACTTGGGTGATTATTGATTTACTGACTAAGTCAGCTCACTTCTTGCCGGTCCATAATGCTTAAAGTGCAGAGAGGTTAGCTCAGATTTACCTTCGTGAGATTGTTCGTTTTCATGGGGTCCCAACTTCTATCTTTTCAGACCAAAGCACTAAGTTCACATCTCAGTTTTGGAGGGCTATTCAGCGAGATTTAGGTACAGAGGTTTATCTTAGTACCACATTCCACTCTTAGACAGATAGCCAGTCCGAGAGGACTATTCAGGTCCTAAAGGACATGCTTCGGGCCTGTGTTCTTGACCTTGGAGTTTCATGGTACCAGTTTGTTCCTTTGGCAGAGTTTGCTTATAATAATAAATATTATTTGAGCATTGGCATGCCACCTTTCGAGGCTTTGTATGAGAGGCATTGTAGATCATCGATTAGTTGGTTTGATAGTTTGGAGTCTAGGCCTCAGAGTACAGATTTGCTTCATGATTCCTTAGAAAGAGTCCAGGTGATTCAGGACAGATTTCGGGCAGCCCAGAGTAGGAAGAAGAGCTACACTGATCATAGACTTTGTTCCTTAGAGTTCAGTGTTGGTGACTTGGTATTTCTCCGTGTGTCGCCCATGAAGTGCATGATAAAATTCGGTAGGCAAGGCAAGCTTAGCCTCAGGTACATTGGCCCGTTTGAGATTCTTCAGAGGGTTGGTAGTGTTGGCTATATGCTAGATTTGCCTCTGATGTTTTTAGTTATGCACCCAGTTTTCCATGTATCGATGTTGAGACGGTATATTACAGATGAGTCTCATGTGTTTTAGTGGGATTCGGTTCAATTGGATGATGGTTTGACTTTTGTTAAGGAGCCAGTTGCTATTTTGGCCAGAGATGTCAGGAGGTTGAGATCTAGGGATATTTTGGTTGTTAGATTTCAATGGAGGCACCTCCTAGTCGAGGAGGCTACCTGGGAGATTGAGAAGGAGGTGCTGGCTCAGTATCCACAACTGTTTGAGCCTATAGGTACTCCCTTCTTCTTGACTTTCGAGGATGAAAATGTTTTTAGTAGTGGAGGATGTAATGAACCTTCCGATCATTTTAATATTTACGCTGTCTTTGTACTGTTAGAGCTTGCTTGCAGCGGCCCCAAGTCATTTATGGCTTGCTGGGACTGGTGGTTTGGTGCCCTGGCTATTTGATTAATTGTTATGTCCGTTTCCTGCTTTTAGAGCTTAAACATAGGAAATCATTGACTTTAGTCAACATTCTTAGCTAACATGCTCGGAATCGCATTCTGACATTTCTGTTAGCTTCGGAGCATGGAGTTTTGTTTAGTTGGACATTTAGTCAAAGTCTAGGAACTTATGGTGTGGGTTTTGTCTTGGTTTTTATGGTTTTAGGCCATTTGGAGTTGGAAGTGTGACTTGGGTCAGCTTTAGATTATCGGAGCTTCAAATTCAAAATCTGATAGTTCTATCAGCTCTGGAATATCGAGTTTGAGGTAGGTAGATGGTTGGTTTGGGTTCCGGGTGAGCTGGGGTCATTTTGGGTGTTTGATTGATATTAGTTAATGTTGACTTGGGTCAATATTCCTCTGAAATGACCTCGTATGGAAGTTTCAGCGATTTTGTTGAGTCCGAAACTTCGTTTTCACTCTAATAGCATTTTTGCTTTATTCGTATTGGATTCCAATTGTTCCCAGAATACCCCGTAGAACTTTTTAGCATTGTTGATATTTCTGCTGCGTCCAGCCCCTATAAAATCCCTCAACTTCGGTTTTTCAGCCTCTTTCTCCAAGTTTTCTCACTCTAAACTTATTTACTCTCAACCCAAATTTCTCCCAGATCAGTCCTTGGCCTTGGAGGTCCATAATTGGTGATTAATCTCGCTCCTTCGTCGTTTGGGTAAGCTCCTTCTTGCCCACTTTACTTCTTTTCCATTAAAAACTTCCATTGATGAACTAATAAGCTTGAGGAAATTTTTCCATGTAGTGGCTGCTCATTTTTGGTTGCATGCTTGTGGGTTCGGGGAAGTCACTCTGTTGGCGTGCTTCATCTCATCGTGGTGGGTAACTTCTTCCTTTAATTTCCAGTTTTAGTCTTTGAAATTTCCCTCTTTAATTTGTTACTTGAGCGGGATGTCTTGAGCCTTTTCTCTTGGCCAAATTTGCTCAAATTTGGGGCATGCACTCATGGGAGTAGTATGTTCATCGTGCTTCTTTTCATTTCTGATTTCAGGTTTTGGGCCCAACGAGCGCACTTTAAATCCGAAATTTGACCCAGCTATAATTATAGCAATATGGGTATCGTTAGTCATATATTAATGTGTAGCTTGTCTTCTTGATAGTGCGATTGCGTTTTGGGACTTCTTGGAGTTGTGCGGGCTTGGACATTGTCGTTCTAACATCTTGTCATCGAACGACAGGTAGGTTACGGCTTAACCCCTTTAGACTTTGCATATATAGGCTATAAGGGTACTAATTAGCATCCTTGGGTGGTTTTATTAGCTTGGTACCCCAGACTTTGTCCATTCCTACTTATCGTTATTATTTCATACTTTTAGATGTTGAATTCGTTATAGTTATTAATATCACCCTTGTGGTCCGTTGTGGCCATGTATTGACTCTGGAACATAGATGGTGGGTTATTTGGGAATTTTCGTGAGTCCCAGACATAGTTATTATTTTTATAGAGCTGGCTATCTTTGTTGTAGAATGATTGGAGCATGTGAAGGGCCGATAGGTTGATTGTGAGCCGTTGGTCTACTGATTATAATTGAGCATACCATTATCATGCATATAAAGGGATTTCTACATGATTGTACCACGATATTGTCTTCGAGCCTACTTTTTATGGTTTTCTAAATCTTGGATGGCCTCGGGGGGCCCATTTTTGGTAAAAATAGTTATAAAATGGTTTGGTACTGTTTAAATGGATCTTTTTGGGGTAAGAAAAGTTAAAAGAGAAATTTAACACAGTTTTTCCTACTTATACTAGACCCGGTTGAGATGAGGTGCTAGACTTGCTTTGTTACTGATGAGAAATTATATTAAACATGGTAAAGTAGAGCACTGGACTCGATATACTACTGTTTTGGACCCTGATATGCTCGGGCACCCTTGATGGGGTTTTTGAGACTTATGTTCCTGATTTAGACCTGAATGGAATCCAAGCATCCATTATCGAGTTTTTGTTACTAGTTTAGGTCTGGTGGCACTCCGGACTATTATATCGAGGTTTGATATTTGGTATGTGGTCTACGAGTAGACTTCCATGGAACCTGTCATTACGGACCAAGTGCTATGGGCTGAGGGTGACCGCAGGAGGGTGTATGGTGGAGTTGAGGTTCTCGAGGGAATCCCTTCCATGTATCCTGCCTCCATTAGACCTTTGGGGTACCAGAGGGGGTACGACACTATTATCACTTAGTTCAACATATCATATCATATCATCCATTTGTGTGAGATTTAACCCTTGTTTGCTATTTGCTGAGTGTACGCTTCAGTAGTATGGGTAGCCAGAGGGTTTGTCTTTTCTTGCTTGTGTTCCTCGGGTGTATGGGCACCCGTGGGACTGTAGGTAGACTTATTGTTACTCTTTTACGATATTGATTCCTATTGTGGTTACTTATGATATTGGATATTGAGGGTTGTATTGTTTACACTTGGTGTTCTTAAAAAAGTTTACTTGGGATACCGGTTGATAGTTTTCTTGACTTGAGATTAGTATGCTTACTTTGGTTATTAAATCTTATTTTCGAGCATGATTATCGTTATTCTTCGTCTTCCTTCTCTTTTCACTTGAGGTTACCGGTATACCGCCTATTTTCTAAATCTCTCCTTATATATTATTATTGTGTGGATCCCAGGTGAGTTATTTCCTTCCTTCAACTGTGTATGTGATGTATATATATCTAGTAGCTAGCCAAGCATGTTGTTTGCTCTTGTATCCATATATGCTAGCTTCCGTGTACCTATTCATTGCTTCCATGCCTATTTTCTTCTATTCTTCTATATTACTGTCTTTATATCTTTTATGCGCTCAGTCGGCCTATGATGCCTACTAGGTACCCGTTGCTATGTAATTGGTGCTCATACTACACTTCTGCATCTTCTGGTGTAGATCCTTGTGTGGTCCATCGCCATTAGCTCGTGGAGACTCGTGCGAGGAGATATTGGACAATTCGAGACTGAGGTTGAGCTCTTGGCGACCGGAGCTTAGCTTTTGGTTTATCTTATGTATCATGTACTCTATTACTATTCGGAGACATCTGTATATATTGTTTTGGATCTTTAGTACTCTGTTGATGTAGTTCTGGCTCTATACTATGATACCAGGTTCTGGGGTTTGGCTTAACTTCTGTATATATTATATATATTCCTGTTGAATATTTCTTCATCTTGTTCCCTTGCGTCTACTATTTATACTGTTTCTTCGCCTTACTTGTTAGATAGTAGCCCATTACTAACCGTTCCAGGCTACATGAATTGGTTCACCTACTGGGAGGTTGTAGGTGCCATCATGACCGAGAAATCGGGTCATGACAATATTGTAGTAGTGTATGATAATTTTGAAAGATAAAAAAATCACCATGGTGGCCATATTATAAACTTAGACGTGGCAGAAGACAAATTTTTGATAATTGTAAAAGGAAGAACATTTTGGATTTTTAATATGGTCCTTCAAAGGTAAATATGTAATGCCTCTAGGTCATCTTCTATGTTTTCGTGCGTTTTTAGTGTTCCAAGCTTTACCGCATGTCACAACCCGATTTCTCGGTCATGATGGCACCTACAACCCCCGGTAGGTGAACCAATCCCCGTAGCGCAGAACAGTTAGTAATGGGCTACTATCTAACAAATAAGGGAACAAGACGAAGAGAATAGATAACAGGGATATAAATATATACATATGCGGAAACTAAACCAAACCCCAAGACCTAGTATCATAGTATAGAGCCAAAACTACATACATGGAGTGCAAACGATCCAAAAGAATATATACAGATGTCTCTGAATGGTAATAGAGTACATAAAGCAAAAGATAAACTAAAGCTAAGCTCCGATCGCCAAGAGCTCACCCTCAGTCTGAAGTAGTCCCCAACAGATCTCCAAGCACGTATCACAGCGATCTAACGGCGATGGCCCACACTAGGATCTGCATCAACAGATGCAGGGGTTAGGGTGAGCACCAAATGCAAAGCATAAGGTACCCAGTAGGTATCATAGGCCGACTGGGCACATATAAGATAAAAGCGTAGTAACAGACAGAATAGAAGCAAGCAGTCACAGAAATCAACGAAAGGTACACAGGAACTAGCCGAGAGGGAAATCAACAGAACCACATGTGAGGCTATTAAGCAGAATATACACACCACAGGCACAGGTGAAAGTAAGAAACAACGAACCTGGGGTCCTTGCAACAACAGTGTATACAAAATAAGTTTATGATATGGACGGTATACCGGTAACCTCAAGTGTAAGAAGAAGAGAGAAAGAGTAATGATAGGCATGCTTAGAGACATGAATCAAGCCCAACTAATCATATCAATCTAAAATCCAGAAACTAACAGTCTAGCAGTAACCAATTTCATACTTAACCGTAACAGGGAACAATGCTGCAAGTAAATAGCAAAAGTCTACCTACAGTCCCCCGGCCGCCCATACAACCGAGGAACACAAACAAGTGAAAACAAACCCTCCGGCATCCCATACTACCGGAGCGTACAATCAAAAAACAACAAACAAGGGTGGAGCCTCAAGCAATGAATGATATGATGCATGAAGATCTCAAGAGAAATGGTATCTCTGTATGTACCTCCTCCGGTGCCGATCCGGCCCAGCAGGTAGGTTCCATGGAAGGACACTGCCCGTATACCTCTACTCCACCGTATACCCTTCCTCCGGCACACGCAGTCCGTAGCCCCAGGCCCGGATGGCAAGGTCCATGGAGGTCCCTGACCCCATACTAAAAACTCAGTATCAAAACATGTCATCCGGAAGCAAGTCCGGGTTCAAGATAGAGACCCAGTCTCGAATATGCATGCCCAGACCCTGTCCAGGACTAACGTAGTAGGAAAATGTCTCAAAAACCCCTCCAAGGGTGCCCGGGCATAACCGGGTCTAAACAGTAGAAAGTCATCTCAGGTGCTCGGTCCAACCGAGGCGAAAAATCATCTCAAGTAACAAGAAAACTCAACTACCACCCCGGCCCTGCCGAGTCTACCGTTAATCGTAAGACTGATGATTTAAAACATAATTTTACTTTCTTGCCCAAGAATATTCAAAAGTTAAATCAAACCATTTCCAAATTATTTCCATCAAAAACCGGCCCCCGGGGCCATGCAAGGTTTAGAAAATAGTGTCAGTAGGCCCGAAGCCCAAACCGTAGTAAAACATGGATAAAACCTCTTTATATGCATGGAAATGGTATGATCACACACAATAGCTGCCATGCAGCTCACAATCAACCTATCGACCCTGCACAGGCCCACAGCTACTCAGCAAGCATAACCAGCCTAGAAGGATAATTCTATGCCCGGGACTCGCGAACATTCCCAAGATCCCACCTTCTATGTTCCAGAGTCAACAAGGCCTCACAGGACCACAAGGGTAAATAAAATATATCGGCAAGTACTACAAGCAACGGAGGAAAAAAGTAGGCGGACATGAATAAAGCGGTCGAGGTCTGTGGTACCAACCTAATAAACCAACCCAAGGATGCCCATTAATACAATTTTATCCTATATATGCGGAGTCTAGGGAAAATAAACCGTAACCTACCTGTCGTCCGATGACAAGCTTGAACCTCTCCGAAAAATCCCCAACACAAAATCAAACTCGAACTCGGGCTTGAATAACTTGACGTAGATAATTGATTTCCTTTCAAAGATGGCACATCGCATCAAATAATTTTTCCACAAATATTCCTCAAATTGTAAGCATAAATATATGCGGATATTAGGTAGTGCTAATCCTCAAATAATATTGAGAGACTTGGCAGAAGCATATATAGATGCAACATATATATAAATATAGCAAGGATTAAAGTTTGGCCAACATCACCTAATAACCAATTAGAGGTTCTTGGTGATGTGCTTTGGCAGCACTAATGCCTAACTCACTTGATGTCCACTCCCTCTACTTCCACGTGGAAGTAGAGGTGACACACCATACCTATTTTAACCCCATACTGAATATATTCGGGTATTGCATAAATTCGTGGTATAATAAATATAATTTTTGAATATACCATAATCATTAGAAAATTATTTCGAATAAAACTTACTATATTATAATAATAAATTTCAAAATAACTAAATTTACTACCTCCGTTAAAATATTACAATGTATAAAAACCTTATAAAATAAATACATATACAATTACATCGTAACAAAAATATTTTTCATAAATCTTTAAAATATTTTAAAAAGGTAATAATAATATAATTTTCTACCACCTTCGACTTTTAAATTAAATATTTTCAAGTACGCACGATTTCGATACTCAAGAACTCTCTTGGAACCCTCCCTTATGTTTTCTAACTGTTTCAGAATTGAAATGGCATTTTAAAACGTGAAGTTGAGGCTTAAAATCAATTTTGACCCGACCCGGTTCGCAACCCGGTTTCTGCCAGATAATCCGCGGTAAAACAGTCATAAATTTTTACTCCAAGATCATTTGGACGTGAGGTTTTGTGCGTTGGAAACTAGACTCGTAGACCTTCGATTTGATATTTCAGGGGACTTCTAACTCTTTATATATTGAGTGAAAAGCTCCGAGACATTTTACTCAAAGTTCAGAAAATTTATTAAAGATCTTACGATAACTTTTGCCGACTTGCTTGACTTCAAAACTTATAATGCGACCAAACAAATGGACTCGACACTAAAATACCGGTCCTGACGAGCCTTAAGTGACTTGGGGCCGCTACAAACAAGCTCTAACGGTTCAAGGAAAACGTATACGTGGAAATAACCAGAAGGGTCATTAGATCATCCACTACTAAAAAGGACTTTCGTCCTCGAAAGTTAAGGTCAAGGGGGTATCTGAAGGCTAAAATAGCTGCGGATACTGATCCCGCATATCTCTTTTGGTCTCCCAGGTAGCCTCCTCGACTGGACGGTGCCTCCACTGAACCTTAACAATCGGGATCTCTGGAGACCTAAATCTCCTGACATCTCTGGCCAAAATAGCTGTCGGCTCCTCAACAAAGGCTAAACCCGCACCCAAATGAACTGAATCCCACTGCAACACATGAGACTCATCTGGGACATACCGACGCAACATCGAAACATGAAATACAAGATGTATAGCTGAAAACATCAGAGGCAAGGCTAGCTGATATGCAACACTACCAACCCTCTGAAGAATCTCAAACGGCCCAATGTACCTGGGGCTAAGCTTTCCCCGCCTACCAAATCTCATCACGACCTTGATGGGCGATACACGAAGAAACACCAAGTCACCGACACTAAACTCCAAGGCACGAGCCTACGATTAGCATAACTCTTCTGCCTGCTCTGAGCTGCCTGAAGTCTGTCCTGAATCACTCAGACTCGGTCTAAGGAATCTCAAAGAAAATCTGTGCTCTGCGGCCCACCACTAAAACCATCAAACCAACCTACCGGTGATCTGCAACGCCTGCCATACAAAGCCTCAAAAGGTGCCATGCCGATACTTGAATGGAAGCTGTTATTATAAGCAAATTCTGCCAAGGGAACAAACTGATCCCAAGAACCTCCAAAGTCAAGAATACAAGCCCGAAGCATGTCCTCCAGAATCCGAATGGTCCTCTCAGACTGGCCATCTGTCTGAGGGTGGAAAGCGGTACTAAGGTGAACCTCTGTACCCAAATCTCACAGCATAGCCCTCCAGAACTGAGATGTGAACTGAGTGCCGCGGTCTGAAATAATAGAAGCTGGGACCCCATGCAATCGAACAATCTCACGAAGGTAGATCTGAGCTAACCTCTCTGCACCATAAGAAGTATGAACCGGCAAGAAATGTGCTAACTTAGTCAGCCTATCAACAATCACCCATATGGAATCAAACCCATGAGAAGTACGAGGCAAACCAACAATGAAGTCCATAGTAATCCCTTCCCACTTCCACTCAGGAACGGAAAGTCGCTGCATCAAACCACCAGGTCTCATATGCTCGAAGTTAACCTGCTGACAGTTAAAGCACCGAGATACGAAATCCGCTATATCCCGCTTCATACCACTCCACCAGTAAAACTGCCTCAAGTCTCTATACATCTTTGCTGTGCCAGGGTGAATGGAGTATCTAGTACAATGTGCCTCATGAAGTATCAACTGAGTCAAATCACTAATCCTCGGAACACAAAGGCGACTATCAAACCTTAGAACCCCATCTGAATCTAGAGTAGCCCGACTGGTCTCACCCTGAACAACCCGGTCACGAAGGTCACACAACTGCTGATCCTCAAACTGATGGCTCTGAATCTGATCAATCAAAGTAGAACGAACCTCAATACTGGCGAGAACTCTGCTAGGATCCGACAAGTCAAGCCTAACCAGACGGTTAGCCAAGGACTGGATGTCCAAGGCCAATGGTCGCTCTGAAACTGAAAGAGAAGCTAGGCTACCCATACTCACTGCTTTCCGGCTCAAGGAATCCGCTACCACGTTTGCCTTGCCCGAATGATACAGAATAGTGAAGTCATAATCCTTCAGTAACTCGACCCATCTCCTCTGTCTCAAGTTCAACTCTCGCTGACTCGTGATATACTGAAGACTACGGTGATCGGTAAAGATCTCACAGTGAACTCCATATAGGTAATGCCTCCAGATCTTGAGCGCAAAAACTACCGCCGCCAACACTAAGTCATGTGTGGGGTAGTTTCCCTCGTGAACCTTCAGCTGCCTCGATGCATATGCTATTACTCGACCCTGCTGCATCAACACACAACCAAGACCAACCCTAGAAGCATCACAATACACGGAGAAGCTCTGACCCTCAACCGGCAAAGTCAAAACTGGAGCCGAAGTCAATAAGGCCTTAAGCCTCTGGAAGCTATCCTCACACCGATCCGACCACTGAAATGGGACATCCTTCCTAGTCAACATAGTCAAGGGTGCTGCTATGGAAGAAAATCCCTCAACGAACCGTCTGTAGTAACCTGCTAACCCAATAAAGCTGCGAACCTCAGTAACAGTAGTAGGTCTAGGCCACTCACAAACCGCTGAAATCTTTCCCGGATCAACCCTAATCCCATCCTTAGACACCACGTGCCCTAGGAATGCAACTGACTCAAGCTAAAACTCGCACTTTGAGAACTTGGCATAAAGCCGATGATCTCTTAAGGTATGGAGTATAACCCTCAAGTGCTGCTCATGCTCATCTCTACTATGCGAGTATACTAAGATGTCGTCTATAAAAACGATCACAAATGAGTCCAAATACGGGCCAAGAACCATGTGCATCAAGTTCATAAAGGCTGCAGGGGCATTAGTCAACCCAAAAGACATCATCAGGAACTCATAATGGCCATAACGTGTCCTGAATGCTGTCTTAGGGATGTCCTCCGCCCTAATCCTCAACTGATGGTAGCCAGACCTCAAATCAATCTTCAAAAACACGATTGAACTCTGAAGCTGGTCAAACAAATCATCAATCCTCGACATCGGATACCTATTCTTCATTGTCACCCTATTCAGCTGCCGATAATCAATACACATGCGCATCGACCCATCCCTCTTCTTCACGAAGAGAACAGGAGCACCCCAAGGTGACACACTAGGCCTAATAAACCCCTTAGCTAATAGATCCTGGAGCTGCTCCTTAAGCTCCCTCAACTCAACAGAAGCCATACGGTAAGGAGAAATAGAAATGGGCCTGGTGCCCGGCTCTAACTCAATAGCGAAATCAATATCCCTCTCAGGTGGAAGGCCTGACAGGTCGGTAGGAAACACATCGAGGAAGTCTCTAACCACAAGAACAGACTCAGGAGAAGTAGGGTCAGCACTAACATCTCGGACATATGCTAGATAAGCTAAACACCAACGGGAAATCAACTTCCTAGCTCAAAGACAAGAGATGATCCCAGATGGTGCATGGCTAACAGAACCCTGCCACACAATCGGGGATACACCGGGCACAGCTATGGTAATGGTCTTGGCATAACAATCCAAAACCACACGGTGAGGGGATAACCAGTCTATGCCCAGTATCACATCAAAATCTAGCATATCAAGAATCATCGAATAACCCCAAGTCTCTGAATCACCAACAGATACATACAGGATCTCACAATCCGATCCACTACTAAAAAATCTCCTACTGGGGTTGAAACAGAAACAGGAACAGATAATGGCTCACTAGCCAACCCCAAACAAGGCACAAAGTAGGCAGATACATATGAACAAGTGGATCCAGGATCAAATAAAGCCATAGCAGACTGATGGCACACAGAAATCGTACTTGTAATCACAGCATCTGAGGCCTCTGCCTCTAGTCTCCTAGGGACCGCGTAAAACTGACGACGACCTCCACTTGCCCGACCGCCATCCCTACCACCTACTCTACCGCGTGGAGCACCACCTCTACTCTGATGACCACCCCCTCTAGCTGGGGGCTGAACTACTCGTAAAGGCTCGGCCAACTGAACTGTACCCTGCTGAGGGCAATCTCTAGCAAAATGACCGATCAAACCACAAGTACAACAAGCCCCTGGCGGCCAACTTGGTCGAGATGAACCAGCAGATCCCGCATAACCACCACGGTCTGATGCCCCAGAAACTGTACCCCACGAAGACTGGCCGCCATAACCCTGATAGCTGCTCTGACCCTGCTCGAACTAGGTACTACCGACAGTCTGAAGGGAAGCCTGAACCGGTCGGCTGGACTGACCCTGGTGCTGATGTGGCTGATAGCTCCGACTCCACTGGCCAGGACCTCTACCACCATATCTGGAACCACTGTAGACACCCTGATGCCGAGGCCTCTTATCTCTGGACCCCTGATCATGTCGCTGTAAGTCCTCCACAGTGCGGGCATAGTCTACGATAGCCTGAAATGACCGACCACTGGCGATCAATATCTCAGCTGGCACCTGATCTCTGGCCTCAAACCCCATACAAATCTGCGAATCCTATCTGCCTCGGTAGGAATGATCATAGCTCTGAACGGTGCTAGCTGATGAAAACGGGTCTCATACTCCGAGATAGTTGTAGACCCCTGCACAAGGTGAGTAAACTGCTCCCTGCGATGCTCTTGATCACTCTGGGGTAGGAACTTGGCCATAAAGGCCTCATAAAACTTAGACCAAGTCAAAGGAGGTGACGATGGTGGTCTACAAGCAACCTGGGCCCTTCACCATAACTTCGCTGGGCCCTCCAACTGATAGGTAGTATAACCAACCCCGTGAGTCTCCAACAAACCCAAATGATGCAACATCTCCTCACAGGTAGTAATAAAGTCATGTGGATCCTGTCCAGAAGCACCAGCAAACCTCGGATGTGCTAACCTCAAAAACCTACCCAACGCCTTCTGCTCTAACTCTGTCATAACTGGGCGAGGAGCAAGAGGCTGTGCAACAGATGGAACCGGAATGACCTCCGCACAGGGAGCCATAGTAGCCGGCTGCGCTCCTGAGCTCTGTGCACCCAGGGGTGCCCCCTGAGCGAATGTCTGCGCTACCTCAGAAGGCCGCTCTCCAATCACACCCAAAAGCTGTAATAGTAATCCCCGAATATCTGGAGACTGAGCTGCGGCTGGAGCTGGCACAGAAGTGGGCACTGGAGCTGGTACTGGAGCTGGTGCTGGAGCTGGTGGTGGAGCTGGTGGTGCCCGGGCTGCCCCCTGATCCACATGCTGCTCGGGCTCTATCTCCACCCTAGCAGCTCTAGCAGGTGCCACTGATCGAGGGCGTCCTCGACCCTTAGCTGGAGTGGGAGGCTCATCTTCGCGTGATGCCGATGATCTCGTACGAACCATCTGCGGAAGAATGAAGTAGAACAAATGAAATTTCCAGAAACTTCAAGGGTTCTACGCACGACA
>QJPP01003267.1:0-138980 GCA_003996215.1 Jaltomata sinuosa | reverse complement strand
TTCAGTGTTACTAGAGGCTTCATCGACAGTCAGATAGTCAGTCACCCAGTTGTATCAGTTTTCAAATGCTATTGTATATCAGTTTATAATAGTTCATTTTGTTAAAATATTTTCAAAAGAGTTCAGCACATTTTAGCTTCCACATTTACTTTCAGTCTTTATCTCAGCAGTATGCCAGACCATGGGTTAGCTAGGGTCATCTGTGACTCTAAGCACCATGTGGCATCTAGGGTGTAGGCTTAGGGTGTGATAATTCTGATGTCCTGTCCCACGAGACATCGGACCTCCCACGCCCGTGGGAGGCTAAAAATACAAAAAAAAATTCTAAGTGTTGAATATTTTTTCTATTTTTGATTTTTGGTTTAGTTTGCTAATGTTGGTTACCTGCAGGTACTATATGGTACCACTAACTCCACTTGGATGAGGAGAGGACCGAGAATTGAAGGATAAGGTATTCAAGTCGTGTCGAAAGGATCAAATCAATTCTTAGGCCAAGAAGAGTGACTCTGACAACCGCCCCCTCGCCAAGATAACCAAAAGAAAGCTGGTGTCTCCTTCCTTGTCTGAAGAGGGAGGAGATAAGACACACAACCAAGAGAAAATGTTATCCAAGACTTTATCCTTATCTGAAGAGGGGTATGGTTCATCTTTCGAATCTGCCAGTGCTGATACAAAAAGTGACTCTCCACCTCCACCGACAAAGGGAGGAAAAGAGGCAGCGATCCCGGTTTCTAGTGGCATGGAAACTGAGATCGAAATAGGGGATGATGTATAGTTAGGGTCAAAGTCAGGTTCTCCGAAGAAGGCTGAGGGTGATGCGGAGTCTGATACAGAACCTACCACTCATGAAAAGGAGAAGACACCTAAAAGGGAGAAGACATCACCTACTCCCAAAGCTCCTGGCACAACATTGGTCCTCACTTCCAAAGATGTCCGACTCCGGGAGAAGACTAGATGGATGGTAAAAGGTTCCCAGAAGATATTTGATTAGGGGTTAGAAACGATGGAAAAATGGCACATCAAACGCCCTATTGTAAAGGAATAGAGAATAGACTCACTCAAGTTTAAGGACTTCCCCAAGTTAGATGAAAATTTCTGACACTACAACTTAGGCTGGACTAGCAATCCACTCCTTGATTATCAGCCGACCATCATGAGGGAGTTTTATGCAAACTATCACACCCTCCAGGAAAGTAGATGCAAAAAGGGCCAGAAGATTGCAGACTTGCCCGCTCTTACGAGCATCCCAGTATGAGGTATCCTCGAAAATTTCTCAGCCGAAACCATAAGAAGATCTCTCTTTGGGTCTGAGTATGTGGTTAGCACCGATACCTTTGACTATGACTATCGGGTGAAGAATGATATCAAATGAACAAAGGTGTTAGCCAATAATCTTACAAAGACCGGAACACCAAAGTGGATCGACCAAGACAAGCCACAGATCACAAAGGCTTCTTTGTCATTTGAGGCTAAATTTTGGTGGGCCTTAGTGGGACTATAGCTTATGCCAACGGGTGATGACAATTAGCTGACTCTTGAACCAGCCATCCTAGTGGCTAGCTTGTTATCCAAGTACAAGCTGAACTTTGGGAACATTATTGCTAAAGAGATCTGGGACATACTCACAAAGATCAGCTCTTCATATCCATTCCCGTGCCTCTTTATGAAGTTGTGTGATGAGGCAGATGTCCCAAAATATTCGAGTATTGATTATGTAGTGCAAGCCATCCGCACCCACCAACAAGAGAGGTCTAAATATGAAAGTAAGGTAATGGGTCTGAGTGGCATATCTGAACCACTCGCACTCACCCAAGAGGCAGTTGTACCCACTTCAGAGATGACACTTTCTACTAGTGTTGTGCCAACTCCACCAGACAGCCGACTAGAGGAAACTCTAGGTGGCCTGACTAGTTCTGCTGCACCTCAAATGGAGGATCCTGAATCAATATCCATCTTTCACCTGGTGAATTTTGTTAACACAGTTAAGACTATCATTCATCTACAAGAACAGATGACGAAGATTGCTCAACAGTTCCAGGCCATTATTGATACTTCCATACAGAGATCCATAACACCTTTTATTGGGGTGAATGGATAAATCGACGCATTGGAGGATATGACAATGATTGACTGGATGCAATGGGTGTGGCAAAGCTTATCAAGATGAAGAAATAGATAGCAGATCTTCGGGTAGATGTGGATAAGTTAAAGGGTCGTTCGGCCTCTTATTCTCGGGCTCATGTAGTCTTGCCAAAGGCTACATTTGGGTTGATCATTAATTTATGGGACTATATTAATCCCGACCTTTGCTAGAAGGACCCTGCTAAGGAAAAAGAAGTTGAGGTACCTCCTAGTCCTTTGGAGCCCCAGAAAAAAAGGAAGAGAAAAGATAAGCATGTTCATGCGGACGATGCCCCATTGAGCCCAAAGTCATAAAAGTGCAAGGATGACAAAGCCAAGAAGAAGAGAAAAAGGCATGAAGCTGAGGTACTTAAAGAATCCCAAGCCATCCACCAAATCTGCATTGACGCCATTGGTACTGGTGGCTCAGGAAGTGGTGTTGCCGGTGCTATTGAGGAACCATCTTCCTATTGTGGGAGTTAGTGTTGAGGATGCTTCTCAGGCATCTTATACTGTTGAGAGGACTACGGAGGCAGCCTCAGTTATTGAGAAGGTTGTGGGCACTGATCCAGCGGGCCCAATTACTACACTCGATGACCGCGCCTAGGCGCCGTAAGTATGCCTTATATCCCTTGTTTAGTTTTTTAGTGCATTGGGGATAATGCATAGCTTTTTAGATAGGGTGGGGAAAGCTAGGTAATCTATCTTTTGTAGAGTGTTTTGGCAAAGTCTGAGTAGCCAAAACACTCGCATCGTGTCATGACATTAAATCAGGCATTGTATGGGAGGCAACCCATGAGGGTATCTAAATGGTATCTGCGTCCTTAGGGTTTTCTTGCATGTGTTCTTTCCCTAAGGAATTTTAATTTCTGTTGAACCATCATGTTTAGAATAGGATGTGTGTTTGTAGAAGTAAAGTAGGAACCGAATGTAGCCATGGTCGTATTTTGAATAATTTTTGTGAAAAATGGAGACCCCTCTAATTTTTGTGCTATAAGTTGTTAGTACTAACCTTGATGGATCTGTAAATAACAACATGTATATAACTGTGATAAGTAGCTTAAGCTAAAGCATGAGCTGATAGTTAGCTAATCGGTAGTCTTAACTCTGTGCCATGTGTGAGTGAGTTGCTTAGTGTATGTTCTTGCTATGATGTTCAATCTAGAACTTGCTTGGTTAGTCTTGCTTGATTATTCTTGTTGTTGTTGTAAAATGGTTTGGTTAGAAAATGATCATAGGCCATTTTTAAATGAGTCCACTTAATCCAAATGACCTACCAAATGAAATTAAATCCCTTTGATCCCTGAATTTGAGCCTAAGTTAACCTTTTGTTGTTAGCTTGTAACCTTCCCTGTTTCCTATAAGACTTTGTTTTGGCCCTGGTCACTCCTTGGACATTGTGCACCTCAACTCAAGCTAAAAGCTTAAGTTGAGGGTGGCTACTGTAAGGGTAAGTAGGAAGTGTTGGGTATGAAAAGATCAGGTTAGTGCTAAAAAGGAAGATAACGGGTGTGGTTTGTGAGTTGCAAAATAAAAAGAAAGAGAAAATAAAAAGAAAAGAAAAAGTGCAAAAGTGCAAAAGTGCAAAAGTGCAATGAAAGCCACACCCAAAGCTTGATAAAAGTGAAAAGGTAACAAAAAAAAGAAATCAAGGGAGGAAAACATTGTGGTTTGAAAAGTGGAAAATAAGAAGTAATTGTAGTGTCAAGGAGGACGTAGTCACTGTGTACCCAAATATACCATTCCCTTCCCCAAGCCTACATTACAAGCCTAACAAAGTCCTATAGTGATCCTAACTGAACTGTTTGAAAGCCAAGACAGAGAAAAAAAGGGCAAGCCTATGGTATTATGCATGTATAACTTGAACTTATTTGTGAGAGTGAGCGTGTTCCCAGTCCCTAAATTGCAATTCTGTGTGATCGGGACTTCTTTGTTGTGAGGGCACTAGAGTAGACTGTGATTGCTGATTATTTGGTTTGAATGTTTGCTGTGTATGTTAGCTTGCTCATGAATATCATGTTGTCACTCATGGATCCATCTTGTGTTGATTTTGATAACTTAAATAAATGCACTGGTTTTCGAGTTGTTAAGGAGTGGGTACTGATCCTGTGGATTGAAAAGATAATGAATCACGTTGCTGCTATCGTTTCAAGTTTTCTTTTACTTAAGTGTCATGTTAGTTTTTGTTTTCGTTTGTTGCTTGAGGACAAGCAAACATTCTAAGTTGAGGGTGTTGATGTGCCGGGATTTTACGGTACTTTTGACGCTTAAAACTAAGGATTTTGGGAGTTCTTAAGTATGTTTTGTTGGATTTGATGTTGTTTATACATGTATAGGAAAAAGTATTGAAAAGATAAAAATGCCAAAAAATTACAGTTTCTGGGTGAGAAGTCATGCCCCATGGGTGTGGGACCCGCCACGGCTTGTGGGAGAAGTCATCAAAATGGACCAAAGAAACCAAAGGCAAAAATTATATCCCACGACTTGCCGCGATGGGCGCTGATCCAGCCACAAGATGTCACAGAGCCTGTCGGACTAGACCAGTGGAACTGAAGTTGTGAAGGCTAGACTTGATGAGCTGCCATGACGCCCATGAGAGACACAATGGAATGTCGCAGAGCCCGTCGGAATAGGACAATGGAGATTGGAGAAGCAAGCTGAGGAGCTGACGAGATGGTCACAACGAGAGTTGCACCCACGATGCCCCATCACAGTAGCCCGTGGAAACAAGGTAGAAGACTGGACACCGAACATGAAGGAGGTTCGGAGGGCACCCACGACGTCCATCATATCCACGATGGCTAGTGTGGCATCCCGTCGGAAAGTACCACGTCCAGCTTTCCTAGTTTACTTAGGATTTGGTCTTTTTTGTCTATAAATACTTCCCCTTAGGTTTTATTTTATGGGTTACACGATAGTTACTCATAGTTTTGACATTGTTACATAAAGTTTATGTTTTTGGAGACATCATAACACAGTTCTTGAGAATTAAAAGATTGTTCTTGATTTATTGAAGTGTTCTTGAGGATTCAAGATTTTCGGTTTTCTTTACTTATTATTGCACGAAAGAATAACTAGATTTGTTCTTGAAACGTTATTTGCTTTTTCAATTGAGATGGAATGATGCTTTGAATCAAAGAATGATCGAAAATATCAAGGTATATTATCTCCTGGGTGATATCTTCTTGAATCGAAGTACTAATATCTCGATACAGATTCAAAAAAATTTATTGCTCAAGTAGTACATGCAATTAACTTCTGCGACGAGCTAAATTTAGATAGTTGAATGTCTTTGTTCAGATTTGTAGTTGATTTATTTCCCTGCAACATTGCCTTCATTATAAGTTACCTTGATAATTTGTTTCTCTTTAGATGTTGAAAATTACTAGCCACCGATTGTTCTTTTTGATTCCTATTTATAGGTTCTATCTGGAATGGTTTTGACTTTATTACTCAGTCTTTGAATACTATGAGTTTTTTGAAGTTTTCATTTAATGAATAGGTAAGCTTATATTTGTTTTCAGAAATTTCTTAAAATTGTTTATGCTTGAACCTAATAAGGAGCCACAAGATGATGAGAGAAAAGAAGATGATAAAGTTATACTCTGTCGGTCCCCTGGTATGTGCCACTATTTAAAGCACAAGGATTAAAATATTTGATTTTCAGTGTGAATTTAGACATAAACCTTCAACGTTATAACTAAATTTTACACATTTGAAAGCTACACAAGAAATGAGTAATATATTTTACAATAATTAACAATTCAAAAAAATTATTAGGCATATGAAAAAATCATGGTGAAAAAATGAGGTTGATTAACAATTGTATTTCATTAACTAATTTTTAATAGTTATCTTTTATTAACTAACTTCATGACAAGAATGAGCATTTTGTACAAAGTAAAGTCATGATAGATTAAGCTAATTACGTAAAATGCGGTGGAGTAGACAAAATAAATTATTTTTTTTAAAAAAAAGGAAAAAATAATCTCGAGCAATTAAAACTCTTTTTATTAAAAAATGGTAATATATCTTTGAAGTGCCACATATTACTACTAACTAGTAGTAATACTTATATCTGCAATATTTATATGCTTAGAGGGAGACCTCTGAACATACAATTTCTTACATTTAATAAGACACATTTATATGTTCATTGTCATGCTTCATTTTTACTTCTCCTGAATTTGCATGCCATTTAATATTTTTTTTCAGTTACTTTTATTGTATTCATTTGGATGTTGCAATATATTTATATGATTAAGAAACAAAAAAGTTGAAAGCTTTAACAGGTTAATCTTTGAGACTAGCTGAAGACACACACACACACACCCTCCTCTCCCTCTCCCCCCCCTCCCTCCCCCCTTTCAAAAAAAAAAATCCCAACGTGATTAACTGCAAACACCATGTTAACTATCCTCCCCTCCCAAATGCAAAGACGTTAAAATTCACGAAATATAAACATAATTCTTTTATCATGATTCAACAAGTTTAGTGATAATGAGACATAAAGGGTTTTCTCAAATGTTGGTCTCTATGTGATTCTTTAGATACACGTCTTTCTAATATAGAGTTTTGAAGTTGAGAAATATTCTCCTACAAATTCATATGTCTGGTAAATGTTCCTCATTGATTTAGTGAATAGCTAAATTTGTTTATCTCATTGTGTTGAGCTAGCATTTGTTATGAAAAAATAATTAAAACCTTATATCATAGCAATATTAATATATGTCTTTCGAGGAGAAAATCTGTGACATTTAAGTAAAATCTTTTCATTATAACCTAAAGTTAGACCTAAGAGCTCTTAAATATTTAATTTACTCTTTAATCTTAGCACTTGGTATTAGATTTTGAAATACATACATTTGCTTATACAACCTATGTTATTTGTAAAAAAATTACAGTTTAAATAACGGACTTGCTTGAGTCTTGGCCTAGATTTACCAATATCGATTAAATATTATCATCTCATTTTCCTGTTTTTCTTGGAATTGTATAAAAGGCATATTAATACTATACTATCTCCTTAATTTGTCAGAATTTATAGCATTGTGATTCCTTCATTTATTTTTTGAGAAGGATATTGTGATTCCTTCATTTTATAATCAAGTTCCTGATATATGGAGGTGGGCAGAACCTCGAAGGAGAAAAAAATTAACCCCATCTACTTTAGGCTCTAATGATATGACATTTTAAACATATATATGGTTATACATACAAAATATGAACACATCATTTCTGTGGATAATGTCTGACATTATTATAGTGTAGTAAAAAATTATTTCTAGACTAAATAACATGTTTAAAAGAATAGAATGCAGGTGATATTGCCTTATAATTAGTACATTATGTTATATGGGTACCAAAATTTGATTCCCTTTTTTCCTAATTCCAGAAATGTCAATATGTCACGATCCGATTTTTCCGTCATGATGGCACCTACAACCCCTCCACCCCTCCCAGTAGGCGAACCCATGCCCGTAGCCCAGAACGGTTAGTAATGGGCTACTAGCTAACAATTAAGCGAAAGAAATGATATAACCAAGCGGAAGCAAAGGAACAAGATGAAAAGATAGATAACATGAATATATATATATATATATACAAATGCGGAAGCTAAACCAAACTTCAAAACCTGGTATCATAGTATAGAGCCAGAACTACATCAACAAAGTACAACGATCCAAAATAATATATACAGATGTCTCTGAATGGTAATAGAGTACATACAACAAACGATAAACCAAAAGTTAAGCTCCGATCAACTAGAGCTCATCCTCATTCTGAACATATCCCAAAAACAGCTCTTCGCATGAGTCTCCAATGAGCTAACAACGATGGCCCACACTAGGATCTGCACCAGAAGATGCAGAGTGTAATATGAGCACCAATTGCAAAGCAACCGGTACCCAGTAGGTATCATAGGCCGACTGGACACATATAAGATAAAAGAGCAGTAATAAGCAAAATAGAAATAAGCAGTCACAAAAGGCAATGAATAAGCACACGAAAGCTAGCACGAAAGGAATACAAAAAAGAATAACATACATGGCTAGCTACTATAGCACAATCACAAGTGAAAGGAAGAAACACATACCCGGGATCCTTGCAATAACAAGTATATAAAGAAAGTTTAGAAAGTAGACGGTATACCGGTAACCTCAAATGGATAAAAAAGGATAGAAAATATAACGATAATCATGCTTGAATACAAGATACGATAACCCCAAATAGACATACTAATCTCAAGTCAAAATCTCACAGTTAAAAGCCCAAAAGCAATCTTAACAATCTCCAATCTCACTAGAAACCATAACAGGAGCCAATACCGTGATATAATAATAATAATAAATCTAAGTATAATCCTACGAGCGCCCATACACCCAAAGAATACAAATGAAGACAAACACTCCGGCAGCCCATACTACCGGAGCGTACAATCAACAAACAGCAAACAAGGGTGGAACCTCACACAAATAAATGATATGCTATGATATGCCAAACCAAGTGTAACCACAGTGTCAGTATGTTACCCCTCTGGTGCCCCAAAGGTCCAATAAAGGAGGGATCCATGGAAGGACTTCTCCCGAGTACATCTACTCTGCCATACACCCCTACCCTCGGTCACCCTTTTGCCCGTGGAACTTGGTCTGAAATGACAGAGTCCATGGAGGTCTACTCGTAGACCACATACTACACTCTAACCTCAAAGTATCATTCCGGAGTGCCAACGGATCCAAACTAGTACTCAAATGCTCAAAATGCATGCCTGAATCCTATCCAGGTCTAAATTAATGAAATAAGTCTCATAAACTCCCTTCAAGGGTGCCCGGGTGTATCCGGGTCTAAAACAGTAATAGATCCAGTGTGATGCTCGACTTTACCGAGTCTAATATCATTTCTCATCCATAACAGGGTCAATCTAGCACCTCGGTTCAATCGGCGCAAGTATATCATAGGAAAACTCTAGCAAATCTTTCATTGAACTTTTATTACCCCAAGAAGATCCATTAAGATGATACCAAACTATTTCATAATCAATTTTACCAAAAATGGATCCCACGGGCTGATGAATGCTCAAATCGTGCTCTCCAACTAGGAGGTCACGGCGATCGCATAGTCAAAACAAAATTTATAATTCCCAATAGATGTCGGGGTCATACCCAGAGGACCTGATCTAGCTAGTGAGAGATTGTGTGAAGCGATTTCAAAGTGAAAGTAGTTGTTCAACAAAACCAAAGCAATAAAATGGGGAAATTGGAAAAGTTGTCACTACTAACTCAATTCAATACGAAGCTATAAAATCAAAATGGGTGTACCAATAAAAACTAGATGACTAGGGGTGCATTTCCGATGGGACATTCTCTATAGGATAGAGTAATCACCAATTCACTCAAATTTTCACCTATTAACACGGGTAGCGTTGGTTATGGGTGTGGAATGCTATCTCTCGATCAACATCCACATATCCGATGATTTCAATTAGAACATCATTCAGTGTGCTAAATAACCAACCAACATTTGCTTGGGGAGGTCGTCCTATTTCTAGCTCGGACCCTTAAATGGGAGATCTGTGATTGGAGCTATGTCTAGCTTCCAATCTAAGTGGATTCCAAAGTACCCACTAGAAATTTCACATCCACAACTACAAAATTCTCTCCCGAGCAATTACATAGCCAAGTAAGGTAAATTCATGTTTGCAACTATAAATTTTAGATTAAAACATGGTGAAATTACTAGACTCATATCAGATAAGCAATTATAAGAGTGAATTAACAACACCCACACCCATTAGCTAAGCTTCCATTATCAATACACCCCTAGACAAGAGAAATTAGCCACTCATAGAAGGGGGAGAAGATATACCAGCTGGGTAAATCAAATTCACATCCATTGTAGTTGATTCTCAAGTTCTAGAGTCAAATTAGGCATATAATTTGTTAACCAAAAGATTGGATTGAAAACCCTCTCTCAATGGAGATGGAGAAAAATGTTTACAAGCCAAAAATATCTCCAAGTTATCTATCTGAAATTCTCTGCAAAAATTATATTTACAAAATAAACCTAAAATTACCTTTTATATGTTCCCAAATCGTCACATAAATTAAGGATAAAATTGCCCTCGGGGTGGTGTGCGATGCGACGTGCGATTTGCACGTAGCGGTGTGTGCGTTGCACACCTGCTTCAGATTGACTAGTGACTTCAGCTGCATAGGTAAGCTTTGTCTGAAGGTGGTGCATTTTGCACCACGGGATGTGCGCATTGCATGGCGACCGCACTCCTTAGCAGAATCTTCAGTCATCTTTGCAGCTTTATACGGAGGAGGTGCGAACCGCACCTCAGCTTGTGCGTGTCACACAGCCACCGCACCTCCTGGCAGATTCTCCAGCTTTTCTCAACTCTTCACACTTAGCTCCTTTTTGGCTCTTTTTGGGTCCATATCCTTGTTTTTCCTCTTCTATCCAAAGTACCTGCATAGACATCAATAAAGGCAATAAGAACCACTAAATCAATTCAAAACATCGCAATAACTCATGGATATAGGCTCAATAAATTGGTAGATTACTGACTTATCAAACCCCTAAACTTGAACTATTGCTTGTACTCAAGCAAGATACTCACAAAGCAAGGAATGAATTATGCTAAGGCTCAATCAAGGCACAAAAGACTACTCTAAACTAGAAATTTAAGGAAAATAAACAAACAAAAGACTCAACTACTATGCTCATCTCAATTTGGACCACCACAAACTCAAGGCAATTGGTCATTTCAACACTTTTTCAAAAGGACATCATTTCTCATTTAAAATCAAGGGAATTTGCCATTCAAAGCAAGACCTTTTATCTTCTCAAGTCATTAGCATGGACCATCAAGGTTTGCCTCGAGATTCGCCACACAACTTGTCTCATTCATTCTCCTTAATTGAAATAGAGACTTATGCTTCGATTCGAGTGCATGATGCCACTCACCACAAGAGAGAATACCATTCAGAATCATTCAATTCACAAAATATGAGATTATGGGAGAACCAAGAAGACTCTCACTCTCTCAAGGAAGTTCAAGTGCATGCGCATCGAACCATAGGCTTGCCCTTTATGTAAATTTCCACTAATGTAGGGTAGCCAAGCTCGGAATCACCAAGGACTTGCGGGTTACAATGCTGGCTTGGCTAAGGTGAGGATATCATTTGGTTCAAGTGACTCGACCTCCCTAATGCTCTTTGTTTTTATTTCAAAAACCGCTCACATTTTTCAATTTCAACTTCATCTTATTTCTCCCTCACACAACCCAAGATTTCTCTTTTTTAACTCATCATCATTCACACCTTATATTACCTTCACTTGGTAGCACCTATTTTTGCTTTTCAATTTGCTCATTGGATAGATCTTTTGGAGCAATTTCAATTCTCGAATCAAGGTGCTACCTTGCACTTGAAGTGCATTTCTTTTCTTCTCCTCATTTGATCCCATGCACCCCCAAACTTAGGCATTTGCCCATGTTATCTTTATGTTTCCTCCCCTAAACTTAGGCTTTTAGCTTACATTTCATTTTAAAGCAATTAGGGAGGAAGGGTGCCAAGATAGTGGTTCCACAAAGGTAAATGTGTTACAAAGGTGTCAAAGAATGGTCACAAGCTCAAAGGGGTTCACTAGGATTTGATGTCATTGGGAGGTCATTCGAGTGAAGTGGCTATCAAAAAGGGCCTAAGGTCATTTTCCAAGCTTGGTTACACGTAGAATTTTGCCTTGAATCACATTTAGGGCAAGTTCTAGATGACATGTATGCACAAGAATCAAGGTAAAGCCTCACCGCACAAAGCATCATGTCACAAGACTTCATCCATTAGTCCCATAATCAATTGGGGAAAATGACTTTTGACAAGCTATTCCGAGTTCATTACACACTTATTTGTGAGTTAATCAAGCCAAAGCGAGAGTTTGCAAGTCATGACAAGAGAACGTTTTTCCTCAAAAATTCATTTCCCTTCTTCCTTTCCTTTTCAAAAACAATTTACCAAGAGAATTTTTTGGTGGGCCCATTTTGATACAAGAACTTACAGACTCAATTCTAAACTAAAACTTGGCATTTTCCCTTAAAAAGTCGCCTCTCAATCTATCATAGGAAAACACCAACCCGGTTTGACACACAAAAACAAGATAAAAGAAAAGGAAAATAATCAAAACTTTTGCTCCTTGAGAAAGAACTGTAGTATTAAGAAAACCCTCGGCGTTTATTTTTATACTACTATTAAGAAGGCGATAACCGAATTTGCACTCATAATTTCATTCAAGAACAAGCCTAAGCATAGGCATTTAGCACATTTGTAAGGCACGGGTGGTGGAACAATGGGGCATGCAAGACCAACCTAGCACATACTCAATAAAATTCAAGCCCGGCGAGGGCACAATTAAGCTCAAAGCAAAAAGTGAAGCAAAAACATACTCTAAAGAAAAGAAAAACAATAGCATCACAATCATTATCCAAAATGTGCCCGACAAGGGCCAAATAAAACTAAGCAGAATAGTCAACTAGGCCCGACAAGGGCAATAAATAGTCTCAAACCCACTCACGGGCACCAAAAAGAAAGTAAAGCCACCCCGTCTCCATAAAAGGAGCATTGCCCTCAATGCTCATAGTGCAATGGGAAAGGGGTGGAACTCCCTAGAGGACTTAATCCTCATTACCACTATCATCATTAGCAACATCATCTTCAGCATTCTTGTTGCTCGGGCTAGCACCACCCCATCGGGAGTTCACCAAAATAGTGGAATCATGAAGAGCCTGCTGAAAATCAGGGTTCTCATCATCATCCGGCTCTTGATCATCATGACCGGGCAGCTCTTCCTCCGCGTAAGAGGCAAACAAACCATCCAAAGGTCCGGTGATCCTCCGAGGTGGAGGCAATGTAGTCAAGTCTTCGTGCACCACCGAGACCTTGCCTTTAGCTTTGTCAATATCTCTCTGAAGTGTGGTGATTTCACCCTCCATGAAATCAACTCGTTTACACAGAGTATTTAAGCTATCCACTACCCCCTTTATAGCACTCTTGATAGCTTTGTTTATCATCCCGGGTAGCTTAGTAGCTAGATCGGCAAGTTGCTTCTCATGGCTATGAGTTCTGTCGACCATGTCTTGGAGGCTATTTTTGGTCATCGAGGAGGCTGGTGTATGTGTGAGTGCCTCAGAGGTAGCCCAAGAGGGAGATGAAACATCATCTCTATCATCAAGGTCACCACTCGCAGTCGCCACTGATGCGTCAGTCCTTTGTCTCTTAAATTGTGGTGCATCCTTGTCAGTTTTCTTATCAAGATCAATCACCCTCACAACGTGGGTGACTTTCTCACAACTGAGGTAGGGAATCTCTGTCTTGGCACACAACTTGCTAATTAACACTGGGAAAGGGAATGCATCCTTGCCTCTGCGGGCTTTTCTCCAAATAACCATGGCTGCAATTCTCTAAAATTCACATATTCACTTGTCATGATGGCAGCAACTAGAATGGCACCCTCTTGAGTTATTTTCAGATCATTTTGAGAGGGGAGGAACCTGTTACGGACTAGATCATACCACAGTCGGGCTTCAAAGTTCAAAGTTTTTCTCGGGATACCACCCCCCACAATGGACCAAGAAGGAACATCTTGAGCGATGATTGCGACTGTTTCTTGATACGACTTTGAATTAGCTATTAATTTAGCCATGAGGGTTGGTGCAGGGTCGATTAGTTGCCCCCAATAGATAGAACTGATGGCCTCGGGGTTGATGTTAACCTTTTTACCTCTGACCATGACTGACTTCAAGTTAGGGAATTTCTCCACAGGCCCTTTGTATCCTTCAGAGTCTTGGGTAGCCTGATACGCCATGAAGAATTCCTACACCACTTCCTCATAGTACCCCCTGGGTATATCCTGAAAAGGGTGCCACTCTCGATCAATAAATTATCGGTGCATGTTAGGTAGTTCATCTCTGACCTCTCCCAAGTTAAAACTTTGTTCCTCATTGAATCCTCTATCTTATTCCCGTTTGTAGAGGGCTCTCATGCCCTCTACCCCAAAGCAGAGCGTTGCTTCTTCGACATTATATCTTTACCTTGGTTGGCTTTTTGTGCTTCGCTTGCTAGAAGACAAATTCTGCATCCAAAGATTATGAGCCAAGAAACAAAAACAAAACCTAGAAAGAGGTTAGCAACTACAAAAGATGGAATCAAATGGATTAGAAAAACAAAGTAGGTTACTGTTGTCTTGTGTGGACCACATGCAAAATGCACCAGGAAGAGTGCGCATCGCATGTGCTGTCGCACAATCCAAATGAACCTTCATGGATTTTTTTCAACTGAGGTGCGATGCTGGTGTGATTCGCACCATCAGGAGTGCGTGTCGCACCATGCGTCGCCCCTCAGATCAGTGATATGCTCATTCTTTTCAACTTAGTGCAATACCTTGTGCGACCCACACATCAAGATTTATGTATCGTATGCATAATGCACAAAGGCACACTTGGAATTTTTGGTTCCTTGTGTTCTTGTAAGTTACACATATGATCCATAGAGCAAGATGTGCTTTGGCACTTAGCACCACACACTACCAATTCACAACAACAAAGAGGGGGCAAAGGGGGTTCATGATCATAACTTCCGAGTACTCAGACTTCTCCAGATTTCCATTAACACATAACCAACAAGAAAGGACTCAAAAACTTCCCTTAAGATGGACATTACATGTAATACCCCAGAAGTCGAGTCAACTTTTAAACTCAGAACTTGCAGAAAATTTTGAACTTCTAGGGATCACGAGTCAAGTCCACGAGCCTTGTATGGTTCCACGAGTCATGGAAGTGACTCGTGATATCAGTCCTGCAGATCTTCCTCAGATGTGAGAACCACGGATCAGTCTCACGGGTCATGGAACCAATCCATGGAACTGAGATAGTGAGTGGTTCATTCCCCCAGGAACCACGAGTCGATTCCATGACTCGTAGAAGTTTCTATGAGTCTTCCTGTTGACTCGTGGAACCTGTACGGTAGCCTGAAGGTTTGGGCAGTTTCTACAAGAAGGAACCGCGAGTCGTGGTCAAGCCTACGAGTCATAGACTACCCGTGGAACCTGAAGCCGGGTTTAAAATAGTTTTTTCTTCATTATGTCCCAGGGGTGTTTTGGTTATTCTCCACCCTTTTAACTCCTAAATGATGTTATTTTGACTATTTCAAGAGAAGTTCTCACCTTCATTAGCCTAAGTTCCTTCTAATATCTTCATTTAACTCCCAAAAAGGAAAAGTTCTTCTCCAACCTTCAAGTTTCAAGCTCCAAGATCAAGTCTCCTAAGTCTTTTCAATTCTAGTAGGTTATCTTCAAACGAGGTATGTGGGTATTAAACAATGGATTCCTCTCACCCTTGTGCCCAAAACCCCCCGATTCTTATTTGAAATTATGAACTTATGAAATTAGGGTTTTGATCTAAATTGGGGAAAAACTTTATGAAATTAGTTTTTATGCTTAAATTCATGGTTCCTTATTGCTTAATTATGATTTGATTATGATTCCTTTATGGGATTTAAAGCCCAAGCATTAAAGTTGAGTTCTAGTATGATTCCATTGAATTGCATGTTTCAAGTAAAATTAGACATGATTAGATATCATGACCTTAAGAATTTATAAAATTGCATGCCTAATTCTTCAAGTATGAATTTAGAAAGAAAAGTATGATTTGAATTATGGCTATGCTTTACTTTAAGAACTTATGATATGAGAATTGCATGGTACCCGATGTGTCCTCATGCTTTTCAAAAGAAATTTGGTATTTGATTATACCTTTATGAACTTATGAGCTATATGTATACAATTTGGGAGTAGTATTAGCACCGAGTTGGACAGGGTGAGAGTACCCTTAGTCCCAGAACTACGTGTCCCCGTAGGTTCTAAGTCCCCTCAGTTGGGCATCAGATTTAGTGATCACACCACAGTCATGCCTTTATACCTTGGCAAGGTATATTGGGTCCTTTCGATGGGGCATATATATAGGATCCCATGTAGCTCACATGATCTATGTCGGTTAGAGAATCTCCCACAGAAATAGTTTATGCTTTAAAAATGTAATTGACTCTTATTCAGATTCCAAAAGCTTAGTTTATTATCATGTTTTAACTTGTGATACTTCATAGAGTCATTTGCATCTAGTTTTACTTTTAAAGCATGATTTTGTTTATTAAAGCACACTTAGTATGTTTTCATCATGATCTTGCATATCTCACATATTTGGTACATTCCATAGTATTGACGCATCTCTTGTGCTGCATCCTTTGATGATGCAGATTCAGGTGTTCCTTCTCAAATTCGTGGCTAGAGCTTTGAGGCCATATTCTATCAGTTGTTGATGAGTCCTCTTAGGTCGAGGACTAGTTATGCTCATAGTTTTGTAGCTTCTTATTTCTGTACTTTGAGTTAGCTAGGGTCTTGTCCTAACAACTCTTTATGTTATGATTAGAGGCTTTTAGACATAGACAGTATTTGAGTCTTCTTATGGATCTTGTATTTCTATTTGACTTGATTATTAATTTATATTATTCTGACTTTATCTATTATGCTTCCGCTTATCTTTGTTATGCTTGAGAATGCTATAAACAAGGGTTAGCTTGGGGCACTTATGGTCCCAAGTCCCATGTTATGTCTAGGGGGTAACCTCGGGGAATGACAAACTTTGTATCAGAGCCTCAGGTTCAAGAGTCCTAGGATGTCTGAAAGTTGCATTGAGTAGAGTCTCTTTCATGTGTGTGAAGCACGCCACATATATGAGAGGGGAGCTATGAGATGTCATAGAAAACTTCACTTCTTTTATGATCATGTTGTGCGATAGAGCTTAACTCTAATGTTCCTTTAATCCTTACCTTGAACATTTCAGATTATGCCTCTATGACGTGTTATGCCTCCCCGGGATGCTAGGAATGTTGTCCCTCCGGTTCCAGCTCCCGAGGTCACAAATGCAGAGTTTCAGAATTCTATACACCTATTCGCTCAGACTATGGCTGCCCAAGCCAATTAGTAGGCTCTTACTCCTATTCACCCTCATGGTGGGGCGGCGACCCCAGTTTGAGATTTCATCCGTATGAACCCACCAGAGTTCTGGGGTTTGAAGGTGAATGAGGACCCACTTAGATTTTTGGATGAGGTGAAGAAGATATTTGACGTCATGCAAGTGGTTGGTGTTGATTGTGTAGATCTTGCACCCTATCTACTCAAGGATCTAGCTCATATTTGGTTCACTCAATGGAAGGAGGCTACAGTGAGGGACGCGGTCCTCACAACTTGGGAGTGTTTTGAGAGGACCTTCCTTGATAGGTTCTTTCCACGAGAGTTGAGGCAATCTAAGGTTGAGTAGTTTCTGAACTTGAGACAGGGATCTATGACTATTCAGGAGTACAGTTTGAAGTTCACTCTGTTGTCTAGGTATGCCCCCTCTATGGTAGTGGACCCGCATGATTAGAATAGCAAGTTTATCTATGGGGTTTCAGATTTGGTGAAAAAGAAGTGTAGGTCTGCTATGTTGTTGGGTGATATGACTATTTCCAGGCTCATGACATATGCTCACCAGATTGAGGGGAACAAACTAAGGTAGATGGCTAAGGAGAACAAGAGGGCTAGATTCGGGGGTTCAGGTTTCAGTCATCAGAGGTCTGGGGGCGGACATCTCTCCTCATTTAAAAAGAAATCATCAGGCCCCATTCACTCCTCAGCTAGTACTCCTACCTAGGCCTCCAGGCCTCATCATGATCAGACTGGTAGATGCGTTGGTTCTATTTCTCAGGGAAGTGTTGCTAAGGGGTCTACCTACCCCACTTATGGCAAGTGTGAGAAGAATCATCTTGGTGAGTGTCTAGCCAGTAGAGAGGGTTGCTTTGGATTTGGTCAGGTTGGTCACAGGATTTGGGATTGCCCTTCAGCTAAGAAGGGACAGGGAGGTAGGACTCAGTTTATCACAGCAACTTTAGGAGGTCGACCAGCCCAGTAGGGCGCAACTTCTAGTTCTAGTGGTCAGCGCCAGAACTACATTTATGACATGTCCTCTCATCAGGACCAGGAGAGCTCACCTGATATGGTTACTGGTATGTTGACAGTCTTCTCTTCAGATGTGTATGCTTTGTTGGACCCCGGTGCTTCCTTATCTTTTGTGACCCCTTTTATAGCATGCAAGTTTGAAGTTTGTTCTGAATTGCTTTTAGGACCCTTTTATGTTTCTACTCCTGTTGGTGAGTTGTCCTAGCCAAAAGAATCTACCAAAATTTCCCTATCTCAATCCTTCACAGAGTCACTTCAGCAGATCTAGTAGAGTTGGAGATGACTGATTTCGATGTTATCCTTGGTATGGATTGGCTGCATGCTTGTTATGCTTTGGTTGATTGCCGTACTTGGGTTGTTAGTTTCAAGTTTCCTAATGAACCCATCTTAGAATGGCAAGGTAGTCCCCCATCCTTAAAAGGTCATTTTATATCTTATCTTAAGGCTAGGAAGATGATCTCTAAAGGTTATGTATATCATATTGTTCGGGTTATGGACACAGAGTTCGAGACCCTTCCTTGTCAGTCAGTTCCTATTGTGAGTGAGTTTCCTGAGGTGTTTCTCCAGGATTTGCCCGAAGTCCCTCCTGAGCGGGAGATCAACTTTGGGATAGACCTCATTCTAAATACGCATCCTATCTCTATTCCCCCCTATAGAATGGTTCCAGCAGAACTTAAGGAATTGAAGGATCTTCTTGATAAGAGTTTCATCAGGCCTAGTATATCCCCTTGGGATGCCCCAGTGTTGTTTCTGCGTAAGAAGGATGGTTATCTTCGGATGTGTATTGATTACCGGCAGTTGAACAAGTTACAATCAAGAATAAGTATCCCATTCCTAGGATTGATGACTTGTTCGATCAGCTTTAGGGTGCTAGTTGTTTCTCTAAGATTGATCTTAGATCTGGGTATCATCAGCTTCGTGTTCAGGAGTGTGATATTCCGAAGACAGCCTTCAGGACTCGGGATGGTTATTATGTCTTTTGGACTAACCAATGCTCCTACAACTTTTATGGATTTGATAAACTGTGTGTTCAAGTAGTATCTGGACTTGTTTGTGATTGTGTTCATTGATGATAACTTTATCTATTCTTGGAGTGAGGAGGAGCATGCGGGTCACTTGAGGGTTATGTTGCAGACTCTCTGTAACACCCCAAGAATTCTAAGCTAAGATCCAGACCATTTTCATATGTTGTTAGATCTGAACCAGATGATTTTAAATGGTAAATAGGTGTTGCGATCAATAGTTATGTGTGGGAAGTGTATTCTGTATGAATTGAGTTCATAAAGAACCTCTAGCTCAAAGTTGAGTTGAAAGCTTCCTTACTGATTGAGTTTTAGTGTAAGATATTTCAAGGGTAAATTTCAAATGATCATAACTCCTAGAATATAAACATTTAGGTGGCCTACGACCCACCAAATTAAAGGTCTTCTAGTCTTCTTTCCAACGCCACCAATATTGCATTCATCCTAGTCCGGAGTAAAAAGTTATGATCAGTTTACCAAGAAGATGTCTGTCTGACCAAAAGTCCGCAGAATTTCAAAAGTTAAAATGAAAGGGACAACGGTCCCTTTTTTGGGAAAACGGTCCGTTTCCCAACCGTTTTCAGGACTAGAAACCCCAGAAATTCTAGAAGTTAAAACGCTCAGGGAAACGGTCTATTTTCTGGGAAAATGGTCCGTTTCCAATGCGTTTTCCTTTTCTAGACCAATTCAGATTTTATTTTGTGGTGCCTATAAATAGGACTCCTGGGGTAGTTTCACTCTATTTTTTTAGAAAAGTCCTTTAAACGAGTATTTTCCTCTCAAGTCAGTTTCAAGAAGAAAAGAGCGTTCTTCTCCAAAGTTCAGACCTAGGGTTCATCCTCAAGATCGAATCCTCCATGTTCCATTCAAGATCCTCCACAAAACAGGTATGTGGGTATTCAGTAAGGGTTTAGTTCGCCCTTATCCCCAACATTTCAGATTTTCATATGATTTTACAAGTTGTGAAACTAGGGTTCTTACCCAATCATGCTAAATTTTACAGAATTCAGTCCTTATGATTCCTACATGATTTATATCTTATTTTAGAAGATTTGAACCATATTTTCAGTGACTTGCATGAGCCTTTACAAGAACTTTAAGAAATCGAGAATTTAGCTTAAAATAATAGTATTTTCATAAGAATGGATTTTCTTCAGAATTTGACCTAAATTACTTTACAAGCATGAAATTAGTCAGTTTTCATTCTATAGGTTTTCTTCGAAACTTCTCATGAGTTAACTTCTCCTTTAGAGCTCAGCTCAGATTGTGAGCATTCAGTCTATATAAGTATGCATGATTTTCAATCCAGTTATTTTAGTAAGAAAGAACTATGCATGATTTAGCAGGATTCAGCTTACCTTCAGTATGTTTTACAAGCATATGTTTTAAATATAGACCTTCAAGACATGCCATCAATAATGATGAACTTAGTAAGTTTTGTAATTAGCATGGTACCTTGATATTCCATCAATGTTTACGAACTCTGTAAGCTTCATGATTAGTATGACATCTATCTATGTCCACATGCTTTATGAATAATTTTCAGTTACACAGTCTTTCAGAAATAATTCAGTTTACTTAAGTTCTGATGCAGCATTCCAGAGCTCCAGTTTTTAAAAGAGCTATTAGAATTCAGTTTGAGAGTAGTACTTAGCACCGAGTTGGACTAAGGTTCAGCGTACCTAAAGTCCCAGAACTACGTGGCACTATAGGTTATTTAGCCCCTCAGTAGGGCCTCAAAACTAGTGATCACACCAGCCATGCCTTTATACCCTGGCAAGGTATATTGGGTCCTCTCGATGGGGCGTATACATCGAACTCCACATTTAGCTCACGTCGTTTATGTCGGTTAACATACTCTCCCACAGAATTAGACTCAGTAATTATGTACTAGGCCCTTAGTCCAGTTTTACAGTTTTTAAATTACATTTTTTAGAATATCCTTACATATCAGATTTTGTGCATATTATGTTTGGGCCTGAGTACTACAGATGCAACTTACAGTTTTAAACAACTCATCAATATTTCTAGCATGCTTAGTTATTTCATAGTCTATGTATCTCACAGTTTATAACCCAGAAACATTTTATACTCTTCAGTAAAAGAGGCCATGTTTTATAGCATTGACTTATGCATTCTCATATATCCACACTTAGTACAGCTTTCAGTTATGTTCTAATATATATATGTTTACATAGTTCAGTTTTAAGCCATGCTTTCAGTATACATGTATCTTTGCATGATTTACAGTTAGTACTTTATCTCACATGCTCAGTACATTCAAAGTACTGATCGCATACCTTTTTATGCTGCATCGTTTCATGATATAGGTTTCAGTGCAAGCTCTCAGGATCATAGTCAGACGGATCATAGCTTTCAGTCAGCAGAGGTTGAGTTCTCCTTCTTCAGGAACTCCAGCCCGTTAGTAGTTATAGTAGTTAATTCAGTTATTATGCATTGACGTAAGATAGTTAGGGGTCATGTCCTAGCTAACTTTAGTCAGTGTTATTGAGGCTTTTTAGACAGTCCGTCAGTCAGTTGTATCATTTTTTTCAAAAGAGCTTTATTTCAATTTATAAAACTTCAGTTTATTACAGTATTCTTTAAGAGCTCATCATATGTTTTAGCTTCTGTATAATATTCTTTAGTTTATCTATTTTTATTTAGTTGCTCATGAATCATGCCAGCAAGAAGGGTTATCTTGGGATCACTTGTGGTCTCAGGTCCCATGTTACGTCTAAGGCGTAGGCTCGGGGCGTGACAAACTTAGTATCAGAGCACAGAGTTCAAGTGTCCTAGGGTTTCTGTGAAGCCGTGTCTAGTAGAGTCTTGCGGAACGGTACGAAGATGACTTTAATTTTCTTAGAGGGGCTACCGGGCATTTAGGAAATGTTTCCCTTTGTTCATACTCCAAATCATGCTGTAAAGTTATTCCTTCAGAAACTTATGCAGATTCATGTGTTAATCTAATTCCTCGAGTCATGCCTCACCTTCAAGGTAGTGGAGACAGTGTAGTTCAGATCCCTGACAGTGAGATGCTCTCAGATAGAGCCATCAGAAAGTTAATAGACTGTACAAGGGCTTGAGAGGAGCCTACTAGTGCATTAAAGTCTACCAATCCAATGGCACGTACCATTTTCCACTCGTGCAGTTAAGCCTATAGTTGAATGTGCTCTTAGACCCTCTTCCAGAAACTTTACTATGAATGGTGACTTAGCCAAAAAGTATGATTCTCTAAACTTTTGGATAGTACAATCACTCGAGAGTGAGTGCGAATTGAGATGTTATGGGCGATAAGTAGTAGAATGACCCCAGATCTAGGTGTATGGATTCATAAGTATAATATCCATAAGATTGGGATAGTGATGAACGAATGTCTATAGCCATAGTCATCTTAGAGCATCTGTGAACTAGGTGAAGGAGATCCCTTAATGGTAGGAGGGTAGATGTGTACCCAAAATAGTATGTTGTGGCATGGTGTTCAAACATTCTATGGTGCTATGTGTGACTAGTTTGGAATTCTAAGGTTATTATTTATGGAGAAGGTTAGGTGTATATTATATGGTGTTCTTAGAGATGAATTCAGGAGATTACAGATAGACGATATTGAGTTTCTTAGTATGGCTTTAATTCAGTTTATTTGGGTGGATTTAAACTTAGAGATGTGATGTTAGTAGATGAATAAGAAAATGCCAGATTGCTAAGTTTTAGGAGAAGTGGTTAGGTGCACCAATATGAGTATGAGTCCTCTATTGATGGCCTTAAGGGTAAAAAAAAGCTAAGAGATGTCTCAGAAGAAGACCTAGCAAGGGTTTAGCATCTTCAGTTATAGCCTATTGAGGAGAGTTTAGCGTCTAGAAATGCAGAGTTGCCCAAACTTTACAAGAGTTAGTTATTATAGACTAGTTTAGGAGAGAGATCCATAGACTTAGAGAGGTGACATTTTATCTAAGGGGGAGATGATAGAATGAAGAGCCAAGTTGAGTCTCGTGACTCAGCCAGTACAAAATTTCTAGAAAGGGCTATGATGGGATATCAATCCATTCTGATTCCAACAGATTTCCTAGAACTTCATTCAAGGTGAAACTATACTTAGACGTATTTGTGTCATACTCATAGATAAGTTCATGCACTCTATACAGATTCATGTTCATGCTCAGCTCCTAGAACAAATAGAAATTGCTCCAGACTGCGATTCTAGTCTTACTCTATGATTCTATGAATCCCAGCTTTATGCCATGAGACTCATTATATAAGTAAACCCATGCCTCACAGTATGCTCAGTTCTATGTACTTAGTCCATTCTTCAAGATATGCCTTAATGGCTAGTGAAATCATGTTATGTCATGTATATGCTTAGAACATATTTGTTGAACAGTTCGTGTTGATGATTTTCTTACTCTAACCATGCTTCATATGTCCAGAATGTGAGACACTCAAGCATTTGCACTTAACTTCTCAGACCTTATTTTGAGTGGCTAGATCATGTTAAGTATAAGTCAAGACTGTCAGTATTCCTACATGCATGATGCTCATGCTCCCACTCTATTCCTTTAGTGATCTTGGCCTATGTTGTCATAGGTGTTAGTTGAGGGAGCTAACTAGTAGCTTAGATGGGAAGTATTAGATTTTTCTCTTTGATGTATTGGTTCCACCTTAGATAGTAAATGAGGGAAAAATTCAAGGTAAGTATTATTCCTATGTACTAGATAGATGAGGAATTTTTGTATGTCTCATTGTAGAGGTTCTTGAAGCTGTAACTTCTAGATATGCTAGGGAAGAGGAGAAGTCTCAGATAGTGTTAGCTATAGAGAATCCATAAGATGATCATAGTGATAGGCTTCAATGTCATAATGGAATACATGTAGGCTTTTTCCTTGGGCGACTAGTGAACCATTGATTTGAACTCAAGGTTAGTTGATTTTGTCATAAGAAATAATATCATTCTTGGGAGATAACTCCAGATGCAAGAGATTTAGTCGAGATAGGCTTGAAAATGGTGAAAGTAGGTAGTTAGACTCAGACCATAGCATCTATATATGAATTGATGAGAATTTAATTTGCAAAAGGGTAAGCATGGTATTCAGAGAAGTTGGTGTAGCTAAAAAGGGTGTTCCTAAGCTTAAAAGTTGTCGACTGTATTGTGTGAGGTGGGAATAGTCTTGTTCTTACTCCCTTCTCAGAGTGCTTATACTTTATGTCCAATAGCTTCATCTAGCAAGATACTAGACCCCTCATATCAGACCAGTTCAGACCTGCCAGTAATCACTCCTAAGGTCAGAAGGCCCTATGCTCAGTTCAGTCCATGCTAGTAAGTTCAGTTTAGAAAAGAATAGTTTTCTCGTATAGCTATTCCTCTCAGTTTGATTCTCCTTCTAGTAAATTATCATTTCTAAAGATTGAGTTTGTTCTCTATGAGTTTCAGCTGAGACCCTACTCTCGCTCCAGACCAGTTATCATATTGGACATTCAGTTTCCTATCTTATCAGTGTTCTTATGCTCTTAGTATGCATACATGCCTTATGAACCTAGATCAGTTCATATTTCAGTCAAAAATTAGTTACCATGTAAGTACTCCAACTTTTAGAACTCAGTTGGCAGGATTGCAGCTCTTTCCCCACCACCTCAGCCTAGTTAGTCTTCATTCGAGGACGAATAATCCCAAGGGGGAGATATTGTAACACCCCAAAAATTCTAAGCTAAGATCCAGACCGTTTTCATATGTTGTTAGATTTGAACCAGATGATTTTAAATGGTAAATAGGTTTTGAGATCAATACTTATGTGTGGGAAGTGTATTCGATAGGAATTGAGTTCATAAATAACCTCTAGCTCAAAGTTGAGTTGAAAGCTTCCTTACCGATTGTGTTTTAGTGTAAGATATTTCAAGGGTAAATTTCAAACGATCATAACTCCTAGAATATAAATATTTAGGTGTCCTATCACCAACCAAATTAAAGGTCTTCTAGTCATCTTTCCAACGCCACCGACCTTGCATTCATCCGAGTCTGGAGAAAAAGGTTATGATCAGTTTACCAAGAAGACGTCTGTCTGACCAGAAGTCCGCAAAATTTCAAAAGTTAAAACGGAAGGGGCAACTGTCCATTTTCTGGGAATATGGTCCGTTTTACCAGCCATTTTCAGGACCAGAAACCCCAGAAATTCTAGAAGTTAAAACGCTCAGGGAAATGGTCCATTTTCTGGGGAAATGGTCCATTTCGGCGTTCATTTTCGACGTGTTTTCCTTTCCTAGACCAATTCAAATTTTATTTTGTGGTGCCTATAAATAGGACTCCTGGGGTATTTTCACTCCATTTTTTTAGAAAAGTCCTTTAAACGAGTATTTTCCTCTCAAGTCAGTTTCAAGAAGAAAAGAGCGTTCTTCTCCAAAGTTCAGACCTAGGGTTCATCCTCAAGAACGAATCCTCCATATTCCATTAAAGATCCTCCACTAAACAGGTATGTGGTTATTCAGTAAGGGTTTAGTTTACCCTTATGCCCAACGTTTCAGATTTTCATATGATTTTACAAGTTGTGAAACTAGGGTTCTTACCCAATCATGCTAAATTTTACAGAATTCAGTCCTTATGATTCCTACATAATTTATATCTTATTTTAGAAGATTTGCACCATATTTTCAGTGACTTGCATGAGCCTTTACAAGAACTTTAAAAAATCGAGAATTTAGCCTAAAATTATAGTATTTTCATAAGAATGGGTTTTCTTCAGAACTTGACCTAAATTACTTTACAAGCATGAAATTAGTCAGTTTTTAGTCTACAGGTTTTCTTCGAAACTTCTCATGAGTTAACTTCTCCTTTAGAGCTCAGCTCAGATTGTCAGCATTCAGTCTATATAAGTAGGCATGATTTTCAATCCAGTTATTTTAGTAAGAAAGAACTATGCATGATTTAGCAGGATTCAGCTTACCTTTAGTATGTTTTACAAGCATATGCTTTAAATATAGACCTTCAAGACATGCCACCAATAATGATGAACTTAGTAAGTTTTATGATTAGCATGGTATATGGATATTCCATCAATGATTACGAACTCAATAAGCTTCATGATTAGTATGACATCTAGATATGTCCACATTCTTTATGAATAGTTTTCAGTTATACAGTCTTTCAGAAATCATTCAGTTTACTTCAGTTCTGATGTAGCATTCCAGAGCTCCAGGTTTTAAAAGAGCTATTAGAATTCAATTTGGGAGTAGTACTTAGCACCTAGTTGGACTAAGGATCAGCGTACCTAAAGTACCAGAACTACGTGCCACCGTAGGTTATTTAGGCCCCAAAACTAGTGATCACACCAGCCATGCCTTTATACCCTGGCAAGGTATATTGGGTCCTCTCGATGGGGCGTATACATCAAACTCCACATTTAGCTCACGTGGTTTATGTCGGTAAACATACTCTCCCACAGAATTAGACTCAGTAAATATGTACTAGGCCCTTAGTCCAGTTTTACAGTTTTTAAATTACATTTTTTAGAATATCCTTACATATCAGATTTTGTGCATATTATGTTTGGGCCTGAGTACTACAGATGCAACTTACAGTTTTAAACAACTCATCAATATTTCTAGCATGCTTAGTTATCTCATAGTCTATGTATCTCACAGTTTACAACCCAGAAACACTTTATACTCTTCAATAAAAGAGGCCATGTTTTATAGCATTGACTTATGCATTCTCAAATATCCAAACTTAGTCCAGCTTTCAGTTATGTTCTAATATATACATGTTTACATAGTTCAGTTTTCAGCCATGCTTTTAATATACATGTATCTTTTCATGATTTACAATTAGTACTGTATATCACATGCTCAATACATTCAAAGTACTGATCGCATACCGTTTTGTGCTGCATCATTTCATGATGTAGGTTTCAGTGCTAGCTCCTAGGATCATAGTCAGACGAATCACAACTTCCAGGCAGCAAAGATTGAGTTCTCCTTCTTCGGGAACTCCAGCCCGTTAGTAGTTGTAGTAGTTAATTCAGTTATTATGCATTGACGTAAGATAGTTGGGGGTCATGTCCCGGCTAACTTTAGTCAGTGTTAGTAGAGGCTTCATAGACAGTCAGTCAGTTAGTTGTATCATTTTTTTCAAAAGAGCTGTATTTCAGTTTATAAAACTTTAGTTTATTACAGTATTCTTTAAGAGCTCATCATATGTTTCAGCTTCTGCATAATATTCTTCAGTTTATCTATTTCTATTTAGTTGCTCATGAATCATGCCAGCAAGAAGGGTTATCTTGGGATCACTTGTGGTCTCAGGTCCCATGTTACATCTAGGGCGTAGGCTCGGGGTGTGACACTCTCAAGGATCGTCAGTTGTTTGCTAAGTTTAGCAAGTGCGAGTTCTAGATGGAGTCTATAGATTTTATAGGTCGCATTGTGACAGGTGATGGTAGATTCAAAAAATATCGAAGTAGTGAAGAACTTGCCTAGACCTACTTCCCTGTCGGATATTTAGAGTTTCTTGGGTTTGGCTGGTTATTACAGGAGGTTCTTAGAGAGGTGCTCTTCCATTGCTTCGCCTTTGACTTGATTGACTCAGAAAAGGGTAAAATTCCAGTAGTCTGATTCATGTGAGAAGAGTTTTCAGGAGTTGAAAATTAGATTGACCACCGCTCCAGTGTTGACCCTACCCGAGGGTTTGGATGACTTTGTGGTTTAGTGTGATGCTACCAGAGTCAAGTTGGGTTGTGTGTTGATGCAAGGAGGTAAGGTGATTTCTTATGCTTCTAGACAGCTTAAGACTCATGAGAAGAACTACCCTAGTCATGATCTTGAGTTAGCAGTCATGGTCTTCGCTTTGAAGATTTGGAGACATTACTTGTATGGCGTTCATGTGGATGTGTTCACAATCACAAGAGTCTCCAATATGTGTTTACTCAGAAGGAGTTAAATTTGTGACAAAGGAGGTGGCTTGAACTCCTTAAGGATTATGATATGAGTGTGCTTTACCACCCGGGTAAAACCAATTTTGTGGCAGATGCTTTGAGTAGATTGTACATGGGTAGTGTGGCTTTGATTGTAGATGGGAAGAAATAATTGGTGAAAGAGGTTCATCGACTTGCCCGATTAGGAGTTTGACTTATGGACTCTACTGAGGGTGGTATTATTGTCGAGAATGGTTCCGAGTCTTCCTTGGTAGCTGAGGTGAAGGCAAAACAAGGCAGTGATCCGATTTTGCTTCAGCTCAAAGTACAGTTCATGAGCAACGGGTTGAGGTTTTCTCCCAAGGGGGAGATGGAGTGCTTCATTATCAGGGTCGTCTATGTGTGCCAGATGTAGGTGATTTGAGACTTCAAATTTTGACCGAGACTCACAGTTCTAGATATTCCATTCATCCGAGTGCCACTAAGATGTACCGTGACCTACGAGAAGTCTATTAGTGGAATGGTATGAAGAAGGACATAGATGGGTTTATGGCTAAGTGTCCTAATTGTCAGCAACTCTAGATATTTGAGATCTTTCAAGGTAGAGAATCAGCAATCGAGTGGCATAATGCAGGATATTGACCTTCCTACTTAGAAGTGGGAGGCGATCAATATGGACTTCATTATAGGTTTGCCTCGTACTCGAAGGCAACATGATTCGATTTGGGTGATTGTCTTTTGGATGACTAAATCATCCCATTTCTTAGCTGTTAAGACTACAGATTTAGCATATGACTATGCCAGACTCTACATCCAGAGATATTTAGGTTGCATGGTGTTCCTTTGTCCATCACTTCAGATAGAGGTACTCAATTTACTTCTCAGTTTTGGAGATCATTTCAGAGAGGTCTTGGCACTCAGGTGAAGCTTAGCACAACTTTTCACCCTCAGACAGATGGCCAGGCAGAGCGTACTATTCAGACTTTGGAGGATATGTTGAGGGCTTGTGTGATTGATTTCATAGGTAACTGGGATGATCACTTACCTCTTATCCAGTTTGCCTACAACAACAGCTTCCACTCTAGCATTCAGATGGCTCTTTATGAGGCACCTTTATGGTATGAGGTGTAGATCTCCTATTGGTTGGTTTGAGGTTAGTGAGGCAGCCTTGATTGTCCCAGATTTGGTTCATGAGACTATGAAGAAGGTTCAGATTATTCGGGAAAGGTTGAAGACCGCTCAGAGTCAACAGAAGTCCTATGTTGATATGAGGAGGAGGGAGTTAGAGTTCGAAGTGAATGATTGGATTTTTCTGAAGGTGTCACCCATGAAGGGTGTGATGAAATTTGGCAAGAAAGGAAAGCTTAGTCCGCGATTTGTAGGTCCTTATCATATTTTGAGGAGAGTTGGGAAGGATTCTTATGAGTTGGATTTACCATCTGAGTTAGAGCGGTTCATCCATGTTTCCTTGTTGAAGAAGTGTGTGGGTGATCCGACCTTGATTGTTCCCTTGGAGGATATAGGTGTGAAGGATGGTCTAACTTATGAGGAGGTAACTGTGGAGATCCTTGATCGTCAGATTCAGAGGTTGATAAACAAGGAAGTCGCTTCGGTGAAAGTCCTTTGGAGGAATCAGCTTGTTGAGGGAGCTACATAGGAAGCGGAAGATGCCATGAAGGCCAAATATCCTCATCTTTTCCATTCTGATTCTGCTCCAGCCTGAGGTAATAGTTTCCTCCTTAGTATGTTCCTCTGATCCTAGTTCATCAGTTTCTCTCATGATCCTAGCATGCATTCATGTTTTCAAAGTTAACTCAATCATGTTTTAAGTAAAAAAGTTCAGTTTTCATATTCACTCCTTGATTTTTACGGTTTTGATGTTTGGTTGGGATGTTATCCCTCTATTTTCCCTTCTTTAGTCTTCATTCAAGGATGAATGATCCTAAGGGGGGATATTGTAACACCCCGGAAGTCGAGTCAGCTTTTAAACTTAGAACTTGCAGAAAATTTTGAACTTCTAGGGATCACGAGTCAAGTCCACGAGCTGTGGATGGTTTCACGAGTCGTGGAAGTGACTCGTGATTTTAGTCCTATAGACCTTCCTCAGATGTGAGAACCACAGATCAGTCTCATGGGTCATGGAACTAATCCGTGGAACTGAGACAGTGAGTAGTTTATTCCCCCAGGAATCCACGACTCGTAGAAGTTTCTATGAGTCATCCTGTTGACTCGTGGAACCTGTCCCGCAGCCTGAAGGTTTGGGAAGTTTTCACGAGAAGGAACCATGAGTTGTGGTCAAGTCTACGAGTCGTAGACTCCACCCGTGGAACCTGAAGCAGAGTTTTAAAACAACTTTTTCTTAATTATGTCCCAGGGGTGTTTTGGTCATTCTCCACCCTTTTAACTCCTAAATGATGTAGTTTTGACTATTTTACCTCATTAGCCTAAGTTCCTTCTAAGATCTTCATTCAACTCCCAAAAAGGAAAAGTTCTTCTCCAAGCTCCAAGTTTTAAGCTCCAAGATCAAGTCTCCTAAGTCTTTTCAATTCTAGTGGGTTATCTTCAACCGAGGCATGCGGGTATTCTACAATGGGTTCCTCTCGCCCTTGTACCCAAAACACCCCAATTCTTATTTGAAATTATGAACTTATGAAATTAGGGTCTTGATCTAAATTGGGGAAAAAATTTATGAAATCAGTTTCAATGTTTAAATTCATGGTTCCTTATTGCTTAGTTATGATTTGATTATGATTCCTTTATGGGATTTAAAAGCCCAAGCATTAAAGTTGAGTTCTAGCATGATTCCATTGAATTGCATGTTTCAAGTAAAATTGGACATGATTAGATATCATGACCTTCAGAATTTATGAAATTGCATGCCTAATTCTTCAAGTATGAATTTAGAAAGAAAAGTATGATTTGAATTATGGCTATGCTTTAATTCAAGAACTTATGATATGATAATTGCATGGTACCCTATGTGTCCTCATGCTTTTCAAAAGAAATTTGGTATTCGATTATACCTTCATGAACTTATGAGCTATATGTATACGATTTGGGAGTAGTATTAGCACCGAGTTGGACAGGGTTAGAGTACCCTTACTCCCAGAACTACGTGCCCCCATAGGTTCTAAGTCCCCTCAGTTGGGCATCAGATTTAGTGATCACGCCACAGTCATGCCTTTATACCCTGACAAGGTATATTGGGTCCTTTCGATGGGGCATATACATCGGATTCCATGTAGCTCACAATGGTCTATGTCGGTTAGAGAACCTCCCACAGAAACAGTTTATGATTTAGAAATGTAATTGACTCTTATTCAGATTCCAAAAGCTTCGTTTATTATCATGTTTTAACTTGTGATACTTCATAGAGTCATTTGCATCTAGTTTTACTTTTAAAACATGATTTCGGTTATTAAAGCACACTTAGTATGTTTTCATCATGATCTTGCATATCTCACATATTCGGTACATTCCATAGTATTGACACATATTTTGCGCTGCATCCTTTGATGATGTAGATTCAGATGTTCCTTCTCAGATTCATGGCTAGAGCTTTTAGGCCACATTCTATCAGCTGTCGATGAGTCCTATTAGGTCGAGGACTAGTTCTGCTCCTAGTTGTGTAGCTTCTTATTTCCGTACTTTGAGTTAGCTAGGGTCTTGTCCTAACAACTCTTTATGTTATGATTAGAGGCTTTCAGACATAGACAGTATTCGAATCTTCTTATGGATCTTGTATTTATATTTGACTTGATTATCCATTTATGTTATTCTGACTTTATCTATTATGCTTCCGCTTATCTTTGTTATGCTTGAGAATTCTATGACCAAGGGTTAGCTTGGGGCACTTATGGTCTCAAGTCCCGTGTTACATCTAGGGGGTAACCTCGGGGCATGACATTACCTCGTCTATCATCGGGAACATCAAGCCCTCCTTGCAACAATGGGCACCAATAGCATATCAATAATTAACCTCCTCCCCGCACCAGATCATACAACCCAACTTGATTTTCAATAAGGATCATGGGCATACAATCAGCAACATTCAACCTTAATTATCAATTATCAATCAAAACCTCATGACTACCGATGACTTACCCTTAAGAACGATGTCACCCAATCTATCATTGGGCCAAATCAAGAACTAGTCACCAGTGGGTTACTCAGACTTCACCCCATCACAAATATTAAGGCTAAACATTACTAACAATCAACATGCATAGTCAAGATTTATGATTTACCGAGTTGACATTAAGAGAATTCATCATTACAACTCAAAATTGGAGACCCAAAATTTTCGAATCTCACCCATTATCAACATGGCTAATCTACTAAGCATGCTTCACAATATGAGTTTCCAACAATCATAAAAACAACTTTTGAACATCGGGGGACTTACCACAAGTGAATATTACGAAGGGAAGAACGAAAATAAAAGCTTTTTGAATTCCAATAATGGTGACCCGCAAGACCTCTCGGAGAATGATGTCGGCGATGTGGAAAAGTGGTGGAGAAGATTTTATGGGAGTTTTAGGGGTTTGGAGAGAATTTTTATGGAGGATTTTGAGAGTTGTGGAGAAAGATGGTGGAAAAAGAAAAGAAGAGGCGGTTTTAAAAGAAAAAGAAGAAGAGGAGTCGTTCGAGTTGTCTCTGGGTCGGGTTGGTCAATGGGTTAGGTCAATTTCAAATTCACAATTACCTTTCGTGCGCCGCGACATGTGATTCGCACCAAGCAAGGTGCGGACCGTATGGCGTATCGCACAAGTCCCCTTGTTTTACCCTTGGGTTTGCCCAGGCATCTGTGTCATCGTGTGATGGAGGTGGGACGCACACTTGGGCTCATGCAGTCTGCACGGCCCAGCACACGTCACCTCTATTTCTCAAAATTTCTTCTAGGCCGTATGTTTTGGTGTGCGATTGGCTGTGCGACACGCACAATTGCTTATGCGGTCCGCACAATCCACCACATGGAACTTTTTCGCCTTGCTTTCCCTTCTTGAGGTCTCCATTCCATGCGTTCCCTATAAAATATCAAAAACAACAAATGATAACCAAAAACAAAGAAAGAAACTTGGGTTGCCTCCCAAGCAGCGCTTGATTTAACGTTGCAACACGATGATATTACCTCAATCCTCATTCATTTTTTGGGTTATTGACAGTGTCGCTAGGCAACGTTCCCTTCATCCGTGGGTTCATTTGGCTTGATAGGTGGGTCATTTGGATCTCAAGATGCTTAATCAAGGCGTAGTGGGAGCTCACAGTTTGGTGAAGTTTTGAAACCTCACTCTTAAGCTCACTTACTCCCGAATTTGTGGTGTCCACCTTCTTAAGAACCAAGGACAACATGTCCTCTAACTTGGATTGGCGGGGATTGCTAGTGCCTGATTGGTAGAGAGAATCAGATTTGTTTGGGGGGATGTAAGGATTAGAACTACGGTGATTGAAGCACTCACCATCCTTGTCTCTATCACGCCAATTGCCATCCCTCTCTTTGTCTCTAATCCAACCTTGATTCTCCTCCTATGGGCGGTAATACCCTGGGCGAGAACTCGCTGACACGTAGCATAGCTTACCATCAAACTCATTCATAAGATCAACATCATCCACCTTAATCTCCGGTAAACTCACTGCTTTCACCTTCTTAACACTAGCTCACATCACATGCTTGGCCATCAAGTCAATTTGTGTCATCATTTTAGCCAAAGCTTCATCTCCCTCCTCATCTTTTCTCCTTGTTTCATTTGTCAAGATTGTTGATGGGGTTCCCGAAGTTGACACCTCTGCCTCTCTCGTATGTCAAGCTTGATTAGTATTGGTCATTCATTCTAATAGCACCGAGGCAATGTGAAACTCAAGATCCATAAAGGTGCCACCTCCAAGGTTATCGGCCACTGATTTATTCACGGAGTTCAATGACCGGTAGAAGCTTTGTAACAACACATTGTTTGACAATTCATGGTTTGGACACAAGAGCTTCTTCTTGTATCGTAGCCAAACCTCATGTAGGGGCTCATCTGGGAGTTTCTTGAAGTTAGTAATCTCATCTCGGAGTTTCATCATGCGAGACGGAGGAAAGAACCTTGAAGTGAATGCTTCAACCAACTTGGCCCAAAGTGTTATGGATCCATCCAGCAATTCTTCCAACCATGCCGTGGCTTTCCCCGTCAAAGAGAAAGGGAATAGGCACAGTTAGATGGACTCTTGGGAGATATTTTGGATAATGTATGGTTGGAAAATCTCCACAATGTTCTGAATATGCCAATTGGCGTCCTCATGGGCAGCTCCACTAAATAGCCCCTTCATTTGAATCAAATGGAGCATGGTGCTTGTCACATGAAAGACAGCATTTCCCACCATGGGGGGTAGGCGGATTGCACCTACACTTCCGTGCATCATAGGTTCAACAGCGTTGGCATTGTCGAAGACGCCAATGCTCTCATTGTCCTCAGCTTTGTCCATAGCCGCCCTACTCAATCAACACACAAACAACAAAAAGTAAAAGAAAACAAGCACTCTCAAGTTGACTTCACAATAGCAATCAAAAACTAGCTAATACTCAAGTCCCCGGCAACAGCGCCATTTTTTATGAACGCTCAAATCGTGCTCTCCAACTAGGAGGTCATGGCGATCGCGTAGTCAAAGCAAAATTTATAATTCCCAATGGATGTCGGGGTCATACCCAAGGGACCTGATCTATCTAGTGAGAGATTGTGCGAAGCGATTTCAAAGTGAAAGTACTTGTTCAACAAAACCAAAGCAATAAAATGGGAGAATTGGGAAAGTTGTCACTTCTAACTCAATTCAATACGAAGCTATAAAATCGAAATGGGTGTACCAATAAGAACTAGATGACTAGGGGTGCATTTCCGATGGGACATTCGCTATAGGATAGGGTAATCACTAATTCACTCAAATTTTCACCTATTAACATGGGTAGCATTGGTTATGGGTAAGGAATGTTATCTCTCGATCAACATCCACATATCCGATGATTTTGGTTAGAACATCATTCGGTGTGCTAACTAACCAACCAATATTTGCTTGGGGAGGTCATCCTATTTCTAGATCGGACCCTTAAATGGGAGATTCCGCGATTGGAGCTATGTCTAGCCTCCAATCTAAGTGGATTCCCAAGTACCTACTAGCAATTTCACATCCACAAGTACAAAATTCTCTCCCGAGCAATTACATAGCCAAGTAAGGTAAATTCATGTTTGCAACCATAAATATTAGATTAAAACATGGTGAAATTACTAGACCCGTATCAGATAAGCAATTATAAGAGTGAATTAACAACACCCACACCCATTAGCTAAGCACCCATTATCAATACACCCCTAGACAAGAGAAATTAGCCACTCAAAGAAGGGGGAGAAGATATACCAAATGGGTAAATCAAATTCCCATCCATTGTAGTTGATTCTAAAGTTCTAGAGTCAAATTAGGCACACAATTTGTGAACCAAAAGATTGGATTGAAAACCATCTCTCAATGGAGATGGAGAAAAATGTTTACAAGCCAAAAATATTTCCAAGTTTTCTATCTGAAATTCTCTACAAAAATTGTATTTACAAAATAAACCTAAAATTGCCTTTTATATGTTCCTAAATCGTCACATAAATTTAGGACAAAATTGCCCTCCGGGTGGTGTGCGATGCAACGTGTGGTTTGCACGTCACGGTGTGTGCGTCGCACACCTGCTTTAGATTGACCAGTGACTTCAGCCGCATAGGTAAGCATTGGGCGAAGGTGGTGCATTTCGCACAATGGGATGTGCGCGTCGCATGGCGACCGCACTCCTTAGCAGAATCTTTGGTTATCTTTGCAGCTTCATGTGGAAGAGGTGTGAACCGCACCTCAGCTTATGCATGTCGCACAGCCACCGCACCTCCTAGCAGATTCTCCAACTTTTCTCAACTCTTCACACTTAGCTCCTTTTTGGGCCCATATCCTTGTGTTTCCTCTTCTATACAAAGTACCTTCATAGACATCAATAAAGGCCATAGGAACCTCTAAATCGATTCAAAACATTGCAATAACTCATGGATATAGGCTCAATAAGTTGGTTGATTACCGACATGCAAGATTTAGAAATCATTAATAAAAGGCCCAAAGGCAAAACCGTAGTAAAATCATGAAGAAAATCCTTTGATATGCATGATAATGGCATGCTCAATCACAATCCATAGCCTAACGGCTCACAATCAACCTATCGGCCCTGCACAGGCTCCAATCGTTTTACAGCATAGATAACCAACTCTATAACAATGATATCAATGTCCGGAAATCACTGACATTCCCAAATTCCCACCATTTATGTTCCAGAGTCAATATAAGGCCTCATAGGACCACAAGGGTGATAATATCATCTATCGCAAATACTAAAACCATCGGAGGAAGAAAGGAATCGAACATGAATAAGGCAGTCAAGGTATGTGGTACCAACTAGTAAACCCAACCCAAGGATGACCATTAATAAAATTTTATTCAATATATGCGAAGTCTAAATAGTTTAAACCGTAACCTACCTGTCATCCGACGACAAGTTGTTGTGACAACGATATCCAAGCCTGAATTGCTCCAAGAAGCTCCAAATGATAATCAAACTATCATAAACATAAATAACACATCAAGACAAGTCTAACGATGCCCATATCGCTATAATTAATAGTCGGGCCAAAATTTGGGTCACCAACAGGCCCATAGGCCCCACAACTCGCAACCAAAACCGAAAGAGTAACAAATGATCGCAAGGATCATAAGAGTGCATGCCCCAAGAATTGAAGAACTTGGGCATGAAATCCGAGCTAAAATAGCCCCGCAAGGTCAAGAACTCAAATAGGGAAATTTTTGAATAAAACCGGAAATTGGTAAGAATTACCTACCACAACGAGAGAATTATGCCAAGGATATGAATTGGATGAGTCCACGCAGCATGCAACCTCAGACGAAATATATTCTACAATAAAATTGCAAGCTTTGAGAAGAGGGCATCAATGGTGATTTTAACAATGGAGAAGACAACATTGGAAAAAAAGTAAGAAAACTTACCAAAACGCCAATGGAGCAGGGGTTATCGAGGGAACAACAAATTCTCGAAGGTGGAACTGGTTAGAGCAATTTTAGAAAGAGTTTTGGTGCTTTGGTGTTAATGGAAATGAAGAGAGAAGGCTGGAAAAATAAAAGGCGTAGCTTAAATAGCTGTTGGCCCAAGCCTTCGCAGACGCGGCCAGGCGTCGCCTACGCAGGCACGCGAAGGCCAGGCGCTGGCCAAGCTAGGCACTTACCTTGCACGAATGCGGCAAGGCAACCATGTACGCGGGCATGTGAATGCAACCCAGGAAGCGCCTAGGCGAAGGCAAGACAGTGGAGCGGTTGGCATATGCCTATGCGAATGCGGGCGACCACCGTGTACGTGAAGGCTATGCTAGTTCCATGACAGCACCAGCTGCCAATAGTAAAACTCAACCTAGAATTTCTCCGACAGACCCTCGGGAACATATCCAGGGTCCTGCGAACACAAACGAGCAGAGCTATTCGGCTAAAAACAGCATTCTAGACTCAATGGAATTGACAAAATACCCAATGGAGGTCGATAGCACAAAAAATGGGCCCTACGCCCATGAACCAACTTTGGCCAACCTATCCAAAATGGAACACTAAGGCAAAAATGAGTCTGGAGACCTCGGGACCCAAACCAAAGGTCCATCTAGCCCAAAGTCAACATTCTGGAGCTAACAACGCTATTAGAATTTCCATCTGAGACCATCTTCTCTGAATGTTGACCCAATTCAAACTTTTTAAGTTCGACTTGGCTAAAACACAAAAACCAAGACAAAATAAACCGAAAGCTCTCGGAACCCGACCAAGTGTCCAACTAGACCAAAATTCACGCTCTGGAGCTAACAGAACTATTGGAATTTGATTCTAAGCATGTTTACCAAGAATGTTGACTAAAGTCAATGATATTCTAAGTTTAGGCTCTAAAACAGGCAAACGACTAAAATGAAAAAATTAACGACTAGGGAACTGAACCACCGGTCTCAGCAAGTCATAAATGACTTGGGGCCACTACAGGAAAGATCTAACAGTACAAAGAAAGTGTAAACACGAAGATGACCGGAATGGTCATCACAACATCCACTACTAAAAAGCGTTTCATCCTCAAAATTCAAGAAGAAGGGAGTACCTGAAGGCTCAAACAACTACGGATACTGAGCACGCAACTTACTCTCGGTCTCCCAAGTAGCCTCCTCGACCAGACGATGCCTCCACTAAACTTTCACAACCAAAATCTCCCTAGATATCAATCTCCTGATATCTCTGGCTAGAATAGCTATCGTCTCCTCAACAAAGGATAAACTCTCATCTAACTAGATTGAATCCCAATACAACATATGAGACTCATCTAAAACATACCAACGCAACATCGAGACATGGAAAACTGGTGCACAGCTAAAAATATTAGAGGCAAAGCTAACATGTAGGCAACACTACCAACCCTCTGGAGAATTTCAAATGGCCCAATGTACCTGGGGCTAAGCTTGCCCCGCCGACTGAATCTCATCACGCCCTTCGCGGATAATACTCAAAGGAATACCAGGTCACTAACACTAAACTCCAAGGCACAATGTCTACAATCAGCGTAGCTCTTCTGCCTACTCTGGGCTACTCTAAGTCTATCCTGAACCAAATGGACTCCATCTATGAAATATTTAAGCAAATTTGTACTCTGCGGTCTGGACTCTAAACCATCAAACCAACCAATTGGCTATCTGCAATGCCTACCATACAAAGCCTCGAAAGGTGTCATATCGATGCTCGAATGAAAGCTATTATTATAAGCATACTCGCCAAAGGCACAAATTGATCCCATAAACCTACAAAGTCAAGAACACAAGCCCAAAGCATGTCCTCCAGGACCTGAATAGTCCTCTTGGACTGACCATCTGTCTGAGGGTGGAAAGCAATACTAAGTTGAACCTCTGTACCTAAATCTCGTTGAATAGCCCTCCAGAATGGAGATATGAACTGAGTGTCGCAGTCTGAAATGATAGAAGTTGGTACCCTGTGCAACCGAACAACCTCATAAAGATAGATCTGAGCTAATTTCTCTGCACCGTAAGAGGTCTGAACTGGTAAGAAGTGTGCTGACTTAATCAGCCTATCAACAATCACCCATATGGAATCAAACCCACAAGAAGTACGAGGGAAACCCATAACAAAGGCCATAGTAATCCCTTCCCACTTCCACTCAGGAATAGAAAGTCGCTACATCAAACCACTAGGTCTCATGTGCTAGAACTTAACCTGCTGATAATTCAAGCACCGAGATACAAACTCTGCTATGTCCCACTTTATACCGCTCCACTAGTAAAGTTGTCTCAAATCTCTATACATCTTTGATGTGCCAGGATAAATGGAGTATCTAGAACAAAGCGCCTCACAAAGTATCAACTGAACCAAATCTCTAACCCTCAGAACACAAAGATGATTATCGAACCTCAGAATACCATCAAAACCCAACATAGCCCAACTGGCCTCACCCCAAACTACCTGATCATAAGGTCACACAAAATCTGATCCTCAAACTGTTGGCTTTGAATCTGATCAACTAGAGTGGAACGAACCTCAATACTAGCAAGAACTCTACTAGGATCCAATAAGTTAAGCTAACCAAACGGTAAGCCAAGGACTGGATGTCCAAGGCCAACAGTTGCTCAGAAACTGAAGGTGAAGCTAGGTTGTCCATTCTCACCGCCTTCCGACTCAAGGCATCCGCTACCACGTTTGCCTTGCCCAAATGATATAGAATGGTGAAATCATTGTCCTTCAGTAACTCTATCCATCTTTTCAACCTCGAGTTCAGCTCTCGCTGAATCATAATGTACTGAAGACTACGATGGTCATGAATATCTTGCAATGAACTCCATATAAGTAGTGCCTCCAGATCTTGAGCACGAAAACTACCATCGACAACTCTAAGTCATGAGTGGGGTAGTTACACTTGTGAACCTTCAGTTGCCTCAACGCATATGCTATCACTCAACCCTGCTGCATCAACACACAACAAAGACTAACCCCAAAAGCATCATAATACACGGCAAAACTCTGACCCTCAACCGGTAAAGTCAAAACTGGAGCTGAAGTTAATAAGGCCTTAACCCTCTAGAAGCTATCCTCGCACTGATCCGACCACTGAAATGGAACATCCTTCCTAATTAGCATAGTCAAAGGTACTGCTATGGAAGAAAATCCCTGAATAAACCGCCTGTAGTAACCCGCTAACCCAATAAAGCTGCGAACCTCAGTAGGAGTATTAGGTCTAGGCCAACCCCGAATCATTGAAATCTTACTCGGATCAACTCTAATCCCATCCTTAGACATCACGTTCCCTAGGAATGCAACTGACTCAAACCAAAACTCACACTTTGAGAACATGGCATAAAGTTGATGATCTCTCAAAGTCTGTAGCACAGTCCTTAAGTGCTGCTCATGCTCATTTCTACTCCTGGAGTATACCAGAATGTCATCTATGAAGACTATCATGAACATATCCAAGTACGGGCTAAGCACCCTATGCATCAAGTCCATGAAAGTTGCGAGGGCATTAGTCAACCAAAAAAACATCACCAGGAACTCATATAATGGCCATAACGTGTCCTGAATATTATCTTAGGGATGTACTCCGCCCTAATCCTCAACTGATGGTAGCCGAACCTCAAATCAATCTTCAAAAATATGGTTGAACCCTGAAGCTGATCAAACAAATCATCACTCCTTGGCATCGAATACATATTCTTCACTGTCACTTTATTCAGCTGTCGATAATCAATACACATCCAAATCGACCTATTCTTCTTATTAAAAAACAAAATAGGAGCACCCTAAGGCAACACACTCGGTCTAATGAACCTTTTAGCTAACAAATCTTGGAGTTTCTCCTTAAGATCTCTCAACTCAGCAGGAGCCATATGGTAGGGAGAAATAGAAATGGGCATGGTGCCCGGCTCTAACTCAATAGCAAAATCAATATCTCTCTTAGGTGGAAGGCCAGGCAGGTCGATAGGGAACACATCTAGGAAGTCACTAACCATAAGGACAGACTCAGGAGATGAAAGGTCAGCACTAGAATCTTTAATATATGATAGATAATCTAAACACCCGCGAGAAATCAATTTCCTAGCTCAAAAACAAGAGATGATCCTAGACAGTGCGCGGTTGACAGAACCCTACCATACAATCGAGGATACACCGGGCATGGCTATGGTAACAGTCTTGGCATAACAATCCAAAACCACATAATGAGGGGATAACCAGTTCATGCCCAGTATCACATCAAAATCTAACATATCAAGTATCATCAAATCACCCCAAGTCTCCAAATCACCAACAGATATCAAACAAGATCTCACAATCCAATCTACTACTAATGAATCTCCTACTGGGGTCAAAAAAGAAATAGGAATAGATAACGGCTCACTAGCTAACCCTAAATAAGGCATAAAGTAAGCAGATACATATGAACATGTAGATCCAAGATCAAATAAAGCTATAGCAGACTGATGGCATATAAAAATTGTACCTGTAATCACAGCATCTGAGGCCTCTACCTCCGGTCTCCCAGGGACAACAAAACACTGACGACGACCTCCACCTGCCCGACCTCCATCCCTACCACCTGCTCTACCACGCGGTGCACCACCCCTGGCCTGACCACCACCCCCTCTAGCCGATGGCTGAACTACTCACAAAGGCTCGGCTGGCTGAGCCGCTGACTGAACTGTACCCCGTTGGGGGCCATCTCTAGCATAGTGACCAATAACACCAGACTTATAACAAGGCCCTGATGGCCTGAATTATAGAGACGGACCAGTAGAACCTATATGTCCATCATGGCCTAATGCCCCAGAAGCTGCACCCCTCAAAGACTGACCCTTCTCGAACTAAGGACTACCAGAAGTTTGAAGTAAAGCCTAAACTGGTCGGCTGAACTGACCCTGGTGTTGGTATGGCTGATAACCCCAGCCCCACTGGCCTGAACCTCTACCACCATGTCTAGAACCACTGTAGCCACCCTGATAATGAGGCTTCTTCTTTTTATGCCCCTGATCATATCGATGCAATTCCTCCACAGTACGAGCATAGTCTGCAATAGCCTTAAATGACCAACCACTAGAAACCAATATCTCAGCTGGCTGTCTAAGCTATGTCCTTAATCCCCAAACAAATATGTGAATCCTATCTGGCTCAGTAGGAATGATCATAGCTCTAAATGGAGCAAGCTGATGAAAATGAGTCTCATACTCAGATATAGACATAGATCCCTGCATAAGCCTGGTGAACTTCTCTTGATGATGCTCACAATCACTCTGAGGTAAGAACTTGGCCATGAAGGCCTCATAAAACTCAGACCAAGGCATTGGATGTGATGTAGAAGATCTGCAAGCACCTTGTGCCCTCTACCATAACTTCGTTGGACCCTCCAGCTGATACATAGTATATCTAATCCCGTGAGTCTCTAGCAAAGCTAGATGGTGTATCATCTCCTCACAATTAGTAATGAAGTCATATGGGTCTTGACCCGTTGTACCAGTGAATCTCGGTGGTGCCGATCTCAGAAATATAATCAAGGCCTTTTGCTCCCCATCTGTCATAGCCGGGCGAGGAGCAAGAGGTTGTGCACCTACTATAACTGGAATAACCTCAGCACAGGGATCCTCAGTAGTAGGTTGCACTCTTGAACTCTAGACACCTAGGGCTGCCCCTAGAGCGGATGTCTATGATACCTCAGAAGGTCTGTAACACTTCGTAAACGTATCCAGCTATCTAAGTTAAAAACCTTAGATAAATCCCTATTTCAAAAATGAAGGGTCCAAATCGCGGACCATGGTTTGAACCACGATTTGTGGAATGGATCCGTGGTTCAGTCCTTGCAAGCTTAGCCTATGATCTGAGAACCACGAGTGGGTTCTACAGACCGTAGTTCATTCTATGAGTCATAGTTCCACTCGTGGAACTAGACCTATGGGTTGTTAAGTGTTCCCAGAAACCACAAGTCCAAATGATGAGTCGTCGTTCAAACGACGGGTCCGTCCTGTTAGCTCGTGGAATGTCTTCAGAGGATTTACATTTTTCCCGAGTAACCTTTAAGAACTACGAGTCAAGTCTATGACTCATCATTGGAACGATCAGCCATAGTCTTGAGTCATGGTTTGACCAAGTCAGCCTAGCTCCCTGTGAAAAACGACTCCTAATGACGAATCGTCATTCCTTCTACGGGTCCATCCTGTTGACCCGTAGAAGTGAAGCTGCAACTTGAAATTTCCAGCCTGATTTTTATGACTCCAGACGATGACCCATCATCCAAACCACGACTCATAGACTGAGTCGTGGTCACTGAAAGTTGACCATTTTCCCAATTAGTTCCTAGGGGCATTTTGGTCATTTCCCACCCTATTATGTATTAAGTAAAGTCATTTTGACTACTTTTAGAAGGCTTTTCACCCATATTACCCTAAGTCTCTCTTAAGTTCATCATTCTTCACTCAAAGAGGAAAATGCTCTCAAGCTCAAGTCTCCAAGCTCCAAGTCAAGTCTCCTAATTCTTTTCCAATCAAGTGGGTAATCTTCCACCAAGTATGTGGGTTTTTAACAATGGGTTCCTTCCACCCTTGTGCCCAAATTCCCCAACTCTTATCTTGAAGTATGAAGTTATGAAATTAGGGTTTTGATCTTAAATTGGGAAAAGTTTATGAAATCAGTTTCTATGTTTAAATTCATGGTTTCCTCTTGACTACTCATGATTTGATTATGATTCTCTCATTGGTTTTAAAAGCCCAAGCATGAATGTTGATTTCTAGCAAGAAACTATGAATTTACATGTTTTCAAGAGAAAGTTGGCATGATTAGATATCATGGACTCTATGTATTTATAAAATTGCATGACTAATTCTTTAAGTATAAATTTAGCAAGAAAAGTATATTCTGAATTATGGTCTTGCAAAGCTTTAAGATTCATGACTTGTGAATTGTATGACATCAGATATGTCCTTATGCTTTTCCAATAGTTTTTGGACATCAGATATGTCCCTATGTTTTATGAAAGATTTGGACATCAGATATGTCCCTATGTTTTAAGAAAGGTCTGGCATCTAGATATGTCCACTTAAGCTAAGTGAATTTCATGGTATTAGATATACCCTTATGATTTTCAAACAAATTTGGCATCAGATATGCCCAGTAATATATGAGCTATATGTATGTTTTGGGAGTAGTATTATCACCGAGTTGGACAGGGTGAGAGTACCCAAAAGGTCCAAGAAATATGTGCCCGCATAGGTCTTAAGTCCCCTCTATTGGGCATTAGTTTTATTGATCACGCCAAAGTAATGCCTTTATACCCTGGCAAGGTATATTGGGTCCTTTCGATGGGGAGGATACATCAGACTCCATGTAGCTCACATGGTCTATGTCGGTTAGAGAACCTCCCACAGAAAATAGTTTATGCTTTTAAAACTTGCATTTGACTCTTATTCAAATTTTAGATTCATTACTTATGATTATGTTTCAGCTTATGGAAAGTATTAGAGTCATTGCTCTCAGTTTATCCTTAAAAGCATGATTTCATGTGGGTGAAGCGCGCCACACATATGAAAGGGAGGCTATGAGGTGTCTTAGAAAAACTTCACTTCTTTCATGATCACATCGTACGATAGAGCTTAAGTCTAATATTTCTCTAATCCTTATCTTATGCATTTCAGATTATGCTTTCTCGACGTGCTATGCCTCCCCGAGCCGCTCAAAATGCTGCTCCTCAAGTTCTGGTTCTCGATGTCACGAATGATGAGTTTAGGAATGCTATTCACCTACTAGCTCAGACTTTGGCAAATCAACAGGCTCCTGCCCTCACTCATCCTCAAGGTGGGGTAGCAGCCCTAGTCTGTGACTTCATCCGAATGAACCCGCTGGAGTTTTGGGGTTTGAATGTGGGAGAGGACCCACTCAACTTTATTGATAAAGTGAAGAAGATCTTCGAGGTTATGCAAGTAGCGGGTGTTGATTGTGTTGAGCTTGTATCCTATCAACTCAACGATGTGGCTCATATTTGGTTTACGCAATGGAAGGAGGCTAGAGTGAGGGATGTGATCCCCACGACTTGGGAGTGTTTTGAGAGAGCCTTTCTTGATAGGTTCTTTTCCCGTGAGTTGAGGCAAGATAAAGTGGAGGAATTTGTGAACTTGAGACAGGGTTCGATCTCGGTGCAAGAGTATAGTTTGAAGTTCACTCAGTTGTCTAGATATGCTCCCTCTATGGTAGCAGACCCGCATGATCAAATGAGCAAGTTCATCTATGGTGTTTCTGATATAGTGAAGAAGGAGTGTAGCTCTACCTTGTTGTTGAGTGACATGACCATATCTTGTCTCATGACTCATACCCATCAGATTGAGGGTGATAAGCTTAAGGAGACGGCTAAGGAGAAAAAGAGGGGTAGATCCGAGGGATCAGGTTTTGGTCATCATAGGCTCGGAGATGGACATCGCTCTTCTTTGCAGAAGAAGTCATCAGGTCCTATTCACTCTTCTGCCAGTGCTCCTACCCAGGCTTAAAAGTCTCATCATGATCAGGGTGGTAGGGGGTTTGGTTCCTATTCCCAGTCTCAGGGTAGTATTACTAAAAGATCTTTCTACCCAGCTTGTGTTAAGTGTGGGAAAACTCACCCCGGTGAGTATTTGGCTGGTAGAGAGGGTTGTTTTAGGTGTGATCAGACCGGGCACCATGTTAGAGATTGCCCTTCAGCTAAGAAGGGGAAGGGAAGTGGTAGGACTCATTCTACCCCACCAGCTTCAGGTGGTAGACCAGCCCCGTAGGGTGCAGATTCTAGTTCTGGTGGTCAGCGCCAGAACAATATTTATGCCATGTCCTCCTGCCAGGATTAGGAGAGTTCTCCAAATGTGGTTACTGGTATGTTAAAAGTCTTCTCTCTTGATGTGTATGCCTTGTTGATCCCGTTGCATCCTTATCTTTTGTAACCCCTTATATGGCTTGTAAGTTCGAGATTCATCCTGAATTTCTTTTAGGAACCCTTTCATGTTTCTACTCCTATTTGTGAGTCAGTCCTAGACGAAAGAGTCTATCGAAATTACCCTATCTCAATCCTTCATAGAGTCACTTCAGTGGATTTAGTAGAGTTGGAGATGACTAATTTTGATGTCATTCTTGGTATGGATTGGTTGTATGTATGTTATGCCTCAGTTGATTGCCGCACTCGTATGGTTAGTTTCAAGTTTCCTTATGAACCTGTCCTAGAATGGCAAGGTAGTCCCTCTTCTTCAAAGGGTCGTTTCATATCTTATCTTAAGGCTAGGAAGATTATTTCTAAGGATTATGTCTATCATAGAGTTTGGGTTATGGACACGGAGTTCGAAACCCCAACTATTCAGTTTGTTCCTCTTGTGAATGAGTTCCCAGAAGTGTTTCCCGATGATTTGTCTAGAGTCCCTCCCGAGCGGGAAATTGACTTTAGGATATATCTTCTTCTAGATATGAATCCTATCTCTATTCCTCCCTATAGAATGGCCCCCGCGGAACTCAAAGAGTTGAAGGATTTTTTTGATAAGGGTTTCATCAGGCCTAGTATCTCTCCTTAGGGTGCCCCAGTTTTGTTTGTTCGGAAGAAGGATGGTTCTCTTAGAATGTGTATTGATTATTGTCAGTTGAACAAGGTCACAATCAAGAATAAGTATCCCATTCCTAGGATTGATGACTTGTTCGATCAGCTTCAGGGTGCTAGTTTCTTCTCTAAGATCGACCTTAGATCTGGTTATCATCAGCTTTGGGTTCGAGAATGTGATATCTCGATGATAGCTTTCAGGACTCGGTATGGTCATTATGAGTTTGTTGTTATGTCTATTGGCCTAACGAATGCTCCTGCAGCTTTTATGGATTTGATGAACCGTGTGTTCAAACAGTATTTGGATATGTTCGTGATTGTTTTCATTGATGATATCCTCATCTACTTTCGAAGTGAGGACGAGCATGCAGATCACTTGAGGGTTGCATTGCAAACTCTCAAGGATAGACAGTTGTTTGCTAAGTTTAGCAAGTTTGAGTTTTGGATGCAATCTGTTGCTTTTCTGGGTCATATTATGACTAGTGATGGTATTCGGGTTGACTCTCAAAAGATAGAGGCAGTGAAGAACTGGCCTAGACCCACTTCCGTATCCGAGATTAGAAGCTTCTTGGGTTTGGCTGGTTACTATAGGAGATTTGTGGAAGGGTTTTCCTCCCTTGCTTCCCCATTGACCCGATTGACTAAGAAAAAGGTTAAGTTTCAGTAGTCCGACTCTTGTGAGAAAAGTTTTTAGGAATTGAAGACTCGATTGACTACAGCTCTAGTATTGGCTCTACCCGAGGGCCTTGATGATTTTGTTGTGTATTATGATGCCTCAATAATTGGTTTGGATTGTGTTTTGATGCAATGGGGCAAGGTGATTTCTTATGCCTCGAGACAGCTTAAGGTACATGAGAAGAACTACCCTACTCATGATCTTGAGCTAGCGGCTGTGGTTTTTGCTTTGAAGATTTGGAGACACTACTTGTATGGTGTGCATGTGAATGTTTTCTTCGATCATAAGAGTCTTTAATAGGTGTTCACTCAAAAGGAATTGAATTTGTGACAAAGGAGATGGTTTGAGCTCCTTAAGGATTATGATATGAGTGTGTTTTACCATCCGGGTAAGGCCAATGTTGTGGCGGATGCTTTGAGTAGTTTGTCCATGGGAAGTGTAGCTTCTATTGAAGATGGAAAGAAGGAATTGGTTAAAGAAGTTCATAGGCTTGCTCAGTTGGGAGTTCGCCTAATGGACTCGATCGAAGGTGGTGTGATTGCGACTAATGGTGCCGAATCATCCTTGGTGGCTGAGGTGAAATCCAAGCAAGACCAAGATCCCATTCTACTTCAGCTTAAGGGTGCAGTTCATCAGCAAAGGGTTGAGGTTTTCTCCCAAGGGGGAGATGGTGTGCTTCGTTATTAGGGTCGCTTATTTGTTCCAGATATTGATGGGTTGAGACAGCAGATTTTGTATGAGGCTCACAGTTCTAGATACTCCATTCATTCGGGTGCCACTAAGATGTACCGTGATCTACGGGAAGTCTTTTGGTGGAATAGTATGAAGAAGGACATAGCCGAGTTTATGGCTAAGTGTCCCAATTGTCAACAGGTAAAGGTGGAACATCAAAGACCAGGTGGTATGCTTCAGGATATTGACCTTCCCACTTGGAAATAGGAAGAAATCAATATGGACTTTAATACGGGTTTGCCTCGTACTCGAAGGCAACATGATTCCATTTGGGTGATTGTCGACCGGATGACCAAGTCATCCCATTTCTTAGCTATTAAGACTACGAATACAATGGATAATTATGCCAGACTCTACATTCGGAAGATAGTCCGATTGTATGGTGTTCCTTTGTCTATCATTTTGGATAGAGGTCATCAGTTTACATTTTAGTTTTGGAGGTTGTTTCAGAAAGGTCTTAGTACTAAGGTAAATCTTAGCACAGCTTTTCACCCTCAGACGGATGGCCAGGCCGAGCTTACTATTCAGACTTTGGAGGATATGTTGAGGTCTTGTGTTATTGACTTCAAAGGAAATTGGGATGATCACTTACCACTTATCGAGTTTGCCTACAACAACAGCTTTTACTCTAGCATCCAGATAGCTCCATATGAGGCACTTTATGGCCGAAGGTGTAGATCTCCTATTGGTTGGTTCGAGGTTGGTGAGGCAGCCTTGATTAGTCCAGATTCTGTGCATGAGACCATGGAGAAGTTTAGATTATTCAGGAAAGGTTGAAGACCGCTCAGAGTCGATAGAAATCTTATGCGAATGTGAGGAGAAGAGAGTTAGAATTTGAAGTTGATGATTGGGTTTTCCTTAAGGTGTCACCCAAGAAGGGTGTGATAAGGTTTGGCAAGAAAGGAAAACTTAGTCCTCATTTTATAGGTCCTTATCGAATTTTAAGGGGAGTTGGTAGTGTTGCTTATGAGTTAGATTTGCCAACGGAGTTGGAAGTGGTTCATCCAGTTTTCCATGTTTCCTTGTTGAAGAAGTGTGTTGGCGATCCGAGCTTTATTGTGCCTTTGGAAGATGTGGGTGTGAAGGATAGTCTCACTTATGAGGAGGTTCCCGTGGATATCCTTGATCGTCAGATTCGGAGGATGTGAAACAAAGAGGTCGCTTCGGTAAAAGTCGTTTCGAGGAATCAGCTTGCTGAGGGTGCTACTTGGGAAGCGGAAGAGGCCATGAAGGCCAAATATCCTCATCTATTTCCTTTCGATTCAGTTCCTGCTTGAGGTACTAGTTTCCTCCTTAGTATGTCCCTCCGATTCTACTCCATCAGTTCCTGTCATGATTTTAGCATGCACCCATGTTTTACGAAGTTAGTTTATCATGTTTTCAAGTTGAAAAGTTCAGGTTTTATGATTACCCCTTGATTTCTATGTTTTGATGTTTTGTTGGGCTGTTTTCCCCTCAGTTTCCCTTGTCTAGCCTTCATTCGAGGATGAATGATCCCAAGGGGGGGATATTGTAACACCCCATAAACGTATCCATCTATCTAAGTTAAAAACCTCAGAAAAATCCCTGTTTTAGAAATGATGGGTCCAAACCATGAACCGTGGTTTGAACCACTATTTGTGGAATGGATCCGTGGTTCAGTCATTGCAAGCTTAGTCTCTGGTCTGAGAACCACGAGTGGGTTCTATAGACCGTAGTTCATTCTACGAGTTGTAGTTCCACTCATGGAACTAGACCTGTGGGCTGTTAACTGTTCCCAGAAACCACGAGTCCAAATGATGACTCGTCGTTCAGACGACGGGTCCGTCCTGTTGACTCGTGGAATGTCTTCAGAGGATTTACATTTTTCTTGAGTTCCCTTCAGGAACTACGAGTCAATTCTATGACTCATCATTAGAACGACAAGTCATAGTCTTGAGTCGTGGTTTGACCAAGTCAGCCTAGCTCCTTGTGAACAACGACTTCTAATGACGAACCGTCATTCCTTCTACGGGTCAGTCCTGTTGACCCGTAGAAGTGAAGATGCAACTTGAAATTTCCATCCTGAGTTCTATGACTCCAGACGACGATCCATCATCCAAACCACGACTCGTAGACTGAGTCGTGGTCACTGAAAGTTGACCATTTTCCAGCTTTTTCCCAATTAATTTCTAGGGGAATTTTGGTCATTTCCCACCCTATTATGTATTAAGTGAAGTCGTTTTGACTACTTTTAGAAGGGTTTTCACCCATATTACCCTAAGTCCCTCTTAAGTTCATCATTCTTCACTCAAAGAGGAAAATTGCTCTCAAGCTCAAGTGTCCAAGCTCCAAGTCAAGTCTCCAAATTCTTTTCCAATCAAGTGGGTAATATTCCACCAAGGTATTTGGGTTTTTAACAATGGGTTCCTTCCACCCTTGTGCCCAAATTCCCCAACTCTTATCTTGAAGTATGAAGTTATAAAATTAGGATTTTGATCTAAAATTGGGGAAAGTTTATGAAATCAGTTTCTATGTTTAAATTCATGGTTTCCTCTTGCCTACTCATGATTTGATTATGGTTCTCTCATTGATTTTAAAAGCCCAAGCATGAATATTGATTTCTAGCATGAAACCATGAATTTACATGTTTTCAAGAGAAAGTTTGCATGATTAGATATCATGGCCTCTATGTATTTATGAAATTGCATCCCTAATTCTTTAAGTGTGAATTTAGCAAGAAAAGTATATTTTGAATTATTGTCTTGCAAAGCTTTAAGATTCATGACTTGTGAATTGCATGACATCAGATATGTCCTTATGCTTTTCCAATAGTTTTTGGACATCAGATATGTCCCTATGTTTTATGAAATATTTGGACATCAGATATGTCCCTATGTTTTAAGAAAGGTTTGGCATCTAGATATGTCCACCTAAGCTAAGTGAATTGCATGGTATCAGATATACCCTTATATTTTTCAAACAGATTTGGCATCAGATATGCCCAGTATTATATAAGTTATATGTATGTTTTGGGAGTAGTATTAGCACCGAGTTGGACAGGATGAGAGTACCCAAAAGGTCCCAGAACTACGTGCCCGCATAGGTCTTAAGTCCCCTCTGTTGGGGATCAGTTTTAGTGATCACGCCAAAGTAATGCTTTTATACCCTGGCAAGGTATATTGGGTCCTTTTGATGGGGCGGATACATCAGATTCTATGTAGCTCACATGGTCTATGTCGGTTAGAGAACCTCCCACATAAAACAATTTATGCTTTTAAAACTTGCATTTGACTTTTATTCAAATTTCAGATTCATTACTTATGATTATGTTTTAGCTTATGGAAAGTATTAGAGTCATTGCGCTCAGTTTATCTTTAAAAGCATGATTTCAGTTATTTAAGTATACTTAGTATGTTTTCATCATGTTTATGCATTGCTTACATACTTAGTACATTCCATAGAACTAACGCATATTGTGTTGCATCCTTTGATAATGCAGATTCAGGCATACCTCCTTAGGTTCGTGGCTAGACTTCCAGGCTACTCTCTCAGTCATCTTTGGTGAGCCCTCATAGTTTGAGGACTAGACCGTATTTTATTTTTTATGTTTCCTTTACGTATTAGATTGTCGAGTTAGTTGGGGTATTGTCCCATCAACTCCTTATGCTAGTTTTTAGAGGCTTTTCATATATAGATGATGTGGAATGACTATTGAGTTGTACTTCATATTCGACTCTCTTTTATATGATTATGCTTCCTATTTGGATTCTCATACGATGCTTTCGCTATGTCTTGTCTTTGTTATGCTGGAGAATGCTATGACCAAGGGTTAGCTTGGGATCCTTGTGGTCTAAAGTCCCGTGTTACGTCTAGGGGGTAACCTCAGGGCGTTTCAAGGTCGCTCTCCAATCATAACCAATAGCTGAATTAGTAAACCCCGAATATCTGAAGACTGAGCTGGGGCTGAAGCTGGCACAGAAACTGGTGTTGGAATTGGTACTAGAGCTGGTGGTACCTGGGGTGTCCCCGGGTCCATATATCATTACTCAGGACCAAACCCTGGCTCATACTTATGCTTGGGATCTATCTCCACTCTAGTAGCTCTGGAAGGTGCCCCTGCTTGGGGATATCCTCGACCCCTACCTCTACGACCTCCTTGGCCCCTAGCTAGAGTCGGAGGCTCATCTCTGCCCGACACCGACGATCTCGTATGAGCCATCTGCGAAAGAGTGAACCAGAACAAGTGAGATTTCTAGAAACTTTCAAGGATACTACGCACGAGATAGAAGCAAGAGAAGTCCACATTTCCTAAGATGTCACTGTAGCCTCCCAAAGATTGAGTACGGACGTCTCCGCCCTGATCCGTAAGATTCTACTAGACATTGGCTATAATACCAATGATACCAGTGAACCTAGGGCTCTGATACAAAGCTTTCACGACTCCATTTCTCAGTCATGATAGCACCTACAACCCCCTCCACCCCAATAGGCAAACCAATTCCCGTAGCTCCGAACGGTTAGTAATGGGCTACTAGCTAACAGTTAAGCGTAAGAAATGATATAACCAAGCGGTAGCAAAGGAACAAGATGAAAAGACAGATAACAGGAATATATATATATATATATACACAAATGTGGAAGCTAAACCAAGCTCCAAAATCTGGTATAATAGTATAGAGACAGAACTACATCAACAGAGTACAACGATACAAAATAATATATACAGATGTCTCTGAATGGTAATAGAGTACATACAACAAAAGATAACCCAAAAGCTAAGATCTGATTGACTAGAGCTCACCCTCAATCTAAATATATCCCAAAAATAGCTCCTCGCATGAGTCTCGAATGAGCTAAAGGCGATGGCCCATACTAGGATCTGCACCAGAAGTTGCAGAGTATAGTATGAGCACCAATTGCAAAGTAACCAGTACCCAGTAGGTATCATAGGCTGACTGGGCACATATAAGATAAAAGAGCAGTAACAAGCAGAATAGAAATAAGTAGTCATAGAAGGCAATGAATAAGCACACGGAAGCTAACACGGAAGGAATACAAACAAGAACAACATACATGACTAGCTATTATAACACAATCATAGGTGAAAGAAAGAAACACGTATTCGGAATCCTTGCAATAACAAGCATATAAAGAAGAGTTTATAAAGTAGGCAGTATACCGGTAACCTCAAATGGATAAAAAAGGAGAGAAAAGATAATGATAATCATGCTTGAATATAAGATACGATAACCCCAAATAGACATACTAATCTCAAGTCTGAATCCCACAGTTAAAAGCCCAAAAGCAATCTTAACAATCTCCAATCTCACTAGAAACCATAACAGGAGATAATATCATGATATAATAACAATAAGTCTAAGTATAATCCCACGGGCGCCCATACACCAAAGGAATACAAGCAAGTGAAGACAAACCCTCTGGCAGCCCATACTACCAGAGCGTACAATCAATAAATAGCAACCAAGAGTGGAACCTCACACAAATGAATGATATGCTATGATATGCCAAACCAAGTGTAACCACAGTGTCAGTATGTTACCCCCTCCGATGCCCCAAAGGTCCAATAAAGGAAGAATCCATGGAAGGACTTCTCCTGAGTACATCTACTCCACTGTACACCCCTACCCTTAATCACCCTTTTTCCCGTGGCACTTGGTCTGGAATGACAGGGTCCATGGAGGTCTACTCGTAGACCACATACTACACTCTAACCTCAAAAGTATCAGTCCGGAGTGCCACCGAATCCAAACTTGTACTTGAATGCTCAAAATGTATGCATAGATCCTATCCAGGTCTAAATAAATGAAATAAGTCTCATAAACCCCCTTAAAGGGTGCCCGGGAGTATTTGGGTCTAAAACAGTAGTAAACCTAGTCTGATGCTCGGCTTTAACAAGTCTAATATCATTTCACATCCATAACAGGGTCAATCTATCACCTCGGTTCAACCGGAGAAAGTATATTGTAGGAAAACTATAACAAATCTCTCTAAACTTTTCTTACCCCAAGAAGATCCATTAAGATGATACTAAACCATTTCATAATCAATTTTACCGAAAATGGGCCCCATGGACATGCAAGATTTAGAAATCATCAATAAAAGGCCCGAAGCCAAAACCGTAGTAAAATCATGAAGAAAATCCTTTGATATGCATGATAATGGCATGCTCAATCACAATAAATAGCCCAATAGCTCAAAATTAACCTATCGGCCCTGCACAGGCTCCAATTGTTCTACAACACAGATAGACAGCTCTATAACAATGATAACGATATTCGGGACTCAAGAACATTCCCAAATTCCCACCATTAATGTTTCCAGAGTCAATATAAGGCCTCACAGGACCACAAGGGTGATAATATCATCTATCACAAATACTACAACCATCGGAGCAAGAAAGGAATCGGACATAAATAAGGCAGTTAAGTTCGGTGGTACCAACTAGTAAACCCAACCAAAGGATGCCCATTAATACAATTTTATCCTATATATGTGAAGTGTAAAGAGTTTAAACTGTAACCTACATTTCATCCAACAACAAGCTACTGGGACAATGATATCCAAGCCTGAATTGCTCTGAGAAGCTCCGAATGATAATCAAACAATCATAAACATACATAACATTTCAAGACGAGTCTAACGATACCATATCGCTATAATTAATAGCCAAGCCAAAATTTGAGTCACCGATGGACCCACGATCCTCGTAACCCAAAACTAAAACCAAAAAAGTAACAAATGATCACAAGGATCATAAGAGTGCATGCCCCAAGAATTGACGAACTTGGGCATGAAATCTGAGCTAAAACATCCCAGAATGGTCAGGAACTCAAAAAGGGAAATTTATGAATAAAACCGGAAATTGGTAAGAATTACCTACCACAATGAGAGAATTATGCAAAGGATATTAATTGGATGAGTCCAGGCAGCATGCAACCTCACACGAAATAGATTTTACAACCAAATTGCAAGCTTTGAGAAGAGGGCATCAATGGTGATTTTAACAATGGAGAAGACAACATTGTAAAAAGGAAGAAAGCTTACCAAAATGCCAAAGGGGCATGGGTTATCGAGGGAACAACAAATTCTCGAAGGTGGAAATGGTTAGAGCAATTTTTGAGAGAGTTTTGGTGCTTTGGTGTTGATGGAAAAGAAGATAGAAGGTTGGAAAAATGAAAGGTACAACTTAAATAGCTGCTGGCCCAAGCCTTCGCAGATGTGGCCAGGCGTCGCCTACTTATAAGTCAGTAATCTACCAACTTATTGAGCCTACATTCATGAATTATTGCTATGATTTGAACCGATTTAGAGGTTCTTATGGCCTTTATTGATGTCTATGCAGGTACTTTGGATAGAAGAGTAAAATCAAGGATATGAACTCAAAAAGAGCCAAAAAGGAGCTAAGTGTGCAGAGTTGAGAAAAGCTGAAGAATCTGCCAGGAGGTGCGGTGGTTGTGCGACACGCACAAGCTGAGGTGCGGTTCACATCTCCTCCGCATGAAGCTGCAAAGATGACTGAAGATTCTGCTAAGGAGTTCGGTCCCTATGCGACGCGCACATCCCGTGGTGCAAAATGCACCACCTTCGCACAAAGCTCACCTATGCGGCTGAAGTCACTGGCCAATCTGAAGCAGGTGTGCAACACGCACACTGCAACGTGTGAATCACACGTCGCGTCGCACACCACCTAGAAGGCAATTTTGTCCTAAAATTATGTGACAATTTTTGAAGCATATAAAAGGCAATTTTAGGCTTATTTTGTATATACAAATTTTAGCATTTCAGAGAGAGAACTTGAAGATATGTTTGGCTTGTAAACATTTTCTCCATCTCCATTGAGAGAGGTTTTTCAATCCAATCTTTTGGCTAACAACTTGAGTGCCTAATTTAACTCTAGAACTTGAGAATCAACTACGATGGATGGGAATTTGATTTACACAGCTGGTATATCTTCTCCCCCTTCTTTGAGTGGCTAATTTCTCTTATCTAGGGGTGTATTGATAATGGGTGTTTAGCTAATGGGTATGGGTGTTGTTAATTCACTCTTATAATAACTTATTTGATATGGTTCTAGTAGTTTCACCATGTTTTAATCTAATAATTTGTGGTTACAAACATGAATTTACCTTAGTTGGCTATATAATTGCTCGAGAGAGAATTTTGTAGTTGTGGATGTGAAATTTCTAGTGGGTACTCTGGAATCCACTTAGATTAGAGGCTAGAGATAGCTCCAATCATGATATCTCCCATTTAAGGGTCCGAGCTAGAGATAGGACTACCTCCCCAAGTAATTATTGGTTGGTTACTTAGCACACCAAATGATGTTCTAACCGAAATCATCGGATATGTGGATGTTGATCAAGAGATATCACTCCACACTCATAACCAACGCTACCTATGTCAATAGGTGAAAATTGAAGTGAATTAGTAACTAAGCTATCCTATAGAGAATGCCCCATCATAAATGCACCCCTAGTTATCTAGTCCTTATTGGTACACCCATCTCGATTTTACAACTTTTTATTTGAATTGAGTTAGTAGTGACAACTTTCCTAATTCCCCTCATTTTATTGTTTGGTTTTGTTGAATAATTACTCCCTTTGAAATCGCTTCGCACAATCTCTAATTAGTTAAATCAGGTCCCTTGGGTATGACCCCGAAATCAGTTGGGTTTATAAATGTGTTTTGACTACGCGATCATCATGACCTCCTAGTTGGAGAGCCATAATTTGAGCGTTCATCAAAAATGGTGATGTTGCCGAGGAACTGAGTATTAGCTAGCTTTTGATTGATGTTGTGAAGTCAACTTGAGAGTATTTGTTTTCTTTTACTTTTTGTTGTTCGTGTGTTGATTGAGCAGGTCGGCTATGGACGAAGCCGAGGAAAATGAGAGCATTGGCAGCTTCAATAATGCCAACACTATTGAACCTATGATGCACGGAGGTGTAGGTGCAATCCGCCTACCCCCCACGGTGGGAAATGTTGTATTCCATGTGACAAGCACCATGCTCCATCTAAATCAGATGAAGGGCTTATTTGGTGGAGCTACCCATGAAGATGCCAATCGGCATATTCAGAATTTTGTGGAAATTTGCCAACCGTTCATCTTTAAACATATTTCCCAAGAGTCCATCCGATTGTGCCTCTTCCCTTTCTCCTTAACAGGGGAAGACACAGAGTGGTTGGAAGAATTACCGAATTACTCCATCACATCTTAGGCCGAGTTGATTGAGGCATTTACCTAGAGATTCTTTCCTCTATCTCAAATGATGAAGTTAAGAGATGAGATTACCAACTTTAGGAAGATCCCGGACGAGCCTCTTTATGAAGTGTGGCTATGATTCAAAAAGAAGTTTCTATTATGCCCAAACCATGAGTTGTCAGACAATGTGTTGCTCCAAAGCTTCTACCGGTGATTGAACTCCACGAACAAATTGGTGGCTGATAACCTTGGAGGTGGTACCTTCATGGACTTGGAGTTTCACATAGCCTCGACTTTGTTAGAGCAAATGATGAAAACCAATCAAGCCTGGCATACAAGAGAAGCGGATGTGCCAACTTTGGGAACACCCTCAACAATCTTGACAAATGAAACAAGGAGAAAAGATGAGGAGCGAGATGAAGCTTTAGCTAAAATGATGACACAAATAGACTTGATGGCCAAGCATGTATGAGGCTGGTGTCAAGAAGGTGAATGCAGTGAGTACACTGAAGATTGAGGTGCATAACGTTGAGCTTATGACTGAGGTTGATGGTAAGCTATACTATATGTTAGAGGGTTCTCTCCCAGGGTATTATCGCCCATGGGAAAAGAATCAAGGTTGGATTAGAGACAAAGCGAGGGATAGTAATTGGCGTGAAAGAGATAAGGATGGTGATCGCTTCAATCACTGGAGCTCGAATCCGTACATCCCCCCAAACAAATCTGATTCTCTCTACCAACCAGGCACAAGAAATCCCGGACAACCCAAGTTAGAGGACATGTTGTCCTTGGTTCTTAAGAAGGTGGACACTACAAACTCTGGAGTGAGTGAGCTAAAGAGTAAGGTCTCTACACTTCACCAAATGGTGAGCTCCCATAGTGCCTCGATCAAACACCTTGAGGCTCAAATGACCCACTTGTCAAGCCAAATGAACCCACGGATGAAGGAAACGTTGCCTAGCGGCACCATCAACAACACCAAAAATGAATGAGGATTGAGGTAGTATCGTCGTTCCGCAATGTTAAATCAAGCGCTGCTTGGGAGGCAACCCAAGTTTCATTCTTTGTTTTTGGTTATCGTTTGTTATTTTTGATATTTTGTAGGGAATGCATGGAAAGGAGAACTCAAGAAGGGAAAGCAAGGCAAAAGGATATCGTGCGGTGGATTATGCGACCACACAAGCAATTGTGCGTGTCGCACAGCCAGCCGTACACCAAAGCAGAAGGCCTGGAGGAAAAGTTGAAATAATTGAGGTGACGTGCGGTTGGCCATGCAGACCATACGAGACTACGTGCGTGTTGCACTTCTATCGCACAAGGAAACAGATTCCTAGGCAAACCCAGGGGAGAAAAAGGGGCATGTGTGATACGCCATGCGGTCCGCACCTTGTCTGGTGTATATCGTATATCGCGGTGCACAGGAGGTAAATTTAAATTTTTAATTGACCTAACCCATTGACCGACCCGACCCAAAGACGACCCGGCCGACTCTTCTTCTTCTTTTTCTTTTAAAAACCACCTCTCTCTCTTATTTTCCACTATCATAATCCATAACTCTCAAAATCCTCCACCAAAATTCTCTCCAAACCCCTCAAACTTCCACAAAATCTTTTCCTCTTCTCACCCAATCTTCTCCATATTGCCGCTGTCATTCTCTGGGAGGTCTTGTGGGTCACCATTGTTAGAGTTCAAAAGTATTTGATTTTCATTCTTTCCTTCATAATCTTCACTTGTGTTAAGTTCCTCGATGTTAAATAGTTGTTTTTATGATTGTTGGGAACTCATATTGTGAAGCATTCTTAGTAGATTGACCATGTTGATTTTAGGCGAGATCTAAAAAATTTGGGTCCCCAATTTTGAGTGTAATGATGAATTCTTCTGATATCCACTTGGTAGATTGTAAATCTTGACTATGCATGTTGATTGGTAGTGATGTTTAGTCTTAATATCTGTGTTAGGGTGAAGTCTGAGTAACCTACTTGTGACTAGTGCTTGATTTGGCCCAATGATAGATTGGGTGACGTCGTTCTTAAGGGCAAGTCGTCGTTAGTCATGAGATTTTATTAGATAATTGATAATTGAGGTTGAATGTTGTTGATTGTATGCCCGTGATCCTTATTGAAAATCTTGTTGGGGTGTATGATCTTGTCCGGGAAGAAAGTTAATTATTGATATATTGTTGGTGCCCATTGTTGCAAGGAGGGCTTGATGTTCCCGATGGTAGATGGGGTAACGTTCATCTTAAGGGAAGTCGTTGAGTCCTTTCTTATTGGTTGTGTGTTAATGGAAATTTGGGGAAGTCTGAGTACCCGGAAGTTATGGTCATGAATCCCCTTCGCCACCTTTGTTATTATGAATTGGGTGCGTGTGGTGCTAAGTGCCGAAGCATATCTTGCTCTATTGATCATATGCATAACTCACAAGAACACAAGGAACCAAAAGTCCCAACTGTGTCTTTGTGCATTTCGCATAAGATGCATAGATCTTGATGTGTGGGGCACACAAGGTATCACACCAAGTCAAAAGGAATGAGCAGATCACTGATCTGAGGTGCGACGCATTGTGCGACACGCACTCCTGATGGTGCGAATCGCACCAGCATCTCACCTCAGTTGAAAATTTCCCTGAAGGTTCTGTTATCTTGTGCGACAACACATGCGACACACACTCTTCCTAGTGTGTTTCGCATGTGGTTCGTATAAGACAACAAATACCTGCTTTGTTTATCTAATCCATTGCATTCCACCATTTTTAGTTGCTAACTTCTTTCTTGGTTTTGTTTTTGTTTCTTGGCTCACAATCTTTTGGATGCAGACTATGTCTTCTAACAGGGGTAATGCCGAGAGGAGCTCACGCAGTCCAACCGCTCCCTCCTCCTTCAAGCCAACTTCAAAAGGGAAAAATAAAGTCTCATCGAGCCGTGATCAAGCCTCAGAGGAGGAGAGAGTTCAGTTTGGAATGTACTGAAATCCTTTACAAAATTCAAATAAAACCTTTCCTAGGAACTAGTCTAAACAGGTACAAGATCTCTAAAGAGAAAATACGCAATACGAAATAGACAAAACTTCCATCATAGAAACGAGGAGTAGAAGCTGTTGGAGAGTGCTATCCGTATCACTTGAGTAACAATAATTGATCCTGCAACCAGACTATACCCAAAAAGATATAGCAAGAGTAGTATCAGTACAAGCAACATGTACTGGTAGGCATCATCAGTCGTGACCCAAATCCACCGCATAATATCATGTAAAAATCAAGAGAAACATGCAATATGAAGTTACAAATCTAGTCCTTTATTCAACAACCTTTACTGCTACGGTTTAACATATATGAACCTATACTTTTGTTCCAAAAGCTTCCTGCCCTATTCCGCTTCCAACTCCACCAATAGAAGACCTCCCATCATCCTATCCTGGACCTAACCAATTGTCGATTGTAATAGTAAGACTTCCCAAAATCTACCCATCTGCTTCTCCAATCTATCCATCTTCCCATCCACTACAATTACCTTATAGATTCAAGCCTCAATCACTGAGTCTACTATCTACCCCTACTAGCGAAGCGGTAGATGAATTACAATACCTTGAGTTATCACCTTGACTCAACCACCGCACCTACATATCCGAGCCTTATTGGCAGAAATATATACAATCCAAGCCAGTGAATACAATAGACTACTCTCAGTCATCAACTCTAACAAACCAAGTCAAAGCCCTGACAACCAATCTGCACTAGCTAAGTTAACTACTATGACTATACAACAATAAGTTATTCCTGACTACACAAGCAACCCGACCACCTATTATTATCCCCCAACTAGCAAGTAACTTGGACCAACCAAGGATCCCTAAGACAAAATCTATAGTTCTAAATCAATGAAATCTTTGGTATGCACAAGATCTATTCCAGCATTGAGACACAACAACCCAGCCACTTAAGGACCGATAGGGAGTAAGTGCATTACAACAATCAACCCAGTTCACTTATGGAACCAACACAAGAAAGAATAAACAACCATGTACAATCAAACATGCATAATCAACCTGTACCAGGCGTGGTACCTGAGCCAACCAATATAGAACCTATATGAGGCGTGGTATCCGAGCCAACTAATAGGTATCCCATACCAGGTGTGGTACCCAAGCCACCTAATAGAACTACACCAAGCATGGTACCCAAGCCAACCAAAGAATTACAAATATCATACAATCACTGACACAATGAATCTCACCACACTTATGAACCCAACAAGCGTTAAACAAGTTCATTGCACATGATTAACAACCAGATATCATTTCACATAAATTACCTTATTCCCTAAACATGCAATGTACAGAAATACTAAGTAATAGTTAATATGCACATATAACGCACCTTGGGAAAACAACAACCATCACCTACAGAATAGGCCTAATTCATCCTTCCACCCCATGATAACCGTCTGAAGACCAATTCCTGGATTATCCTATGTACACTATGAATTCATCAACTAGAATCCTCGACCTCCTTAGGAGAGTAACCACACTTTAGGGATTTTATCCCCTGACATTAAGTACTCTGGACCCTTCCTGTTCATCCCATTTTCCTTAATTAAACCATTTCAAGAATCTCGCTAAAACCTAGCAATCCATTCACACGTACCCATTACCGGTTCCCCAAACCTATCCAACAATCTAGTCTCCTTAGAATTTAGAATCAATATTTAATGATAACACGTAACTCAGGTCACATTACCCATAACACTATCATTCCCCTTTTGTCAACCAACCAATCAATACGTTATCCCTCTAGACTCTATGCTCGAAGGCCTAGGCATGAATTCTCTCATTATTCTATCATAATATTATGCAACAATATGTAGATCTATAATTACTCAATTAATCCTAGCCTACCTGGACCACTACTAAAAAAAGCTAAAAAGAGACAGCCAAAAGGGACGTTGGCCGTCGCTTTTTTATCCAAAAGCGATGAAAAAGCGACGGCGTCACTTCCGTGGGAAAATGGCATGTTGCTTTTCCAAAAGCGATGGACTGCATCGCCATGTAAAAAGAGATGAATTTTTTTTTAATTATTTTTTCCAGAAAAGTGACGAACACTGTCTCTTAGTTCTTGAACTTGAAGAATAAAGCGACGGACAACGTCGCTTTTCCTGGTAAATATTTTCCAAAAAAGCGACGGATAATTGAGACGCTATCCGTTGCTTTTCTATATTTTTTCCCACTGTAAAAATTTGCATTTTCAATATGCACCACCTGTCATTTAAAAATCTAATTCAATACAGCCGAAACCAGCACTAATTGCTGCCACAACATTCATAATAAGATTCAATCATAACAAGAAACTAAATACGAAGTAATAATATCACTAAACACATAAAAGGTCCACCAATAGGACCTATAAAGTATTCAATAACTTAAAAAAAGTGTCAAAATATCAAAAAGTAAAGGGAAATGATAGCAAGCATTAACCTAAACTAAGGTTCACAAAGACTAACCTAAACTAGCAAGCTATTCAAGGTTCACAAACTAACATTAATGTAATAAACTAACACTTAACTTAAAAAAGAACCTATATAATTCAAGAACCTATATAATTCAAGTTTAAAAAATAACCTAAAGTTGAAAACTTCTTAACCCAAAACTAACAATTTAAACTAACAAACTTAACTTAAAAAACCTTAACTCAAAAAAAAACTAAGATTCAAGAACCTAATTTAAGAAGTTAAAGTTGAAAACTAATTCAACATTCTAAAACAAAACCCAAAACTAATTCAAGAACCTATTTCAAATTCAAAGTTCCCAAATTCAAGTTAATAATCTAATTCAACAACCTAATTCTAAATTCAAATACCTAGCTAATTCAAGAACCTATATAATTCAAGTTCAAAAAATAACCTAAAGTTGAAAATTTCTTAACCCAAAACTAACAATTTAAACAAACAAACTTAACTTTATAAAGCTTAACTTAAGAAAAATAAGATTCAAGAACCTAATTCAAGAAGTTAAAGTTGAAAACTAATTCAACATTCTAAAACAAAACTCAAAACTAATTCAAGAACCTATTTCAAATTCAAAGTTCCCAAATTCAAGTTAGTAATCTAATTCAAGAACCTAATTCCAAATCCAAGTATGTTAGATCAAAGAAGATTTTGATGATTGACAAATACATGGAACGCATGCAAGGTACAGGATGTTATGACATGTCATCATCATAAAGGGAGAATTTGTTAGATCAAGAAAGGTTATGATGATTGAAAGATATGTGGAACACATGCAAGGAACAGGTTGCTACGACATGTTCCTTTTAAGTAGAATCCAACTAGGATCAGGAAAAGGTGAACGACGTGGAAAAGGGAGCAAAGCGTGTAGAGAAAACGTGTTTATAAGGAGAGTCCAGATTGCACGAAGTTTCCTTTCATAGGGAAGAATCCTACAAGGAAAGAAATCAAGAAGATTGACTTGAAAAATCCTACAAGGAAGAGGATTCCCAATATGGAAGGAAATCAGCCAAAATAAGGAGAGGACTCTCAGTATAAATACAAGAGAGGTTTCACAATAAAACTTACGCACTCATACTAAGAAGAATAGGCAGAACACAATCAAATAGAGTGAGTTCATATTTGAGATAATTTTGATTGAAGATCGAAGTGCGCCTGATACAAAGAACCAGCTCGATGGAACTGTTCCACAGTCATATGTCTTACAGTCTTGAGACTAGTTTCTATGTATTAGAAAGAAATTAATCGAGTTGTAATTTATTGCTTTCCTAGAATTATGCTTAGGGAATAATATTGAGTTTGTATTAAACTTCAAGTTGGGGATAACTTGAAGTGGGATCAACGATCTGGGAGATTGTTGAAGTATAGAAATTAGAATTAATTCCTAGGATTGCAAGAGTTTTGTAATCTGATTTTCAAATTGGGGAACTTGAATTGGGATTCAACAGTCTGGGGAGATTGTTGAATATTAGGAATTAGAGTTTATAATTCCTTAGGTTACAGAGCTTGTAATCTTTTGTTGAAAGGCTCATTGCTTTAGTGGAGTTTGGGTTAAATCCTACAGAAGTGTAGGTCGTGGTTTTTCATCCTTTGTGAGTCGAGGTTTTCCACGTAAAATATTGTGTTATTACTTTCTCGCTTTATTTTACACAGTTCAAGAAATTAACAAAGGAACAAATAGATTAACATGTTCCTTTTGCAAATTAGGGGGTCAGAATTCCAACAATTGGTATCAGAGCAGGTTATCTTAACAAGAGTCTAATAACTCAAGATAAGATCACTATGAATTTTGCACCTCCTCCTGGACACGGTGAAGGACAACACATCAACAGACCACCATTGTTCAATGGACAATACTACTCGTGGTGGAAGGCTAGGATGTACGACTTTATTCAAGCTAAAGATTATGAACTCTGGACCAAGGTTACTAATGGCCCAAAATGTCCAACCAAGAAGGACGCTGAAAACAATGATGTTCCTAAAATCAAGGTTGAATATAATAATGATGATTTCAAGATGCTTGGAAAAAATGCTAAAGCCAAGTGCATCCTTGTGTGTGGACTTGGACCTGATGAGTTCAATCGCATCTCTAGTTGCACCACAGCAAAGTAGATTTGGGACACGTTGGTTAATTCTCATGAAGGAACTACTCAAGTAAGAAAATTCAGAATTTCCAGACTATCCATTAAATATGAAGCCTTCAGATGGAGAGTGGTGAATCACTTCAGGAGATGATTACTAGATTCACCACTATCGTGAATGAGTTGGTATCCTTGGGAAAAATATACACTACTGAGGAACAGGTTGACAAAGTACTGAGGACTCTTCCTAAGTGTTGGGAGATAAAAGTTACTGTAATCAGAGAAGCTAAGGATCTAACCACCATGACTTTGGATGAGTTAGTTGGAAACTTAAAGACATATGAGATGAACATGGAGGACTCTAAGAAGGGAGAAGGAAGCAAGGGTAGATTTCTGGCCTTCAAAGCAATTGAAAGTGATGTATCAGACATGAATGATAAAGAGATGGTCCTATTCACCAGAAAACTCAAAAAATTCCTCAAGCAGGGTAGGAACTATGAAAAAGAAGAGATCCCTGGAAAGGCAAAAAGTACAGACAAAGGACAGTCAAGAGGATGATACAAGTGTGAAAAGACTAATCACCACATCAAAGATTGTCCCATGTGGGAAGTCGAATGGAAGAAAGAAAAAGCTGAAAAGGAACAAAAGAGAAGGGAGAAATCTGAGTTCAAGAAGAAGAAGAAAATTGCAAAAGTTATGATTGTTGTTGCTTGGGGACCAGGTTCTGATGATGATACAGAAGATGTTACCCTGATGGCCATGGAGGACTCAAAATCAGACACTGAGAAAAATTAGGTAACCCTTCTTGACTTTAAAGATAAGCTTAAACTTTTTCCAAAGAAAAAATTGGCCTCCCTAATGGTAACCCCCATAGACAATTTTCAAGAATTGAGTGAAAATAGATATCAGTTGTTGGCCTCCTTGACCAGCTTAAAGTTTGAATATATTGATCTTGAAAAAATCAATATTGGTCTGAAAAGAGAAAATCAATCTCTAAAGGAACATGTCCAGCAACTTGATTCTTCCACTCTATCTCTCAAATCTGAAATTTTAAAACTAAAGGTTACTGGAAAGGGGAAAGTTAAAATAAGTGATGATCAAATCAGGTGTGAACAGGATCTAAAGAGGTTCAAAGATGAATTGTTCTTAGAAAAGGAGAAATCTAGAACTGGCTAGAACTAAGTATGAGCTTAAAAGAGCAAATAAATGGACTCAGTCCTCAATAATTGTGACTCCATAGTGCTAAAGCTGGAATAGGTCTTATTAAAGAAGCTTCTAAGAGAACCTTTGATCTATCTACACACTGTGGTAATATCGGTCACTTAAGAAATATTTGTCAAACTGCTAAATCTTACATGAACAAAAATGTCAAAATTGCTTTAAAAGGAAAAACCAACCCTGTTAAAATAAATGAATCACATCAAAGGAACGGTGCAAAAGAAAAAACATGTATATGCTTTACCAAAATGGATCAATAAAGATCTCATTCATCCTTTTGATAAAAGGAAAGGACCCAAGATAGTTTGGGTTCCTAAAACTAGCTCTTGATTCAGTTGCAGGTAAAAGTGAGAGAAAGTGAGCAGAACTGGTACATGGATAGTGCTTGCTCAATGCATATAATCGGAGATAAATAGAAGTTTCTCTCACTTACTGAAGGAATGGGTAGAAAGGTATCCATTTGAGGAAGATAAAGATGAATCACAACGAGTCTCTGAATCCATCAGAGAAGAACAGGTAAAAGAAATAGGTTCTGTAAATAGCACTGATGCAAAAATGGAATGTGAGGAACCTAAATTTTGACTGGGGAAATAATGGATACTACTCCTTAGAAGAAGGATTCACCTGATAAAATAGAATGTGAAGTATCTGAGGATATCCAAGGATGTATATTTGGTCATCGCTTTGGAGAAAGAGCTTGTTTAGTCTGAAAGAAGAAACGTGTGATATCTGGTATCAAAACTAAAAGAGAGAATAACCATTGATACCAAATGGGTGTTCAGAACAAACTTGATGAGAATGGGATGAGAGATTATCCAAGTTTTTGATGATACATGGTCACACATGTGAGGCAATGATTCATCAGTAGAAACACATGAAAAGGTAACTCAAAAGGTTCAGGATGAAGGATTCAAAGACCTGTTATAGTGTTGAGCGTGAGACTTTGTGCTAGATTTCATGCCAATCTGAATGAGTCCCACCTAAAGGCAGCAACTTTGATCTTGTTGGTTCTGATGATGACTATGCAGAGTACTTAATGGATAGAAAAAGTACTATATGTATGGAACACCTTCTTGGATCATGGTTTGTCTCATGTGACACAGAAAACTAGACTGCAGACATATTCACCAAGGCCTTGGCAATAGATCACGGTGAAAGGAACAGGTTGAAATTGGGGATGATTAAGATTACATGAATATCCCCTAATGATTGGCTAATGAATATTGTACAAATTGCACTTTAATTGTAATTTTATGCTCAGTCTTGTACATTTAGTTGTATGTCCCTATACCATTTTTAAAGTCAAGTTACTCATGCAATATAACATTATATTTGCTTATGTCACAGGAAAATGGCTGAAAAATGAACACTAGATCAAGCACGAAAATATTTATCAAGGTATGAGCACAAGTCTTTTTTCAAACATTAAAAATGATTATAAAGCATTTGTACCTATTCCTTCCAAAATGGCAAAAAGAGATTGACTCCTAAAAGAACTCCATAACCATCACTCTTTCAAAAATAAGAAGTCCAAGGTAATGATTACCCTTTCTTGATAAAGTTGTCAGTCTCATCTCATCACACCTTTTCTCAAAGCCAAACCTGATTGATGATTTAGGGATTGATCATGTGAAATAGTAATTCTGAGAGAGTAGCTACTACTAGAATTGTTATTGATAAAGGAGCTCTTGGTGCATATGATTAAAAGAAAATTGAGGTACTAAGTGAGGGGGAATCATCTGGGGGTGTAACTCAGGGGGAATCTGTCTATAAGGGTGTTCATAATTGATCAGGGAGTTATGGAGGATGCATCTCGTGAGGGGGAACATTTTGGGGACCCTACAGTTAAACCAGGTTCATTTGTTAGGCTCAAATATGGATGCATCTGATCAAAGGAAAATAATGAGGTACCCCTCAGTAGCACCTAGTTTACACTGGGCTCCATCTAGATAAGGATCTAGGACTGAAATCTGAAGTTGCAGGGTTGGTGCTGCATTTGATCGTACCACGCCTAGGGAACATGTTGGCGGTACTTGTTCCTATGAACAAGCTGAGGCTAATGAGATTACCCCTATAGTCAACTTGGTCCCAAGGGCGAGGTGAAGACTATGGACTACCTTCTTCAGAATCTCTAGAAGATGAGGACACCGACGTGACCTTCATGGGGATATGGAGGATAAGGTTTAACAATATCGATGAAACTCTTGATGCTCAAACAGCTAGGCTGGTGAACTTTGGGACAAGGATATTAATTCAGGGGTAGGATAATTATTGGATTTGGGTGACCAAAGAGGGGCGAACTATTACTTCTAGTGAGGGCATAAGGTTGGTCAGACCTGTTCCTTCAAGATGGTACAACGGAAAATAGGTCGCGAGGAGACTCTACAGGTGTAGAATCCATTGAGATTCTTGATGAGGAGGTGGAAGCTACCGAATGTAAAAGGAAAGGACCACAAATGCTGCTAGTCGTTTGGATCTGTATGAGCTACTCCAGAAGAATCCCCCCTCATCCTTTGACCCTTCAGCCTCACCAAAAGCCAAGACTCTCAATCCTTAGACTCTCGCAAACCTTCCCTTTTCTCATCACAAGTGCTTTGTTATTATTTTAATTTTGTTAAAATTTTGTGGTGCATCTTATGAATGATCAATGGAAGTGTTTGGCCTTAGTCTTGTGCTTCTGGCTATTTCTTTGTCTTTGCAAATACTTTGGTATATCTAACTAAGTTCTTGCCTTTTTAAGTGTGTGTATAGGTAATAGCCCTAGTGGCCATGATCATTAAATTTATAGATTCTTCTTATGTTAATTTGTCTAGGTGTTTTATGATGCCAAAAGGGGGAAATGCATACTTGTGTAATATTTATAACCCATTTGGTCTGACCTGATCCTCTAACGTGTTTTCTTTTGCTGTTGTGCCTAAAGAAACTGACATGTCACAGGTTGAACTCTACACACAAGAAGCAACGGTTTGTCATCATTAAAAAGGGAGAATTTGTTAGATCAAAGAAGATTTTGATGATTGACAAATACATGGAACGCATGCAAGGAACATGATGCTATGACATGTCATCATCATAAAGAGGGAATTTGTTAGATCAAGAAAGGTTCTGATGATTGACAGATATGTGGAACACATGTAAGGAAAAGGTTTCTACGACATTTTCCTTTCAAGCAGAATTCAACTAGGATCAGGAAAAGGTGAATGACACAGAAAAGGGAGCAAAGCATATAAAGAAAACGTGTTTATAAGGAGAGTCCAGATTTCATGAAGTTTCCTTTCGTAGGGAAGAATCCTACAAGGATAGAAATCAAGAAGATTGACTTGACAAGTTCTACATGGAAGAGGATTCCCAATATGGAAGAAAATCAGCCAAAATAAGGAGAGGACTCTCACTATAAATACAAGAGAGGTTTCACGATAACCTTACGCACTCATACTAAGAAGAATAGGCAGAACACAATCAAATAGAGTGAGTTCATATTTGAGAGAGTTCTGATTGAAGATCGAAGTACGCCTGATACAAAGAACCAGCTCGACGGACCTGTTCCATAGTCATATGTCTTACAGTCTTGAGACTATTTTCTATGTATTAGAAAGAAATCAATCAGTTGTAATTTATTTCTTTCCTAGAATTGTGTTTAGGGAACAATATTGAGTTTGTATTAAACTTCAAGTTGGGGATAACTTAAAGTGGGATCAACGATCTGGGAGATTGTTGAACTATAGGAATTAGAGTTAAGTCCTAGGGTTGCAAGAGTTTTGTAATCAGATTTTCAAGTTGGGGAACTTGAATTGGGATTCAACAGTCTGGGAAGATTGTTGAATATTAGGAATTAGAGTTTATAATTCCTTAGGTTACATAGTTTGTAATCTTTTGTTGAAAGGATCATTGCTTTAGTGGAGTTTGGGTTAAATCCTACAGAGGTGTAGGTCGTGGTTTTTCACCCTTTGTAAGACGGGGTTTTCCACGTAAAATATTGTGTTATTACTTTCTTGCTTTATTTTACATAGTTCAAGAAATCGACAAAGGAACAGATAGATTAACCTGTTCCTTCGGCAAATTAGGGGGTCAGAATTCCAACAAAGTACCTAGCTAATTCAAGAACCTATATAATTCGAATTCAAAAAAGAACCTAAATTTGAAAACTTCTTAACCCAAAACTAACAATTTAAACTAACAAACTTAACTTAAAATAGATTAACTTTAAAAACTAAGATTCAAGAACTTAATTTATGTTAATAATCTAATTCAAGAACCTAATTACAAATTCAAGTTCCAAATCCTAATTCCAAATTCAAGTACCTAATTCAAAGTTCCTCATTTTCTTAACAATAACACTTACATATAAATATTCACATAACTCAGAAGACTAACCTAAACTAATTAAGGTTCACAAGTCTATCCTAAACTAACAAGCATTATTCAAGGTTCACAAAAAAGAACCTAAAGTTGAAAACTAATTCAAGAGTATAAAAATTAAACCCAAAACTACATCAAAAATCTATTTCAAATTCAAAGTTCCCAAATTCAAGTTATAATCTAATTCAAGAACCTAATTCCAAATTCAAGTTCCAAATCCTAATTCCAAATTCAAGTACCTAATTCAAGAACCTAATTTCAAATTCAAGTTCCAAATTTTAATTTCAAATTCAAGTACCTAATTCAAAGTTCCTCATTTTCTTAACAATAACACTTACATACAAATATTCATACAACTCACAAGACTAACCTAAACTAATTTAGGTTCACAAGACTATCCTAAACTAACAAGCATTATTCAAGGTTCACAAAAAAGAACCTAAAGTTAAAAACTAATTCAAGAGTATAAAAACTAAACCCAAAACTAATTCAAAAACCTATTTCAAATTCAAAGTTCTCAAATTCAAGTTATAATCTAATTCAAGAATCCAATTCCAAATTCAAGTTCCAAATCCTAATTACAAATTCAAGTTTCAAATTCAATTACCTAATTCAAGTTCAAAAAAGAACCAAAGTTGAAAACTAATTTTTAACTCAAAACTAACAATTTAAACTAACAAACTTAACTTAAAAAAGCTTAACTTAAGAAAACTAAGATTCAAAAACGTAATTCAAGTTAATAATCTAATTCAAGAACCTAATTCCAAATTCTAATTCCAAATCCTAATTCCAAATTCAAGTACCTAATTCAAGTTCAAAAAAGAACCTAAAGTTGAAAACTAATTCTTAACTCAAAACTAACAATTTAAACTAACAAACTTAACTTTAAAAAGCTTAACTTAAAAAAACTAAGATTCAACAACCTAAAGTTGAAAACTAATTCTTAACTCAAAACTAACAATTTAAACTATTAAACTTAACTTAAAAAAGCTTAACTTAAAAAATTTAAGATTCAAGAACCTAATTCAAGAACTTAATTCCAAATTCTAATTCCAAACTCAAGTTTCAAATTCAAGTACCTAATTCAAGTTCAAAAAAGAACCTAAAGTTGAAAACTAATTCTTAACTCAAAACTAACAATTTAAACTAACAAAAAGCTTAACTTAAAAAAACTAAGACTCAAGAACCTAATTCAAGTTAATAATCTAATTTAAAAACCTAATTCCAAATTCTAATCCCAAATCCTAATTCCAAATTCAAGTTTTAAATTCAAGTACCTAATTCAAGTTCAAAAAAGAACCTAAAGTTGAAAACTAATTCTTAACTCAAAACTAACAATTTAAACTAACAAACTTAACTTAAAAAAACTAAGATTCAAGAGCCTAATTCAACAACCTAATTCCAAATTCTAATTCCAAATCCTAATTCCAAATTCAAGTACCTAATTCAAGTTCAAAAAAGAACCTAAAGTTGAAAATTAATTCTTAACTCAAAACTAACAATTTAAACTAACAAACTTAACTTAAAAAAGCTTAACTTAAAAAAATTAAGATTCAAGAACCTAATTCCAAATTCTAATTCCAAATTCAAGTTTCAAATTCAAGTACCTAATTCAAGTTCAAAAAAGAACCTAAAGTTGAAAACTAATTCTTAACTCAAAACTAACAATTTAAACTAACAAACTTAACTTAAAAAAGCTTAACTTAAAAAAACTAAGATTCAACAACCTAAAGTTGAAAACTAATTCTTAACTCAAAACTAACAATTTAAACTATTAAACTTAACTTAAAAAAGCTTAACTTAAAAAAATTAAGATTCAAGAACCTAATTCCAAATTCTAATTCCAAATTCAAGTTTCAAATTCAAGTACCTAATTTAAGTTCAAAAAAGAACCTAAAGTTGAAAACTAATTCTTAACTCAAAACTAACAATTTAAACTAACAAAAAGCTTAACTTAAAAAAACTAAGATTCAAGAACCTAATTCAAGTTAATAATCTAATTCAAGAACCTAATTCCAAATTCTAATCCCAAATCCTAATTCCAAATTCAAGTTCCAAATTCAAGTACCTAATTCAAGTTAAAAAAAGAACCTAAAATTGAAAACTAATTCTTAACTCAAAACTAACAATTTAAACTAACAAACTTAACTTAAAAAAACTAAGATTCAAGAACCTAATTCCAAATTCTAATTCCAAATCATAATTCCAAATTCAAGTACCTAATTCAAGTTCAAAAAAGAACCTAAAGTTGAAAACTAATTCTTAACTCAAAACTAACAATTTAAACTAACAAACTTAATTTAAGAAAGTTTAACTTAAAAAAAAACTAAGATTCAAGAACCTAATTCAAAAAGTTAAAGTTGAAAACTAATTCAAGATTCTAAAACAAAACCCAAAACTAATTCAAGAACCTATTTCAAATTCAAAGTTCCCAAATTCAAGTTGATAATCTAATTCAAGAACTTAATTCCAAATTCAAGAACCTAGCTAATTCAAGAACCTGTATAATTCAAGTTCAAAAAAGAACCTAAACTAAGGTTCACAAGCTAATAGCAAGCATTACCTAAACTAAGGTTCACAAACTAATAGCAAGCCTAAACTAAGGTTCACAAACTAATAGCAAGCTTAAACTAAGGTTCACAAACTAATAGCAATCTTAAACTAAGGTTCACACACTAATAGCAAGTCTAAACTAAGGTTCACAAACTAATAGCAAGCCTAAACTAATTAAAGTTCATAAATTAAGAATATAATCTAAAAAGGGAATTTTTCACTATCAATTTTTTCATATATCAATTTCACTATCAATTTTTCAAAATCCTAGTCTAGAATTCAACAATAACAACAATAAAATATACACCCTAGTCTAGAATTCAACAACAACAACATACCCTAGTCTAGAATTCACTATCAATTTTTCAAAATAAAAATACCCAAATTAAACCCTAACCTTCAAATAAACAAAACAACAAACCTCAAAATTGGAGGAGGTTGGAGGGAGGAGGATGAAGGTGGAGAGAGCGGCGGTGGAGGGAGCGGCGGAACAGTGGCGGAGAAGAGAAAAGAGAAAGAGAGAAATGAGGGAAAGAGACCCCGTCGGGTCTCTGTATAATTAAAAAAGTGACGGACAGCGTCGCTTTTGTCCGTCGCTTTTTAAATGAGTTGACCACGTATTGACCAAAAAGCAACGGACAAAAGCGACGCTGACTGTCGCTTTTCTATTTTTTTAATATAAATTAAATTTTAAATAAAGTGACGGACAGCGTCGCTTTCCTTAAAATTATTTTTTTAATTTTTTTTAATAATTGCGACGCTGTCCGTCGCTTATAATAAAAATAAAAATTAATTATTTTTAAATAATTTTAGAGAAAAAATCCGCCAAAAAAATGACGAAAAAAGAGAAGTTGTCCGTCGCTTTTGTAAAAAAATAATTATAAATTTAAAAAAAAATAGAAAAGCGACGGACAGCGTCGCTTTTTCCATCGCTTTTCAGGAGCGACGTTGTCCGTCACTTTCCTATCTTTCCCTTTTTGAATTATTTTTAGTAGTGGACGCTGAGCAGCTGTTATGGAAGTCTGAACACGAACTTCTGACTCCGTGAAGGTAATTCCTGGCAGAAAGGGGGCTTAGAATCCATGATTTTTCGCCCCATTAAGTAGAAATCTCCCTTCCTCATTTCTCCCAAGCTTTGGAGTAGCCTAGGAGGGTTTTTAGGGCAACCCTCGTCTATTTTCCAACTGAGGAGGAGAAGTCTAAAATAAAATCCGTGTTTTTGAGTTACTGGTTCTGTCAGCCCGCTATAACAGATGGCTAAACACAACAGTGGTGACGCTATAGCGCAAAAATTCTTGCTATAGCAGAATGACATCAACCCAGACAAATTCCAAAATTTGAAATTTTAATCGTGTCATTCCCATTTAAATTTAAAATGTAATTCAATTATCCCTGAAATCCGTGACGAAGTGACTTTTAAAATAATGACTGGACAGGTTATTACAACAGATACCAAACTAGTCTGGGAATCCCATAGTCCTACCTTGACAACGTAATTATGACCCTACGCGAAACATCGAGACTTCCCCTTTTTAGTCGTACCCAACTCAATTGAAAATTAATTTGTTTCACTCAGCCAGAGAATCCCTTCACCCGAGTGCCCGAGAAATCTGGGGCCTCGCAAAAATTATCAGAGCAAAAGAATTTTTAAATGACACGAAAGGACCGTTCTGCTCCCAAAGTAACCTGACATCCCGCTATAGCGGGAATTATTCTACTATAGCGATACTACTATAGTGAGAGGCTGACCGCTATAGCGGTTGGTAACAGTTTAAAGGGGGTGAAAATGGGTTACACGCTCATTCTCCCTCATTTTCACCTCGAAAACACCACCTTCCTACCGATCACTTCGCTCTCGACATCAAAAAATCAAGGTAATAGTCATACCCCTTTACTTCCTTACTTCATTGCACGAATAATGAGTCTTATGGTAGAAATTGGTTGATAGAGTAGATATTGTGTTGGTTTTGAATTTGAATATTTTGGCTTTATTTTTGTCGGATTCCCAAAGCATGGATGCTTCTCTTACGTGTACAATGCTTCCACAGTGTTCTAGACGTAAGGATTAAGAGAGTTTTAGCCCAAAATGGTTTCAAAATGATGGGGAAGATGAAGGGTTGTTTTTGTTGAAAAATGGTGATTTCGACGATATTTAGGGGTTAAAATTCCCAAATATTTGCATAAAATAGTGGAAGGGAACTTTAGAAACACTGATCTGGACTTGGAATGTTAAAATGGACTTTGGGTCAAGAGGTGCCATTGATGCACCTCTTAAAAATCTGGGACGATGAAGACTGCTATAGTGGAACTCGATCGCTACAATTGTCCTAATATAGCAGATAAATTCCCTCTATAGCGCTACCACCGTAGCGGAAGGCATCCCGCTATAGCGGGAGGCTGCAGGCAGTAGCCTCCCAGGCAGGTCAAAAAAATTGATTTTTCTCCGAATGATATTTCCTTGCACTTTTACGAGTTCTAATCCCACCCCTTGTTAAATTACAGATTTAACCACTCGATGGATGCCGACCAAGAACATATTCCTCCCTATGAGAGGTTCCCCGATGATGTGAGTCGGGAGAGGTTCCGGGACTACTGGAGGATAGTTCTTTGTTATGAAAGGGCCTTCAACTTGAGTGGTGTGGAAGAGAAGGCAGGGGCATTCTATTTTAGGCTCCAGGAGTTTGGCTGAGACCCATTGGTGGTGGCTCCCCCTTTAGGGCATTCAGGCTGTGTGAGGGAGTTCTATGCCATACTCCCCACCATATGTTGGGATGACCCCAACCCCACTATCCATCTTCGAAGAGTGGATGTCCCCATGGATGTCTAGACTATCAATGAGGTGTTAGGAGTACCTCATGCTTCAAATACTGCATATGAAGCCAAACTCTGGGAGATGGATATGAGGTGGTTGAGGGATACACTGATTGAGAAGGGGTTCAAGGACCAGGTCTACTCGCCCAGCACCGAGGGAGTCACTAGTACTTACTTCATTATCGATACGAGGAGTTGGTTGAACTTGGTATCCCAGAGGATTTGTCCATCGGGCAATAATACCAACATGACCTATCCTTAGGCCTTGGTGGTGGTTTGCGCTATACAGGGCCCAAAAAGGTCCCCTTCCTTCCGAGTCTGGTGTCTGAGTTATACAGGCAGTTTATGGTGCCCGAGGATGATACTGACAGGGAAGTAGAAATGGACGCCCCCTTTAACCCTCTTCAAGTGAAGGTGGTTGCCTATATGAAGAATAAGAAGAGAAAGGTGGGTGAAACAAAGAGCAGCCAGGTTGCCGAGGGTGTTGATGGTGATGAAGACAATCCTACCCCTCCTTCCCAGTCCTAGACTCTGATCACTAGCAGCCAGCTGGAGGAGAACTTAGCTGCGATCAGGCACTTCATAGAGGGCACCACTATCGGAGCTACAGTCCTGCCCCCCTCTGCTAAGGACTATGCAGCACTCCGCAGGGAGTTGGATGAGGAAAAGAACAAGAGCCGCTTCTGGGACCCTATGCTTGCACGGATGTGGAAGACTATAGAGGTCTTTTTTTTCCTGTGTTGTCCCTGATAAGGAGCTCCCCCAGCTCGAGCTCGAGGACCTACAGGAGTTCCCCTTTTTGAGTAATATTGAGGACCCCACTCCCGCTTCCCTTGATGGTGTTGAGGCTTCCAGCTATGACCTCCCCTCCCCCTTTTATTATATTACTACTAATGTTCTTAGGTTTTGCCCCCATTTGGGGCATGTACTAGACGATGTTTCCCTTTCCTTTTATTTTTAAGCATATGGATGCTATATTTAAACAGTATTGACCTCATATGCATTCTATATTAGTCTTATCAGCTATTTCCTTGTTTTACATAGCAGCTCATAGCTCAATTATAGATTTTATACACCCCGGAAATGAAAAGCAAAATAGGGGAAAACAGGGCAGAGATTTTGTCCTACCCTCCCCGGTATAGCAGCTGGCATGCTGCTATAGCAACACTTCCGTATCAGAGAAATTCTCGCTATAGAGGGATCACTGTAGCGGTTAAGCCTTCTATGGCAGCCGCGACGGCAGCAGCCCAAAATTTGAAATTTTCTGCAAAATCCACCCTTTTCCCCTTTCCCGTTAACTATGTTAACCCCCTGAAATCGTGTTATGATCTTATATATAACCCCAAGGCCAACCTCAGCAATGCACAATTCAAAACTAGTACCTCGTTATCATAAAATCATTTACGAAACACACGAGGAAATTGTTTACAACAACACATTCCCACTATCATATAAGAATAGCCATTTTCCCCCATGGTTCCGAACTGGTTCTGATGGTCCTAAAATCAGAGTTCCCCTATAGTCACCAATCCTTCTTGTTCCCTTACCGTCTTCACCAACGGTAAGCCTGTACCCGAAATGTAATACAACTCTTTCAATCAAGTCACATAGAAATTTATCACTAGAACTGATCACACAAAATCAAGTTATGACTCTTTCTGGACAAAAATTCTCACAGTAAGGCAAGCAATTACACACCATGCATTTGCAATCATACAGGTAATTCAAGCATACAATCACAAATCTCATGCTGCAGCACTCAAACAAACCAAGTCCATACTCTTTAATCACCTTATGGATGACCGCTAGCCATAAGGCGACATATCCGAGCCATATTGGCAAAAATATATACAATCCAAGCCAGTGAATATAGCAGACTACTCTCAATCATCAACTTTAACAAACCAAGTCAAGGCCCCAACAATCAATCCACATTATCCAAGTCAACTACTTTGACTCTACAACAATAAGTTATTCACGACTACACAAGCAACCCGACCACCTATTATTATCCCCCAACTAGCAAGTGATATGTCATAGAATTATGCCACTTTCGACGCTTAATACTTAGGATTATCGCAAGCCCTTTAGCATTTTATTGGTAGATTTGATGTTTTTTTGTTAAGTGTACAGGAGAATGGAGTCTAGAGCCAAGCACTGGAAATTGAGCTAAAAAGGGGAAGGCTATAGAGATGACAGATGAATTAACGATCCATGGTTCTAGACCACGGACTCGTCTTGATACTCGTACAACAAAGTTCAGAAACTATGCAAGTATGGAAGAATAGTATGATTTAGTCTACGAGTCATGGTTCCAAACTACAACCCGTCCTGGGAACTCGTAGAGCAGAGAAACTGCAGATGTGCAACATAAGGAGCAGGAAGCACGAGTCAAAGTATGAACCGTACTTACAAAGCACAAACCAGCATGTGGGACTCATGGTTATTGATCAGAGAAGGTGCAAGAAAGGAATATAAAACCACGAGTTAGGAGACGGACCGCAGATTGAAGTACGACTCGTGGTTTCATCCATGGTTTCCCATAACAGAAGATGTTGACTATTCAAGACCATGATTGACCTCAGAAGACCATGAACTGACATTTGGAATGATGGGTTATCAACCAAGTCGTGTTCTCTGCCGAGTCCAGTTCTCCTAGTTTAGTTAGGATAGGATTTCCAATGTCTATAAATACCTTTCCTAGGTTTTCTTTTATGTTTTATGCTTGATATTCTGTAGGAAACACATTCGTACACTTGTGATATTGATTTGTTCTTGGTTTTGAGAGATAACCATATCCATAGTTCTTTATTCTTGATTTCATCTTTATCCATTCAAGTTTATGAATTTCTTTACTTCTTAAAGTATATGATCATGAACATATCAATAACTTCTGATTGTTTACTTAGGAACATGAGTAGCTAAATCCACAACTAGGGTTGTGGGAACCATGAAGGATTAACAAAGTAGGCAAAGTACTTGGTAATTCTAGGTTGGTGTTTATGCATGTATTGTTCTTCCCTTTGCTTTGAATGTTTTTTAACGGTGTACAACGTTAGAACTCACCTTATCCTTACTTGTCGGACCAAGGAGGTAATGGATGTGAAAAGGGTTGTTAAATAACAGAGATTTAAGGCTACCAACCCTCATCTAATAGCTAGATCTTGTCCGGGAATAGCTAATCTGGGATCCACGGTAAGGGTTAGTAAATCATACACCCACGGCCGGACCAAAGCGTGTAGTGAAATTCATTTATCTAAGGGACCAACTATTTAGATGAACCTAACTTACCGATTATGCATGCTAAGCACCAACTAGTTTACTAAGTACAATGCCTTACTAAGTTATGATCTCATGGGGAACACTACCCTAGTCACTTTTCTTATTGATAACAACTTCTGAAACTGTTACTTGTTACTTGTTACGAATCTAGATTACGATAATTTTTTGTTACTTAAACCCGCCTTCCGAGGGAAATAAATGGCTAACAGCGCAAGTAAACACTAGTCAACCATAGTCCTACCATATTCCCTGTGGGATTGACCCCAACCTTCATTGGGTTCTATATTTGAACAGCGACCACGTATGCTTCTAAAAGGAGGTGTAATTTGGGCGCATTAAATTTAGGCGTCGTTACCGGGACGGTTTAGGATTAAAAGAGATTATATTTGTTTCACTATTAGTCCTTATTTCCTGATTTTACTTTTTCCGTTATTTTTGTTTTGTTACGTAGGTTGCACACTTGTGAATGCCAGTACAAGAAGTCAAAGCAATATCTTAATCCCATACGATCCTGAACTCCATAGAACTCTAAGAAACATGGCTAAAGAGGGAGTTTATGAGACACCGGAACAGGTCACAGCTTGATTATTAGTCGAAGAAGAGCAGAGGAAAAAGGTGGGGGAAGACGCCCTTGCTGCTAAAGATGCTCAAATTACAGAAGACCTTGCAGCTCAAAATATGGCAGCTGAGCAAGCAAGGCAAGTACGACAACAAGCTACTCATTTAGCTGCACTAGATGCACAAGCTGCTACAGACGGAGCAGCCCAATGAAATTTTCCTAGAGGACCAGTCATACCAAGAGGGAACAGGGGCCGACAGTTGCAGCAACCACAACAAGCCCCTCGGTATGATATTGATGATGATGATGCGGATGATTTAGGGACTACTGGGCCCATAGTAGTGCCACCACTGCCATTAGGTATAAAGTTTGATATCACCAGCACCATGATCTAGCTGCTAAACCTGAAAGGACTATTTTTTGGGTTACCCACTGAGGATGCAAATCTGCATGTGTCTAATTTTATGGGAATCTGCAAAGCGTATAATCTGCCAGGAGTGGAGCAAGATGCTATTTGACTGAGGCTATTCCCATTTTCTTTGACTAGAGAGGCAACTATTTGGCTTAATGAATTACCTGAAAATTCTATATTTACATGGTTGGAGATGAGGACTCAGTTTCGTGAGAGGTTCTTTCCTCTGTCTAAGATGTTGTAGTTGAAACAAGAGATTTATAACTTCAAGCAGCTACCCATGGAGGCACTGCATGAAACATGGTTGAGGTTCAATAAGAAGCTAAAGTATGTGCCGAAACACAGAATCCCGTTTGAGAATCTGATGGAGATATTTCACAGAGCATTGAACGCCAACACGAAGACGGTAGCTGATATGATGACTAGGGGAGAATTCGTGGAGAGCACTTATTATGAAGCGTCTGAGATACTTGATAGGGTCACCAAGACCAACAGAGCCTGGCACACTAGAGAAGATGAAAGTGCAATGGGTACTTATGAAGTTGGGAACTCCATCGACCATTAAGAATTTTAGGATATTAAACAGAGTTTCACAACCTTGCAAACAACTGTGGATCTAATTGCGAAGAAAATTCTGAAGGCAACCGATTCACAAGGAAAAGCTCCAAGACGAGTATGATTCTGATGAGGAAGTTAGCTACCTGAATGATCAAGAAATGGGTTTTCGGGCCAGTGGCCAAGGAAATCAAGGTCGGAATAGAGAGGACAACTACAATTGGTCCGGATACAGAGATAGGAGTAAGGGTAGAGATGGTGAATTGTAGAAGAGAGATGGTTACAAGAATGATAGAAGCAGCATGTATGTCCCTCTTGTAAGTCGCGACTCGGGTGCTGATCAACCGCTCCCACCCATAAGAGAGTTGATGAACAAGTTATTGTAAAAGGTTAACGTTACAGAGGGAAGCTTAAAGGATATACGCATGGATATTTCTGGTATGAGTCAGAAGGTTGAGTCTCATTTTGTAGCGATAAAGCAGATTGAGGCGCAAATGAGTCAGATGTCTACAACTCTGAATCCGCATCAAAAGGGTACTCTCCCAAATGATACAATTTAGAATCTAAAAAATGATCGACAGGTTATGGTTGTGACTACCCAAAGTGGAAAACAGACTTTTAATCCTCCTATGCATATAGTTTTTGATGAGTCAGCCGAGCCTTAAATTAATGATGATGAGATTGTGGTAGAGTCTGAAGAAAAATATAGCGGTGAAGGTCCAAGTGAGAAGAAGTCTTTTGAAGCAAAAGAGAAAAATAAAGAGGTTGTGCCAGTCTTGAAGCCTGTCCCATTGCCTCCTCCACCGTACCCACAGAGATTGAAGAAAAAAGTTGAGGACGATAAATTTCACAAGTTCATCTCCTTGTTGAAACAGCTTTCAGTCAATATTCCTTTAGTTGAAGCATTGGAGCAGATGCCTGGGTATGTAAAATTTATGAAGGATCTAGTGACAAGGAAGAGAACCGTGAGTTTGAGCCAACTGATAATTTGTACCATTATAGTGCAATAGCGTCCCGTTCTTTGGTGCAGAAAAAGGAGGATCATAGAGCTTTTACTATTTTTTGCACGATTGGAGCGTTCTACTTTGCTAAAGTGTTGTGTGATCTTGGTTCTACTATCAATATGATGCCACTAGCAGTGTTTAATCAGTTGGGCTTGGGATCCCCCAAACCAACTATAATGTGGCTTCTTATGGCAGATCGCACAGTGAAAAGGCCTATGGAAATTCTCTATAATGTGCTTGTGAAAGTTGATACTTTTATATTATCTGTGGACTTTGTTATTCTCGACTGCGAGGTTGACTTTGAGGTTCCCATCATATTGGGATGACCTTTCCTTGCTACCGAATGCGCATTAGTTGACGTAGAGATTGTAAAGATGAAGTTCAGATTAAATGATGAGATAGTTACTTTTAATTTTTGCCAGTCTATGAAGCATCATGATGACATGCACGTAGTTTCTGTTATTGATGTGGTTGATGACGATCAGTTGATAGTGCCTATTGAGGAGAGACTTGGTGTTGAAGCACTTGCGGTTGTAATTATGAATTTTTATGGAGATGATATTGAGGAGTATGATGATATGGTTGAAGCACTTGTAGGTATGGAGCCTTATAGACATGCTCCAAAGAAGCTTGATTTGGACCTGAAGAATAGACAGACACCACCTGCCTGACCATCTATTGAAGAGCCTCCAATCTTGCACTTCCATCTCACCTTTGATATGTGTTCTAAGGAGCTAATGAGACCTTGCCAGTTATTATTGTTGCAGACTTAGGTAAAGGGCAGGTTGAAGCTCTGGTTTCTGTGTTGAGAAAATTTAAAAGGGCCATTGGTTGGTCCATTGCTGACATCATTGGGATTCCGCCTGGAATTTGCACTCATAAAATTTATCTATCCCAATATTTCATTCCATGTATTGAGCACCAGCGTAGGTTGAATCAGCCTATGCAAGAGGTTGTCAAGAAGTAGATTATCAAGTGGTTGGATGCGGGAGTGGTTTACCTTATCGCGGATAGCAAGTGGGTGAGCCTTGTTCAGTGTGTGCCTAAGAAGGGTGGGATTAATGTAGTCCCAAATGCAAAGAATGAGTTAATTCCGATGAGGCCAGTCATAGGCTGGCGCATATGCATGGATTACAGGAAGCTGAATGCTTGGACTAAGAAAGACCATTTTCCAATGTCGTTCATGGATCAGATGTTAGACCATCTTGTTGGTAGAGGATGGTATTATTTTCTTGATGGTTATTCGGGATACATTCAGATCTTGATTGCTTTTGAAGATCAAGAGAAGACCATTTTCACATGTCCATATGGGATATTTGCTTTTAAGAGGATGCCTTTTGGTTTATGCAATGCAACAGCAACATTTCAGCATTGCATCATGTATATTTTCTCATACATGGTAGAGGACACTATTGAGGTATTTATGGATGACTTTTTGGTAGTGGGTTACTTGTTTGATGATTGTTTGGGTCATCTGAGTTGTGTGCTGAAAAGATGTGAAGAGTGTAACCTAGTGCTGAACTGGGAAAAGTGTCACTTCATGGTGAAAGAGGGTATAGTGTTTGGTCATCGAATCTCCAAGAAGGGTATAGAGGTTGACAAAGCGAAGATTGAGGTGATTGAAAAATTGCCTCCTCCAGTTTCTGTGAAGGGTATTTGGAGCTTTTTGGGGCATGTTGGTTTCTATCACAGGTTTATCAAGGACTTCTCCAAAATTGCAATTCCCTTGTGCAAGTTGTTAGAGAAAGAGGTGAAGTTTGTTTTTGATGACACATGTATGAAGGCATTCGAATACCTTAAGGAAAAGTTGATCTTATCCCCCATTATTATTTCTCCTGATTGGTCTCAGCCTCCTGAGGTTATGTGTGATTCTAGTGGAGTGGCACTAGGAGAAATCCTAGGCCAAAGACATGAAAAGATTCTTCATCCCATCTACTACACTAGCAAAGCCTTTAACCCTGCTCAAAATAACTACACAATGACGGAATAAGAGTTTCTTGATGTGGTCTTTGCATTTGAGAAATTCAGATCGTATTTTCTTGGAACCAAGGTAATTGTGCACACTGACCATGCGGCTCTTAGGTACCTCATGGCTAAAACGGATGTGAAGCCGCGATTGAGTAGATGGGTGTTGCTGCTGCAAGAGTTTGATTTTGAGGTCAAGGACAGGAAGGGCACAGGTAGCAGATCACTTGTCTAGATTAGAGGAAGAAGATATGTTAAAGCTTGATGATGCACAGGAGATTAATGATTGTTTACTAGAGGAGCAAGTGTTAGCCGCTTCTCAAGATTTGATTCCATGGTTTGCTGACATTGCCAACTATTTGCCAAGTGATGTGGTCCCTCTTGATATGTCTGCCCATCAAAGAAAAAAGTTCATGCCTGATGTTAAGAAATTCTTCTGGGATGAGCCACCCTTGTTTCGTGTGTGTGCTGATACTATAATCCGTAGATATATGCCTGAAGCCGAGATGATGGAGATACTAGAGGCTTGTCATTCATTCCCTGTTGGGGGTCATCATAGTGGTATTCGAACTGCACAGAAGATCTTACAATGCTGTTATTATTGGCCAACCATTCACAAAGACTCCCATGATAATGCTAAAGCTTGCAGCAGGTGTCAAAATGAAGGAGGCATATCAAGGAAGTATGACCTTCCTCTTACTCTCATCCTTGTGATCGAGCTGTTTGATGTTTGGGGTATTGACATCATGGGCCCGTTTATGATGTCTAATGGAAACCGGTACATATTGGTGGTTGTTGACTATGTATCTAAGTGGGCGGAGGCAGTTGCGCTTCCCAGTAATGAAGGCAAGTGTGTCACAGCGTTCTTGAAAAAGAACATCTTCTCCAGATTTGGTACACCAAGGGAAATTATTAGTGATGGAGGCTCTCACTTCTGCAACAAATTATTTCGTGCACTACTCGAGAAATATGGAGTAAAACACAGAGTTGCAACCCCTTATCATCCTCAGACTAGTGGGCAAGTTGAAGTCTCCAATAGAGAAATAAAGTCAATCCTGTCCAAGACTGTCAATGCAAATAGGAAGGATTGGTCTAGGAAACTAAATAATGCTTTGTGGGCGTACTGGAAAGTGTACAAGACACCAATAGGTATGTCATCATATCAGCTTGTGTTTGGGAAAGCATGCCATCTTCCTGTTGAGTTAGAGCATAAGGTCATGTGGGCGTTGAAGAAGTTGAATTTAGACTGGTGTGCAGCATCATTTCAGAGGCTTGGGAAGTTGAATGAGCTTGATGAGTTCCGCCTCAACGCATATGAAAGTTCAGCCCTATACAAAGAAAAGATGAAGTTGTACTATGACCAGAAGATTGAGAAGAGAGATTTCCAGCCTGGTGATTTGGTCCTGCTTTTCAATTCCATACTTCGCTGGTTTCTTGGCAAGTTGAATTCCAAGTGGATCGGACCATTCAGAGTGGTACAAGTGTTCCCACATGGTGCTATAGAGCTTGAAAATCATAAAGCCAAGAGATTCAAAGCAAATGGGCAGAGGATAAAAGCATATTTGGGGACTGCTGAAGAGCTGAAAACTATTAAAGCTTGGACTCTTGATAAATTCACGATACCCAAGGAGCTTGATGAAGTTTGAGTAATCAAGTGACATGCATCGTGCCGTGATATTAAATCAGGCGAAAGTGTGATAAAGTCTGAGTAGTCAAGCAACCTGCGACGTTAAATCAGGCGTTGCTTGGGAGGCAACCCAAGACTAATGTTTGTTTTTTGTGCAGGAGAAAAGAAAGGAAAACCACTGCAGAAATCCCCAGAAACCACGAATTAGTTTACAATCCGTGAAACAAAATGACGGACCATAGACCGACTCGTGGTTCTTGGAGCAACATTGATAGGTCTCTGATAGGCAAAACGATGACTCAACAAGACGGTCCATTCTTTGAAACGATGAACCGTAAACCTTGTCGTCATTCCTAGAAGCATGTAAGATCTGAACACAGAACCACGAGTTGGACTGCGGATCATCTTTTGAAATGGCAGATCGTCATTTAAACTCGTCGATCCCGGGTATAGTAAGTAAGTCGAGTCGCGGGTTAGCTCATATTTTAAAATTAAAAATCCGACCCAGCTCATTTCTTCTTCCCCTCTTCTACAAAAGAGAAATCACCATTGTTACAAAAGGAAAGAACAAAAATTACTCCCTCTTCCAATCCTAATTCAACTCAAATTCTTCCCTAAATTTCCATAAGTAAATCTAACAACTACACGCTCAAAATCCATCAATTCATTTCAATTTTTGTAAAGAAAGAGTCGATCATCAAAGGGTAAGTCTTCTTTCCTCACTCTAAGTTCTTTTTTCTTGGATTAAACTGAGGATTAGGGCCCCTATTTTGATTAAAACTCAAAATTATGGAACCATAGATGAATGTGATAGATTTGTAGTGTGTAGTAGCACAAACGGGAAGTGTAGGATGATAAAATTGATCAAATGGTTTAAACTAAGATGGAGGGAATTTTTTATCAAAGGAACCCTGTTGCCCAGTAATTATGAGTGAGTTTACGGACCATAATTCAAGTCACGGACCGTAATCCCACTCGTACTATTAGTTTTCTCACATATAGCCTCTGATGAATGAACCATGACTCATAGGATGGACTGTAATTCTTAATTACGACCCATCATATGACTCGTGGTCACTGAAACAAAATGTTGAAAAATTCATCATGCTCTGAATTCAAAGTACGACTCACAAGATGGACTCGTGGTTCTAAACCACGGTCCATCAACTGGGTCGTAATCCCTGAAACTGAAAAAGATGTATGGAACCACGAATTAGTTCACGAATTGTAATCTTATTTTTTAGGTCATAGACCAATTCGTAGTATGTGCCTATAACAATATATTTCTGTTTTGCTTTGATCATCTGGACTAACAAGTTCTACACCGCAGGTACCATACCACCAAATAACAACCCGAAGAAGGTCGCAACAAAAGATTTAGAGGCTTAGATCAGAAAGAAATGACAAATTCTTGATGAGGCCTCTGGGTTGGAGGATAGTGGATCCGAGGAAGTCTGTACTATAGAGTCTGATCCAGCAGCAATACTTCGGACCACTAGGCAGCAAGCAAAGGTCCAAGCATATGCCACCCCTCTCCAGTTTGATGAAGGAGGGGGTGAGTCTAGTTCATCACCACAGGGGAGCAGTACCGGCGAGTCTAAACCAGACAATAAGACAGCTTTGGGCAGCAAGAAGGATGCAACTTCAAAGTTTGCCTTAGCAAGTGCTAGTGAGAGTGCGAGCAAGTCCAGCACTGGTGGTCATGTTACAGTAGTGGTTCAACTTGATAATCCTCTCCCCATTACCCCTACTTTCAAATGCAAAGCCCCCAGAGTTTGGGAAAGATTTAGATGGGAAATCGAGGGCACCTCCCGGATATATAATGAAGGTTAGGCGCTAAATGAAAAAGGGAAACAGAGGAGAAGCATACATGAAGAAGTTGAGATCAGATCCGTTGCGCTGAATGACATAGCTGACATCAAAGAGTTGTACAATCACTATGGTTTCCAATGGATGAGTCGGACGGGTGACCCGTATAAACCAAGTCTTGTCTGTAAGTTCTATGCGGCTTACGCTGCCATCTTGATAAGCAGTCACAAAAAAGGGAAGAACCCAATGGTGCAGCCAGTACTGGATAGAGTGCAAGTTTATGGGTTTCAGGTTGACATCTCCGAGCGCACCATCCAGCACTTTATATATGGCTCGGACTATATTGCTCCAGCCATTCAGCCTGACCTTGATGCCCACTTGGAGCAGCACAAATGTGAGCAAACATCTCTTGCCTGGATTGCAACAGTTATCACTGACAGAAACCCATCATGGCTGACGGCAAAGATTGTGAAAATCACAAAGGCTTCCTTGAGTATGGTAGGAAAGTTTTGGTGGTCCATAGTATGAAATCGGTTGGTACCAACTTTGGCCAACAACACTTTGACTCTAGACCGGGAAACTTTGGTTGCATTCATTATGTCCAAGTATGATATTATTATTACCCGCATCATCGCAGAGGAACTCAAGGACCGTGCCTTGCAAACATCCACATCTCTCTGATTCCTTGCCTCATCACTCAGTTATGCCAAGAAGCCAAGGTACCCAAGATTCTGGAAGTTGATAGGACCTCACATGCTACAAGCTTTTAGGATATTACTCTTATTTGGGATACGGCTAAACCCGTGGCAAGGGGTAGGGCCCAATCTGCTGCATCTGGCAGTACTTTGTTTCCCGAACCGAGTGGAGATGTGTTAGCCAATGCAATGGTTGTGTTTCATGATACTGCTGCCACTACTTCTACCCTTTCAGCCATTGCACCTGGTCCATCTACATCAGCTCATGCTATGCCATCAAATGAGAAGGGGTCTGCCTTAATCTTCACCAGTGAGTTTTTCAGCAAGGTTGCAAAAGTAGACTTTCATGCGGATAAGCAGATTAAGCGATTCTTGAATTCCATAAAGCCTTTGATCCGCAGAGAGATAGTTTATGCTTTAGCTCCAGTTCAAAGTTTTATTGATAAGATAAATGACTGTCTTGACGGGATAGAGATTAGGGTGAATGAGTAGCTGCGTAAACTGACTACATGAAACCTTACTGCTATATTGACTGGGCTTGCAAAGGCTCGAGCGACGTTGATGCCATCCAAAAGCAACAGGTGTCGGTCATCCCACATATTGAGATTCCAACACATGGGGCTACAGAGGATGATTTCATTGACTTACTTGCATATTCCCCTCCTCGAGAACTGACCGGAGCTGCTAGTGATAAAAGTAAGGAAGAAGGAAAGCTTCCTGAGGCCGAGAAGAAGAAAAAGAGGAAAAAAAGGGACAAGAAAGTTCGCCAAGGGGATGATGAGTCAGCTTTGACTTCGGGTGAGTTAAAAAAGAAGTGGAAGAAAGCAGAGAAAAAATGACAGAAAAACGATCATAAACTACTGAGCGAGACAATGGAGATCTCAAGAAAAGAGCATGAGGAGCTTCTTGAGTCTGAACGGATGAGATTTGCAGCTTTGAGAGATGGTACATCGTCGAGCTTGGCACCTTCGAGTGCATGTCCTTCTATAGACCCCATTAAGAGAGTGCTCGTATCGGGTGGAGTGAGTACTATTGAAACTGCTGCACAGGCAGCTGCTGATTCCCCCATGGGGGATGACAAAGTGGCCCCGAATACCGCACTGGACACTAGCGCTTAGGCGCCACAGGTATGTTCTATCCTCCCTTGCAGTTATGTTCTTGTTTTAGTGCATTAGGGACAATACACGACTATTTGGTGGGGTGAGGGAAGCTAGTCCATGTGTTTTTTATGGGTGTCTTTGGTGAATGCTGAGTATGCAAGACAACCCGCGTCATGCCGTGATATTAAATCAGGCGCTACATAGGAGGCAACCCACGAGGGTATCTAAATGGTACCCGCGTCCTTGGGGTTTTCTTGCCTATGTTCTTTCCCTAAGGACTCTTAGATTTCTGTTGAACTGGCATGTTTGGTATAGGTTGTATGGAGTAAAAGAAAAATAGGAACTTACCGTAGTCTATGGTCTGATTTTGAACTTGATTTTGATTGAAAAATGGATACCTCTCCAAATTTTGTGTGACATGAGATTATCTATTTTTGATAGACTGACGGTTATGGATTGTGCATGACATTATGTTAATTGATCTGATGAATGGCTTAAGCTAGAGTATGAACCTGATAATTAGCATGTGATTGTTGTACTCTGTGCCATGTGTGTGTGAGCTACATTCGTACTATTCTTGCTTTGTGTGCCAATCTAGAACTTGTCCGGTTAGTCTTGCCTAAGTTGTAGGATAGTTGGTTAGGAAAGGATCATAGGCCATTTTTGAAATAGTCCGCTTTAGCCTAAATGACCATCCAAATGATTTTGAATACCCTTTGATCCCTGATTTTGAGCCTAAATTGACCATTTTTGTTGTTTGACCTAATAACCTTCCATGTTTTCTATGAACCTTCAGTTTGGCCCTGGTCCCTCCTTGGACATTGTGTACCTCAACTCAGGCAAATTGCCTAAGTTGAGGGTGGCTACTGTGGAGGAGAGTGTGAGATGTGGAGTATGTATGTGAAAAGAAAAGGTTAGTGATGAAAAGGGACAATAATGGGTGTGGAGTATGTATGTGAAAAGAGAAGAGAAAAAGAAGAAACAAAAGAAAAAAGAAGAGATATGTCATGAAAAAGTTGAGTCTGAAATAAAAGTCGCACCCATCACTTGATGAAAAAGAAGTAATAAAAAGGGGGGAAAGGGAGGAAAGAATAGATTTGGTCTGGAAAAGTGAAAGTGTAACACCCCAAAAATCCTAATCTAATACCTGAACCTTTTCCATGAGTGTAATGATCATTTTCCTAGTGTGGTGAGTGCTTTGGATTGAATCATGTTCATAAGAAACTCCTATCATCAAGTTAAGTCGCAAGCACCTCACCCAAGTAAGTTTTCATATAAGACTAAACTAGTGTCAACTTCAATCAACCATTTATCCTAAAATATAAAGAGTTAGGTGGCCTAGTACCCACCAAATTAAAAGTTTTTGAGTCTTCTTTCCAACGCCACCTACCGCGCATTAATCCGAGTTTGGAGTAAAAGGTTATGGGTAGTTTACTGCAGTGCTACCAGTGATTATGGATGGGAATGACGAACCGTGTTTCTGAAGCACAGTCCGTACTGTGACTCGTCATTGCTAAACAGAACCTTAAAGTTTTCATCTTCAAAACCACTGGTTGGTTCACGACCTGTAGACCAAAACCACGATCAATAGAGTGATCCGTGGTTTGTCAAAATTTAGCTTTTCTGCCCAGTTTCCATGAATGACTTGACGGGTCATTGTTTTGAACGATGGTCCATCCTATAACCCGTAGAATCACCTTCAGAGAGGTACCAAGTCCTCTAAATTCCATGAATGGGTTGACGACTCATCAACGTATTCCATGACCCGTCCTTCCATCCGTAGTTTCTGAGGATCAGAGGATCCTAAATTTTCCTAAAGTCAAAACCACGAGTCACAGAACGGTCCGTCGTTCAAAATCACGGACCGTAGAGTGACTCGTGGAATGGATTTCCAGTAGACTCCCAGAAGTGGTTCCTGAAACCATGAACCATATGATGGTCTGTCATCTACCTTGACGGTCCATAGACTGACTCGTGGTCCCTGAAACCGGGTCATTTTATCAGTTTTTCCAAGCTTAAGTCCAGGGGTATTTTTGTAATTTCTCACTCTTTTAACTCCTATACTAAGTCATTTTAAGCCTATTAGGAGGGTTTTTATTCCCACTTGGCCTAAGTTCTCTCTCATTCTTTCAATCAACTTTCAAAAGAAGAAAAGGAGTTCCAACCTCTCAAAGCTTCAAGTTAGGGTTTCAAGCTCCAAGTCTCAAACTCCAAGTTCAAGTCTCCTAAGTCTTTTCAATCCAAGTGGGTTATCTTCAATCAAGGTATTTGAGTAATCAACAATGGGTTCCTTTCACCCTTGTGCCCAAAACCCCTAATTCAAATTTTGATTTCATGATCTTCAAATTAGGGTTCTTATCAAATTCTTATGGGTTTTGCTAAATATGATCTTCTCATGATTTGATTATGAAATTTCTATTAAATTTCATGATTTTACATGGGTTCTTACATGTTACCTCTTATTTCATGAATTGAAGTTTAACCATGGAAATTTCTACATGCATGAAAGTTGATTTAAGCAAATTGGATTTTTGATAACATATTCCTTATGGATTTTCAAGCATGTGCATGCCTAGTTCCTATGTTTTATGAAAGTATATGTTTTATGAAATTGAACTAAAGCCATGCAAATTTTACAAGTCATGAAGTATGCAAGTCTTTCCATGTTATGAAGTATTATGCAATACAAGACACCCGATGTTCCATCAATGCTCACGAATCTATTTCAAAACCCTAATTCATGAGTAGTATGACGATCCGGGGTATGAATATATTATGAACAAGTTTGGCATTTGATATGTCACATGTATGTGAGCTCATGTTATGTATATATATATATATATATTGGGAGTAGTATTTAGCACCGAGTTGGACCGGGTGAGAGTACCCTTAGTCCTAGACCTACGTGCCACCATAGGTTGCCCTTTGAGGCTTATGATGACAGGATCCTGGTATGAAATGGTTCTAAATTTGGCAGGCTAGGACAACCTTTTTTGGTGTGGGGCAATGACACCGGACTCCATGTAGCGCAACATGTTTTAATGTTGGTTAAGAGAAACTCCCATGTATTTATTTTCAAGCTATGAAGTTATATGATACTATACTATGAAACTAAAGTCTTATTTCACGTTTCATGTTTTAAACCTTGATATTTATTCATGTTCCTTCTTTACGTAACAAGTTTATTCTTAAGCATGTTTTAAACTATTTTATCATGATTCATGCATCACTCACATACTCAGTACATCCTATAGTACTGACGCATATCTTGCGCTGCATCCTTTGATGATGCAGATTCAGGTTTTCCTTCTCAGACCCGTAGCTAGAGCTTCTAGGCCACTTTCCATCAGTTTTTGGTGAGTCCTCTTAGATCGAGGACTAGTTATATTCTCATTCAGTGTTAGCTATTTTACTTTCCGTACTTCGAGTTAGCTAGGGTCTTGTCCAAGCAACTCTTATATCATGAGTAGAGGCTTTCAGACATAGTCAGCTTTTGAGTCCCTTTCTGGAGTTGTATTCCTATTTGACTTGATTATCCATTTATATGATCCTGAATTTATCTATTATGATTCTGCTTATCTTTGTTATGCTTGAGAATGTTGTGACCAAGGGTTAACTTGGGGCACTTGTGGTCCCAAATCCCGTGTTATGTCAAGGGGGTAACCTCGGGGCATGACAGAAAGACACATAGTATAGTATCAAAGAGGGTTTAGCCATTATTTCCCATATCTACCATATCTGTCCCCGAGCCTACGTTACAAGCCAAATAAAGTCCTATAGTGATCCTAACCCAACTGTTTGATAATCGAGGCATAGAAAATAAGGGCAAGCCTATGGTATTGTGCATGCATTGCTTTAATATCTTTATGAGTGTGAGTGTTCTAGTTCAGTCCCAGAGATTTTGAATATATTATTGTGCAATTAGGACTTCTTTGTGGTGAGGGCACTAGAGTAACATTGATTGTTAACTGCTACGGTGAGTCTCATATATGTATGCTAAGTTGTCTGTTGATATCATAATGTTGTCCATGGATCCTCTTGTGTTGTCTTGATACACGGAAATTGTGCACTTGTTTTGTATTAAACGGGAGGAGGATACTTATTGTGAGCTTAATTGCTAAAACATATGACTGTGGTAGTTTTTAGTTTTCTTTTGCTCAAGCATCGTATTAGGATGGATTTCTGTTGTCCCTTGAGGAAAAGAAACAGTCTTAAGTTGAGGGTGTTGATGTGTCGTGGAATTACGCCACTTTTGATGCTTAATACTTTTAGAATTATCGCAAGTCCTTTAGCATTTTATTGGTAGATTTGATGCTTTTTTGTTAAGTGTATAGGAAAATGGAGTCTAGAGCCAAGCACTGGAAATTGAGCTAAAAAGGGAAGGCTACAGAGATGACAGATGAATTGATGGTCCATGGTTCTGGACCACGGACCCATCCTGTTGACTCGTACAACAAAGTTCAGAAACTATGCAAGTATGGAAGAATAGTATGATTTAGTCTACGAGTCGTGGTTCCAAACCATGACCCATCATGTGAACTCATAGAGCAGAGGAACTGCAGATTTGCAACATAGGGAGCAGGAAGCATAAGTCAAAGTATGAGTACTTCCAAAGGACGAACCAGCCTATGGGACTCATGGTCATTGATCAGAGAAGGTGCAAGAAAGGAATATAAAACCACGAGTTAGGAGATGGACCGTAGATGGAAGTACGACTCGTGGTTCTATCTGTGGTTTTCCATAACAGAAGATGTTGACTATTCAAGACCACGATTGATCTCAGAAGACCATGAACCGTCATTTGGAATGATGGGCCATCAACCAAGTCGTGTTCTCTGCCGAGTCCGATTATCCTAGTTTAGTTAGGATAAGATTTCCAATGTCTATAAATACTTTTCTAGGTTTTCTTTAAGTTTTATGCTCGATATTTTGTAGGAAACACATTCGTACACTTGTGATATTGATTTGTTCTTGGTTTTGAGAGATAATCATATTCATAATTCCTTATTCTTGATTTCATCTTCATCCATTCAAGTTTACAGATTTCTTTACTTCTTATTGTAAGTATATGATCATGAACATATCAATAACTTCTGATTGTTTACTTAGAAACATGAGTAGCTAAATCCAAAACTAGGGTTGTGGGAACCATGAAGGATTAATGAAATAGTCAAAGTACTTGGTAATTCTAGGGTGGTGTTTATGCATATATTGTTCTTCCCTTCGCTTTGATTACTTTTTAACGGTGTACAATGTTAGAACTCGACTTATCCTTACTTGCCAGACCATGGAGGTAATGGATGGGAAAAGGGTTGTTAAACAACGGAGATTTGAGGCTACCAACCCTCATCTAATAGCTTGACCTTGTGAAGGAATAGCTAATCTTGGATCCAAGGTAAGGGTTAGTAAATCATACACCCCCGGCAACACCAAGGCGTGTGGTGAAATTCATCTATCTGAGGGACCAACTATTTAGGTGAACCTAACTTACTGATTCAGCATGCTAAGCACCAAGCTAGTTTACTAACTACAATGCCTTACTAAGTTATGATCTCATGCAGAACACTACCCTAGTCACCTCTCTTATTGATAACAACTTCTGAAACTGTTACTTGTTACTTGTTACGAATCTAGATTACAATAATTTTTTGTTACTTAAACCCCCCTTCCGAGGGAAATAAATGGCTAATAGCACAAGTAAACACTAATCAACCATAGTCCTACCATATTCCCTGTGGGATCGACCCCAACCTTCATTAGGTTTTATATTTGAACAGCGACTGTGTACGCTTCTAAAAGGAGGTGTAATTTAGGTGGATCAGCAAGTAACCCGGACCAACCAAGGATCCCTAAGACAAAATCTATAGTTCTAAATCAATGAAATCTCGGTCTGCACAAGATCTATTCCAGCATTGAAACCCAGCAACCCAACCACTTAAGGATCGACAGGGAGTAAGTGCATCACAACAATCAACCCGGTTCACTTGTGGAATCAACACAAGAAAGAATAAACAACCATGTACAATCAAACATGCATAATCAACTTGTACCAGGCGTGGTACCTGAGCCAACCAATATAGAACCTGTATCAGGCATGGTACCCGAGCCAACCGATAGGTATCCCATACCAGGTGTGGTACCCAAGCCAACCAATAGAACTGTACCAAGCATCGTACCCGAGCCAACCAAAGAATCACAAATATCATACAATCACAGACACAATGAATCTCACCACAATTGTGAACCCAACAAGCATTAAACAAGTTCATTGCACAGGATTAACAACCAGATATCATTTCACATAAATTACCTTATTCCCTAAACATGCAATTTACAGAAATACTAAGTAATAGTTAATAAGCATATATTATGCATCTTGAGAAAACAACAACCATCACCTACAGAACAGGCATGATTCATCCTCTCATCCCATGATAACCCGTCCGAAGACCAATCCTCCGATTATCCTACGGACACTATGAATTCACCACCCAGAATCCTCGACCTCCTTAGGAGAGTAACCACACTTCAGGGATTTCATCCCCTAACATTAAGTACTTTGTACCCTTCCTGTTCATCTCATTTCCCTTAAATAAGCCATTCCCAAAATCCTACTACAACCTAGCAATCCATTCATATGTACCCATTACTGGTTCCCCGAACCTACCCAACAATCTAGTCTCCCTAGAATTTAGAATCAATATTTAATTATAACATATAAGTCGAACATTACCCATAACACTATCATTCCCCTTCATTCAACCAACCAATCAATATGTTATCCCTACAGACTTTGTGCCTGAAGGCCTAGGAATGAATTCTCCCATCATTCTATCACAATATTATGCAACAAGATGTAGGTCTATAATTACTCAGTTAATTCTAGCCTACCTAGATGCCAAGCAGCTATTGTAGAAGTCTGAACATGAATTTCTGACTCTGTGAAGGTAATTCCTGGCAGAAAGAGGGCCTGGAATCCATGGTTTTTTGCCCCATTGAGCGAAAATCTCCCCTCCGCATTGCTCCCAAGTTGTGGAGCAGTCTAGAAGGATTTTTGGAGCAACCCTGATTTGTTTTCCAAATGAAGAGGAGAAGTCTAAAATAAAATCTGCATTTTTGAGTTACTAGTTCTGTTAGCCTGCTATAGCAGTCGGCTAACCGCTATAGCAGAATAACGTTAGCCCGGACAAATTTCAAAATCTGAAATATTTATCATGTCATTCCCATTTAAATTTAAAATGTAATTCAATTATTCCTAAAATCCATGATGAGCTGACATTTAAAATAATGACTTGACAGGTCATTACAATCCATGGCAGGCCGAGAAGTAGTGCTCACCCTTGGATATGTAATCAACTCTTCTACTCTAGCCGAGGTCACGTCTTAGCCTCTGGAATACGGTCTGTACTCAACAAAATAAGAGCACATGGTAGTATCAGTATAAAATACTATATACTGGTAGGTATCATAGGCCGACTCAGGTTAAAATATGAATGTAGCAAAACCACCCAACGAATAAAAGAGACTTCAACACTTAGCATGTAATTCAGTCAACTGATACTCTTTTTAAGGCAATTCAACAACAACTATCTCAAATTCATAAGTCACAGAATTGTCACCACAAAGGAAATGGAATAATCATTTTTATCAGCCATCTCACATGGAACCTATATCCATCGAGCTTCCATTTATGTCACTTGTATCTCTAGTCTCATCTCAGTTCACAACCAGCTCACTATAAAATATAGCATAACAATGCAATATAAGATAAAAGAGTATACACACATGCTATGGGTCTTATTTCTGCCCACTAGCATGACTTGTAGGGGACCCTAGGTGTCCATGTATCATACCAGCATGGTATCTGATCCATAATAATCATATCAGCATCAAATCAATGAAACTAGGCTCCCAGACCTATCTCTCATGAATATATATATATATATATATATATATATATATATATATGGTATCATGACACATTTACACTTAGTCATTTCAACTCACATATCTCTACATGTTCATCTATCCTATTCATTCAAGCATAACAGGAAAGTATATACATAGTTCAATCATGTCCAAAGATCAAACACAAGTTACATAATTCTACCATATACCATGTAATAAAATGTCACGACCCAAAATTTTGAGGGTTGTGATGGCACCTACCTCAACAGAACCATGGTAGGTAAGCTTAACTCAACAAACGCAAGCAACTTAAAGAAAGGTAAAAAGCAGAATAACATAATTAATATCCAATAATAACTCAATTCAATAATAATAAAAAGGAAACTGAACAGTAAAACTCTCAAAAATATCCCAAGACTCGGCTGTCATGAATACAAGAGCAACTCTAAGTACAGAATATTCTAACCAAATACTATAACACTGACTGAGAAAATAAAAAAATAGAGATAAGTAGTAGAGAAAGACGAGACAGTCTCTGAACACAGGAGCTCACCACAGCTTCAAAGATATCAAAAAGCATGAACTCTAGTCACATGGTCCACTTTTACCTGAATCTGCATCAGAAGGATGCAGGAAAGTAGGGGTGAGTATGGTCCACTAGTACTCAGTAGGCATCATAGACTGACTGAGCTTAAGCAATTACTATATCAAATAAAGAATACTAAAAATAACCCTGCATGTAGAAAAGTCTCAGTAGTTCAATATCAATAATAACATGGTATATCTCAATCAAGACAACAATCCAGATGATAATGTAATGCAATAATCTAAGATGAAATGCAATGGTCATGCCTACCGGTATACACCTTCTGAGCATATGTCTCTTTAGGATAGGACCCATGGGAGACTCGCAAGGTCCATATAGCTCACCTAAAATCTTACCTCGGACAAAATCAACACTGTCCAAAATCTTACCTCAGACTAAATCAATGAAAGTAACATAAGTCTCCATCCGGAATCTTACCTTAGACTAAATCAATGAAAGTACATAAGTTTCAGTCCAAAATCTTACCTCAGACTAAATCAATATAAGATGGTTCATTTTCTTTCAAAAAAATTGGTTTTTCTATCAGTACAGCTCAATGATCCATGATATGAATGAATGAATGAATGAATGAATGAATAAATGAATCAATGAATGAATATGCATACACACGAAGCAATAACAAGTCGAATACATAGATATGATCAAAATCTCAGAATCACAATAAGTTCATAAACACGGGCTACGAGCCTCAATCTAAACCCAGGAATCTAAGTTCCTTATTACCTAGCACATTAAGCCTCAACTCGGGCATCACAGCGATAAGTCATCTCATTCACACTATCATGATCAGTACAAGCCCCCACACGGATATCACAATAACATAAATCAACTCAATTGCTATTATAATCACTAAATCAACCCTCCCATAGCATGCTTTACACGATAAGTCCCCGCCCAAACAAAGTCTAAAAGCAGTTAAGCCATAACCTACTTTGAAGCAGAACAGCAAGAATCTACTCTAACACACTTGAGTCATTTCTTTATGAATAACCTTCGAATGCAACCACTCTATCAAGAACAAGTTCTTTGCGTAAGCAGAAGTTCAATGATACCCATATTACTAATATTTTAAATCGGGTCCAAAAAATCAATCCAAAAGTCAACTACAAGCTCGAAAGGGTATAATTGGAAATTTATTGGGAAATTAGTTTACCCAAAGCTTAAGGAGTCCAAAAATAAAATTCATCAAAAAGGGGATTAACATCGAGCTTGTAATCATGAAAGTATTTTATTTTTTTAACTTTACCGGGAAAACTCCAAATTTTCAAGTTCAAACGCGATTTAAAACGAGAAAATTAGGTAAATTCATGTCAAATCCAGTTTACCCATACTACAAGGACCTTAATTTCAAAAAATCAACGAAAACCCATCACAAATTGATTCTAAAATCAAAAACTTTTCATTTCATAAACTTAGGGGTTTCAAATCTTGACTTGTGAATCAAAAACATGAAAAACGTAAAGGATAATCTTGAGAATGAACAAAGTGAAGTTAGAAACACACACCAATATTTGTAGAGAAAAACGCATCAAAAATCGCCTCAATCGGAGTTCTCTAGCTCCGAAAAATAAATTTTTAGTGAATGAATCTAAAAATATATATACTATTCAGCTACAATTCTGGTCGCTAAAAGTCACTTCCCATCGCTACAAATCAAGAATCCGGTCGCTAAACGTTTGCATCAGCACCCTTTTACACTGACAATCTAATTTCTCACTAAAAAGGTCGTACTTCCTCATGCAATAGAAAAATGCTCCAATTTTTTTTCAATAGCTCCTAAATAATAATACGGACCTACTTGTTCAATCAAAACTTCATTTCACAATCGTTTGCCCAGTCAGATATTATTTTTGCTCGTTAAAAATTATTTCATGTTCCGCGATAAAAACCTGACCGCGACTTATCAAAATGACACTAAACTTTCCAGATTAGTCCTATAATTTATGCTCAAAATTTTAAAGTCTCGAAATAATTTTTCTATCTTTAGAACTAAAAATGGACCATTTAATCGACAGATTTTTCCTAAACAAGGCCAAAGTACCCAATATATTTAGAAATTCACCCGAAACTCATCCAAAATCTCCAAAACACAAACCAAATATGCTACTAGCTTGAAAATGACATTTCAGACTCAATGGAATCATCGGATTTTCCAACAGAGGTCATTATCCATGAATGTTGACCCAAGTAAACTCTAGGCCAAAACTTTCAACTTTCCAACCAACTACCCAACATGCATATGGGCGCTTCGAGACCTGAACCAATAGTGCAAACCACTTGTAAACACATTTTGGGTCTGATAGAATTATCAAAACACCCAAATGAGGTCATTTTAACCGAATATTGACCAAATTCAACTCTTACCTTAGAAATCTCTAAATTTTTAAATAACGACTCAAACCTCATTCAAAAGCCTCGGAACTAAACTATACCTTCAACTAGACCGAAAGTAACCCTCTGAACCTAGTGGAATCACCAAAACTTGGAAATGACCTTTCTAACCTCAAATGTTGACTTTGGTCAACTTTCTTAAGTTTTCAACTTTCAAAACTCAAAAACAAACATCATCCAAATATCTCCGGACCCGAACCAATAGTCCTACTAACCCAAAAATGATGTTCCAAAGCTGATGGATCTGATGGAATTTTGATACGAGCTCAACTTCTACGGATGTTGACTAAAGTCAACCATATCAGCTTTTCAACCTTTCAAAATGAGAAACTTGTATTATTCTCAACCAACTACCTTGAGAACTATGTCATCTATTTTTGCAAACCACGAATACCATAATACAATTATGAAGAGGGTTAAAATGGTCAAAACACACCAAAAGTCAGAAATCACTATGAGATTTATTACATAAAATGAGTCCCAACTCCAATTAGAACCATAACCTACCTCGAGGGAAGGATTACCACCTGCAAGCTTATCTCACAACTGTCTTGTATTTTCTTAACTCTTCAGAATGCTCAAGGTCTATAAACAACAATTACATAAGAGTAATTAATCATTTACTCTTTATTGCAAGTCTTGAAAATTAAACCTATCGATTTTACCCATAAACAAGGTTCTAGCATTTTCCAAGGGTTAACTAATCAATCAGTAGGCTCATAGCATTCAAAGAATCAATACTCAAAGGGTTCCTAACCAATTTCATCCCTTTTAGTCATTTTTTATGCCTAAAGGTTCCCCATTAGCCTTAATCATGTTAAAAGCAATCAATTTCATGCTAAGAGTCAAAAATATACATTTCAGAATCAATTCTAGGTGAAATTACACCTACCCATAAGGTTCTTACCCAAGTTCATATTTCTAGGGCTCAAGTTCAAGAATTCCACCATTAATCTTTCACCCAAAGGTTTTACAAAGATTAATAATCAATAACAAAGAGGTTTTACGGATTACTTACCTCAAATGATGAAGAATGCCCTAGTTTTCTTGAAAGAAATGCTTCCTAGAGATCTAAACCAAAGTTGGAGTTGTGAGGAATTAACTCAGAAAAATAGACTAAGTGCAGGTATTTTGCCTGATTCCTCGTTGCGACAGATGGTTTCTCATCACAATGAGGAACACCTCATCACTATAAAGTGTCTCTTTGTCGTGATGACGTCAATTTCTAGAACATCACATTCTTTTCTCTGGCCCTCATTTCACAACACACTTTATTTATAAACATCACAAATTATTCCCAATGCGGCAACTATCATATTTGGATTTTTATGAAGCTGATTTCCATTCTAAAACTTTCTACGGGACCCAACGGCAGTTGGCTACCCAAACATGAATACCACACTATCATATGACAACACACAAATCACAAAGTATCTCTAAGGAATAACACACTGTATTTTTATCTAAGCTCATCCTAGCCTGAGATTTTATCAACTCTCAACTTAAGGACTTTTCTAGTCGGGTACTTATGCTTACTTTTACTGTAACAATGAAATAGGTCATTACAGTATTTTTGTTCAATTTTATAAGTACCATGATTCGATATGAACTTAAATGCACTATATTAGTTTGAAAATTCTTTGATACGAGTACCTACTATTTACAAAGAGAAGTATAGATGGGAATAGACCTTGATGGATCTCGTAGCTAACAGTGGGTTTGTTAAACCTGGGGCACCTTATATTTACTGATTTCTATTACAGCCCTCGCTAGTGGGAAGGTAGAACTAGCATATTGTTACTGATCTTCCTCGAGTAGGGACCTACTGATACGTATATTTGACTCATTTACCGGGGTACACAGTTATTGGCTATTTATTGAAGTAGAAATTCACACCGATTACATGATTTATTCTTGTAAACCTCCCATAACATAATATTTTATATATCAATGTTTACCGAGTTTATTATCAAATTGTTAAATTGAATTTTCTTACGTGATGACAAGGTTGATTATTATTACCATTTTCGGAAAGGGTATTTTTCATGATTCTTTATAATCTCATACTAGCATATTTTGTAACTTGTCCATATTTAAAATGGTTATGGTTAGCGTTATGACTCATTGATTTAGTGTCTCACTCCATGCTAAATTCTTTTATAGAGAACACAGGTGACGTTTGCAAGGATTTCATTAACTAAAGCGTGTGAACGAATAGATTCTAGTGAGCCCCGCACTTATTCATGTGGGAAAATAGCTTAATTATTTGATATGATCTTTCCTTGAACTCTTAGAGTCGCTCCATAGTCATTTTACTATTTCCATTAGTATCCTCAAAAAATATTGACTTGCGACTTGTAGTACACGTTCTTTTCGTGATTTGAAAATGATTTTAGAACTTTGATATTGGAAGAGGTTGATTGAGGATGATTGTGGTATATTTTGTTATTATTTGTTGGTTAGTTGTTGTTTCAAAGACAAGGAAATTTTGGATAGGCCCAAAAATAGGAGAAACTATGTCTGATTTTCTATAGAATACTGATGAGGCTTGCTTGGAGCACTAGCTCCTAAGTGTTGGTCATGGTCCTAATTCGGATCATGATAATTTTGTTATATTATCTCTTATATATGTTTTCCCTTAATAATAAGGGTCGTGACAAGTTTTGAACTTTTTCTCTCTAGACCATTTCTCTCAGGGCACAAGTTAGCGTAAATCTAATGTACACCCTTGAATGGAAATAGCTAGGGGCCGGAAGAACAAGGATGTGAAACTATAGAACAAGCTCACCACGCCTAAAGACCAACCTTTGGGGTCAGCTAAAACCAGGGAAACACCACATGAAACACTTGGCTATGCGAGTAGTTGCAACGCGCAGTTGAAGACTCCATCGGCTATAGTCGGGGTGCATGCGGAGACCTTTCCTATTATCCCAGCTCTAATGAAGGTTGTGATACCAAACCCAGCGACTGGAGTTCAGGAACAATCAAATTTAGCACCTGCTCCTACTGAAACTGAGAAGAACACTTGGGCCACGCTATTCACAGGTAATCTCTTAGCTTCTAAGGGTCTGAGTCTGCACTTTGTAGGCCCTATCCTCAAAGATGGGGTCAGTATTGTACAACTCAGCCAAGATGAAATTGATAAGGAATAAATAAAGTGGCAGAACTCGATGATTTTGTGTGCAGTGGGGGAATCCCCAACATTTGCTGCTCTAGACATGTTTATTACCTCACAATGGAATTTCGCCATGAAACCAAAAATGTTCTTTCACAATGATGCGTACTTTTGTTGAAATTTCATAGTGCCAGTGATAGGGATGAGGTGTTGATTTCAGGGATGCACCTAATTAATAGCAAGCCCATCATTGTGAAGCCTTGCAGAGCTGATTTTAACTTCCATGAGGAGATGTTGAGAACTATCCCTTTGTAGGTAAAGTTCCCTAATCTTCCACTCAATTGTTGGGGGGTTGAAACTTTAAGCAAAATCAACAGTAGGTTGGGCTACCCTTTGTTTGCAGATGAGTGCACTTCCAGAGTTGAGAGGATATCATATGTTTGGGTACTGATTGAGATGGATGTAACCCAAGCTCTTCCTGAGAGGATTAAGATTGCAGGTCCCAATGGCAAGATGTTTGAGCAGGCAATCGCCCAATGGCAAAATGTTTGAGCAGGCAATCAGTTATGAATAGAGGCTAGACTTTTGCTCAAAATGCCTTCCGATAGGGCACTAATGCCAACCTGAAACTCAGAAGCTGGTAGGAGAAATTATAAAGCAACAAGTACAAAGGCAGTATGCTAAAGGACCAAGTAGAGGGAATATGCAAGCTAAACATCCTATGGCCAAACAAATTTGGCAAATGCAAGCTCAAGCCAATGGAGACAATGAAACCAAGGATATACCAACACATCTTGACAAAAATGAGCCACAACAAAGGGTAAAAGAGACTCAAAGTCAACAGGAACAACCTAAAGGATGGAAGCAGGTAAAAGGCAAGTTTGCAGCAAAAAAAAAGAGTAGTAGTGGGGGGCTCTGTTGCAGGGACCAGAAATGTCTATAACCCACTAGATGAAAATGCCCTACAAAACATTATCCTATCAGCTTTTGAGGCCAGAGGAATAGGGGCATAGTGATAAAGGAGTCTGACCCCTCAAAATTCCATAGATGAAGTTAGCCAGGTGGAATATTAGGGGATTGAATAAGTTGTGAAAGCGAAAAGAGTTCATTAAGATGATGAGTAGGGATAGATTTTCTATTTTAGATATATTTGAACATAAAGTAGTAGAAAATAATGTCGCACACATTCTTTGGAAAGTGTTGCCTAGATGGAGGTGGTGCCACAACTATGATCACACTGGTAGGGGAAGAATATGGATAGTCTGGAATGCCAGGAGGTTGACGCACCTATGCTTGATGATCCTCAGTTCATACATGTTACATCCTATCTCACACGCAAGTGCACTCAGTCGTACAAGTAATATACTAGCTCTTTTGATCTAGATATTAAACCCATAGGGACTATATATGTGCTTAGTAATCATAAATACTACTATCGAATCATAGAAATAAATAAAGTACGGATTACTAACTATTACAAACCACAAATATCTGAATGTTATCACATCACCACAATGTCCATCAAAATAAAGTATTTAAACATCACCAATCAAAGCATAAAAGAAAAGTATTGAAACACCACAAACTACTAACGGAAGCCTTTATCCCACCCTACACATAAGAATAAGCATTGTCCCCAATGCAAACAAAATATAAAAACAAAAAAAAAGATGGGACGAAAGAACTCCCTAGGGTCTAGTAATCCGCTTCATCCACATTGGGACTAAGATATCCTGCCTCAGAGTCCTCATCAAAATCCACCTTAACATCAAAATCGACTATCAAATGCTCATCATCTATAGGGACATCATTATCTATCAGTTCGTGAAAAGCTAGACCAATGTGACACATAGCCTTGGCATGATCATTCAGAGGGTAGTCAGTGTCTAGTTATCTCAACTCATCTTCAGTGAGTGGGAATCTACCACACATCAACGTCAACTTGGTCATGTCATAGAGGTGATAAGAAAAGCTATCATCACATGCATTCTTCTTGGTGGTGGTAAAAATTGGCCCATGAGTAGAATCAGGTTCCTTCACTTTGGTGACATAAACCCCTCTCATGTTTCTAGGATGCTTGTAATCCACTGGGTCTTCAAATACACCAAGGTCCATCAAGAATCACGTCACAAGACCACCAAAACTAAACCTAGAGCCTTTGTGAACCCGAGCCTTTTTCATCGAGGACCTAAGCATTAAACCAACATAAATAGGGACATTAGTCATCAAAGCAAACACTAGACATACCCGATCATGAGTGATATGAGTGAAGTGGGTTGCTGGGATTAAATAAGCACCAACAATCCGTAATCAAATTCTTGTTTCTTTGTTCAAGTGAGCATATGGAAAGTTTCTCTGATTGCCCTTTTCCTTGTGGTGTTCCCATATAGCAATGGATCTTGGCCCACAAAGAGTGTGACAGATAGCTTGATATGGTGGCCTGATGTATAGCTCTTTCAGCCTTGTGTTATCGACATTTAATGTGCAAAAGAAGGTGTTCAGTGCTGCAGCATCCAGTTGTACAATCTACCCGCGAACCTTGACCTTATTGCCCTGAGTCTTTGGAACCAATTTGCAAAGAACACCCAAACCAAATCCAGATTGCATTCACCCATATCATCAAAGATAAACTCAATCTGCAATTGTTGTATCCTTGCAAGGATACGTAGGTAGTTTTCTCTTAGTCTAGCTTTGTCAATCTTTTTCATCGGTTGGTAATTATTATCCTTATTGTCTTTGTACCGCTGCACTCCATCCTTGTCAACCCACTTGACTCCGAACATCCAATGCCCACTTTGGGAGGCTGCTGGGGCAGCTTAGGCTGCACCTGTAGGCTGCCACGTGCGGCACTATTTTTGTCCTTGTAGTGAGCTAGAGGTAGCTCCTTTCCCTTGCTCGGTTTGGGTACCATAAGTCCTATCACAATTACATCAACAAAAATCATTCATTTTATCCCCCCAAAAGCCAACCACAATTAAGTTAAGAGGTAATCGAAATCACCCCACACTTAATTTGTTAGCATACCAAAACTAGTCTCTTTTTGTGGGTACTCTGACTTCCCTTACTAACCATCATTGACTAGTGTACATGATTCATATTTCAATTGCATTCCCACAATATTTAATTTCTAATGGTTAGGACATGGGATGGGTATTCAAATTGGGTTCATTCTAAACGACGTCACGAGCTCACATTTACAAAGCACCAACATCTATAATGTGTATCCCAAGTACAAGAACCAACTAGAACAGTGAAAATATATCACCAACTCATGCTTTTTCAACCAACCAACTTCAATTTAGAAATTTCACACTTAAACTTCAACTCTTGCACCAACAAATCCCCAAAGACATGGTGTTATCACAATAAAACTTAAACACCAAGTTTAGACTCATACTTGACATCATTAAAATGGAGTAATAACGAACCCACAAGAGTTCCAACTTACACCACTATTAAAATCACAAGAATCTAGTTCAAACCAATATTCACAAGAAGTAATAGAAGATTAATCACCATCAATCATGAATTAAAGAGAATTTCACCCCAAAATCCGGATTATTTGGTGCCAAAAAGAGAAAATGTTAAACTTTCAAGCACCATTCAACAATGCAAAGCCAAAGAACAAAAAAATCTTACCTTTTTCTTGAGAAAGAGGTGGTGCATCGCGGGTTGAGGGATATAAAAGAAGGAGTAGGTGATGCTTAGGGTTAAAGAACAAAGCTAAAATGCTTGTTGGGGTGTTTTAAATCAACTCCATTGGGTCGAGTTGACCTAGTTAATTAAAAAAAATTAGGCAAAATAGGGGGGTCACAGTGCATGACCCGACGTGAGACCTAAGGTCCCGCAATGTTGGGCTAATGCAGACCAAAAATAGTAGACCCATTTGTTCGGTCATGCGGCGTATGGCCCAATGCTTGGCCTCCAGCTTGCACTCAGGGGTCTTTTCTTGCGTAGCATGGGTTACCTGAACATCTTTTTTCATCCTTTTGGATTTACCCAACTTCTATTTGCCCCATAGCACCTAAAAATTCCTACAAAACAAGTAAAAGAATGCATTAGAAAGTTGGTTTGCCTCTCACAAAGCGTCATAGTTTTGGTCATTTCTCGACACATCTTTTTGTATTTTTTTGTTTTCCAAAAGAAAAATCTTACACTACTATATTACATTCATAGGTTGCCTCCCATGTAGCACATGATTTCACATCACGGCATGACCCATCTAACAATCACTAATCCGATAGTACCACGGATGTCTTCTATCGGTATTCATCCTCGTCCCAATAATGTTTCACTCTTTGTCCGTTCACAAAGAATGTCTTGACTTTCTCTTTGTCCTCTTGATTCTCTGCATGCCTCCTTTGCTCCTGAAACACTACTAATAATGTATATTAGCTCATTTACATCAAACATATCACAAAATACACATACACAAGGTAATTTATTCTCAAACTTAGCTAAAGTATGGGCAAAATGCGGCATTTGGGATGTGACTTTCCGGTTCAAATGCATTAATGCTTTCATCCCACTTAAAATCAAATAAGGCAAACTAGGTATATCACTATCCTAGTCGCAAATCAACCCTAACGTAAGCTATAGATAATCTTATTCCCCATGTTCTTCATCATATTCTCACGCTCCCATGGTCAGTTACATAAGAATTATCGATTTATTCTAATGTTGGCCAGACACTAAAATAGTAAGTATAAAAACACAAGAGCAATCAAATGAGAAATAAGGTTTCTTTGATTCAAATAAAAGACTACAATCATGTTCTAGTTGTAACCCCAAAACAAGGGTGTTTAACTACTCATAATTGGAACAAACATTACAAAGATAATGTTCAGCATACCAAAGTAATGAGTAGATGAGTTTAAGGAAGATGACCCCTAATGAAAACCCTTTTCCTCCCTATTCTCCTTCAAAATAATGCGTAACCCTTCTGAAAAACATCTTTGGGGCATTTATAGACATATGGTGAATTACTCCCACACCCTAGATAATTCTTTAATTTAAAACACAATACCCATTTGGCACAAGGTCGCGGTGCATGACCTAATACGAGGCCCAAGGGCTCACACACCGGGCCAACGCGCATCAGAAAGAAGGAGCCCTTGCGCTATGTCAGATGATGCAGGGCTCAATGCATGGACACTACCTGTGTAGAGCAGGGATCAATGTGTGGCCACTGCAAGTGTAGCGCAAGGCTCAACAAGTGGCCCCTAGTTGTGCAGCGCAGGGGTCTCTTCTGGAGCTCAGTTTTTGCTTGATTCTCGTCCAGTTGACCGGTTCTTGCTTATCCTTTGTCTTCTTGATTTTCCACAAGCCTCATTTGCTCCTGAAACACTACTAATCATGTATATAAGCTCATTTACATCAAACATATAGCAAAACACACATACACAAGGTAATTCATTCTCAAACTTAGCTAAACTATGGGTAAAATATGGCATTTAGGTGCACAACTGCGCCTAAGATAAATACACTACTCCACTATGGACTACATACTATATAGGATATGAGGAGTCTCTGGGATGGTTTGAAAATATTTGATTCTAGATGCTCAAATCCCTGGATGATAATGGGGGATTTCAATGTCGTGCTAAAGCCCAAAGACATAACAGGGGGGCTCCTATACAAGATAGAGAAACTCAGGACTTCTCAAACCTCCTCATGGATACTGACTTAACAGAATTAAAAGGTATGGGAAGATCTTTTACATGGACTAAGATTCATGTTCATAGAAAGATCGATAGGTCTCTTGTCAATTCCCTTTGGATGAATAAGTAGCCTCATCTTGAGGTTGTGATCATGGACCTTTTCATATCTGACCATACACTTTTGTGCATCAAGTTTACATAATCAAGACCACAGGGTGCCAAGCCTTTTAGGTTTCTGAATCACCTTGTTAAACACAAAGATTCCCTACAGATAGTTGATGTAGCATGGGATATAGAAGTGTCAGGTAAACCTATGACCAATGTTTGGGCTAAGCTAAAGTATGTAAAGGATTCTATGAAGATTTTGCAGTTTAAAGGGTAATCAAAAATAAACTATGTGAGGAAACAATTTATGGAGCTATAGGCACAAATGAGAACACCAAACCACCCTCCTGAACTTCTTGATGATGAAAAATGATGCAATAGGGAGTTTTAAAATGGGTAAACTTTGAGGAGAGTATACTTAGGCAAAATTCTAGAGTGCAATGGACGAAGTTAGGGGACCCAAACTATGGCTACTTCTTTGCAAATCTAAAAAGTAGGCAGGCTCAGAATCAGATTATAAGGCTCATTGATATGAATGAGACTCTACTTCACACTGATAAGGACATAAAACAAGAGGTCATGGAGTCTTACAAGAAGATACTAGGTACAAATGTTGCTGATATACCTGTTATACAAGCTAATGTTATGTCATAGGGTCCATTTTTGAATAGAAGTCAATAGTTAGACTTTGTCAAACCAGTTACTCTAGAAGAGGTATTAAATGATCGGAAGGACATGAATCACCTAAAAGCACCTGCGATAGATGGTTTTAATACCTTGTTTTTTTAAAAATGCATGGTTTGTTATTGGAAGGGAAGTAGCTTCTGCTATCATCTATTTCTTTGAGATAGGATCTATGTGTTATGCCATAAATCATACCGTTGTCACCCTGATTCCTGATGTTCCATGGATTTATGGAACTTTTGATGCTTAACACTTAGAATTATTGTATGTTCTTAAGCATTTTGTTACCAAATTTGATGATTTTTGTAAGTTGTGCAAGAAAACAAGATCCATGTCCAAAAAGTTAGAGTTTGTACTAAAAAATGATGAAGATAGGATCTACAGATGGATTCATGGTTCGTAGTTTAAGACCACAGATCTGTGCTGGCAATCATGAAATAAGATCCGTAGGAGTGCAACTCATGAACAAAATCATGAGTTAGTCTATGAGTCGTGGACTGATTCCACAACCCATCCTCTGAGTCATGAGAACTGAGAACCTGAAGACATGCAAAAAGGGAAACAAGAACCATGATTCAGTTCATGAATCGTAGTTTAAAACCACGGACAAGTCATGTCACTCGTGATTATCTGTCAGAGAAGGTGAAAATAGAGTCTAAAACTACGGGTAATTTGACAACCATAGATTGATTCCATTACCTGTGGTTCCACCAGTAGATATTGCCAGCAGAAAGGTTTGACTTAGTGAAACGATGATTGACCTCAGCAATCCATGAGTCATCATTCAGAACAATGGGTCATGGACCCATCTGTGATCACTGACGCGACTATGTTTTCCTAGTCAACTTAGGATAGGATTTATTATCTATAAATTCTTTTCCTAGGTTTTCTTATACATTTTATGCTCTATTATTTGTTGGAAATGACTTAGAAACATTGAGTATTACATTGTTCTTGATTTTGGGAGATTAATTCATTTATTGGTTCTTGATTATTGATTCATCTTTAATCATTCAAGATTCTGGATTTCTTTATTCCATCTCGTAAGTTTATGATTATTAATTCTTCAACAAATTCTGATTATTTTCTTATGAACATGAGTAGGTAAATCCACAACAATTATTGTAGGAACCATGATGGATTAACAAAGTAGGCAATGTACTTAGTAATTCTAGGAAGGTGTTTATGCATGTATTGTTCTTCCTTACGCTTTGATTGCTTTTTGACGGTACGCAATATTAGAACTCACCTTATTCTTACTTGCCAAACCAAGGGGGTAAAAATTGGGAAAGGGATGTTATAATAGAGATTTGAGGCTACCAACCCTCATCTAATAGCTTGACCTTGTCCGTAAATAGCTAATTTGGGATCAAAGGTAAGGGTTAGTAAAGCATACACCCATATATGGACCAAGTTGCATGGTAAAATTCTTCTATCTTGGGGACCAACCATTTAGTTAAACTTTACATACCGATCTTGCATGCTAGGCACCAGAATAGATTGCTAGTACAATGCCTTACTGCATTATGAACTTATGGGGAACATAGTCCTAGTCCATTCTCTCTCTGAATTACAACAACACTAATACTTATTGTTACTTGTTATTTACAATTTTACAAACATTACTTGTTACTTAAAAACCCCATTGGGAAAATAAGATGGCTAAGAGAGCAAATACACACAGTTGATCTAGGTCCTACCATATTCTCTCTGAGATCGATCCTAACCTTGATTAGGTTCTAAATTTGACCAACAATCGCTTTATACTTCCTTTTAGAGGTGCAATTTGGGCGTAACAAATTTCTCCAATGTAGTTAAGTCATTGATCCGAAAAGAGATTATTACAGCCCTTGAGCCTATCTTGAGTTTGATTGATAATGTGAATACCCGTTTGGACAAGATAGAGATCCAGGTAAATGATCAGCTGTAGAACTTAAGCACACCAAATCTCACCGCTATCCTTATTGAGCTTGCCAAAGCTTAAGCTGATATTGATGCCCTCCAGAAGTAAATAATGTCGGTTATTCCAAATATTGTGATTGCACAAGTTGGATTTATGGAGGAGGACAACTCGTGTATTGATCTACTCGTACACTCCCCTCAATGTGATTCACTTAAGAGAGCTGGATATGACGAGGATGAGAGTGGTGACCTTTAGCCAAAGAAAAAGAAGAAGATAAGGGATAAGGGAGTTCATCGAGAGGATGATGAGTCGGCACTGACACCAGTTGAGTTAGAGAAAATAAGAAAGAAAGTGGAGAGAACAAGAAAGAAAGCATATATTATGGTGTTGTGACAAACTATGGAGCTCTCTAGACAAGAAGAGGATGCTAGGCTTGAGGTAGAGCGGGTTACATATGAGACCTTGAGAAATGGTACCTCATCAAGCCAGGCACCTTCAGGTGCATTTCCATTATCAAATCCCATTATGGGAGTGCCCCATATGGGCGGTGAGTGAGTTACTATTGAGAGAGATGCACCTGCATCCACTGGTTCCACCATGGGTGCCATACCATCAGCCCCGTCTACCATACTAGACACTAGTGCTTAGGCACTATAGGTATGTCTCTGCCTCCCTTGCAGTTAGAATGTTTTTAGTGCATTAGGGACAATGCACATTTTTTATTAGTGAGGTGGGGAAAGCTAGTGTATGCCCATTTTGTCGGGTATCTTGGCAAAGTAGGAGTAGCCAAGATACTTACATCGTGTTGCAACATTAAATCAGGCGATGCTTGGGAGGAAACGGGGTTTTCTTATTGTGTTCTTTCCCTTAGGACTGTTATTTTTGTTGAACCAGCATGATTAGATAGGCTGTGTTTTTGTGAAAGAAGAATAGGAACTTAGCGTAGTCTATGGTTTGAAAATTGATTTTGAAAGTGAATTTTGATTAAAAAATAGATACCCCTCCAAATTTTGTGTGACATGTTAGCTGTTTTTTGATAGACTGACCACTATGGATCGATGCATGACATTTTGTATGTGGATGTGATAACTATCTTAAGCTAGGGCATGAACCTGATAGTTAGCAAATCGATGGTATGATTATATGCCATGTGTGTGAGCTGCATTTGTATCATTCATGCTTTGTGTGCCAATCCAGAACTTGCCTGATTAGTCTTGCCTAGGATGTAGGATAGTTGGTTAGGAAGTGATCATAGGACATTTTTAAATTTAGTCCACTAAGCCTAAATTACCACCCAAATAAAATTAATATCCCTTGATCCCTGATTTTGAGCCTAAATTGACCCTTTTTGTTGATTAGCCTATTCACCTTCCCTGTGTTTATATGAAACTTTAGTTTGGCCTTGGTCCCTCCTTGGACATTGTGCACCTCAACTCAGGCAAATCGCCTAAGTTGAGAGTGGCTACTATAGAGGCAAATGAGAAGAATGGGGTATGAAAAGCAAAAACTAGTGATAAGAAGAGAAAAATAATGGGTGTTGCAGTGTGCTAGAAAAAAGAAAAGAAAAGAAAAAAATAATGAGAAAAAAGTTGAGTTGAAATAAAAGTCGCACATGTCGCTTGATAAAAGAAGAAACAAAAAGGGAGAATAAGGAAGGAAAAGAGTTGGTCTGAAAGTGGAAGAAAAATAGCAGTGTCAAGGGTCACTATTCCCAAATATACCATATACGTCCCCAAGCCTATGTTACAAGCCGAATAAAGTCCTATAGTGATCCTAGTCTAAGAGTGCCCGCCGGACCGGACCGAAATGGCCGGACCGGAACAGACCGGTACCGGAATGGTACCGGACGGGTTTACCGGAATGGTTTTTTTTTTTTTTTTAATTTTTTTATTTTGAATTACATTTTGAATTTCAAACTTAATTTTCAAGTGATAACTTATAACTTAAAAGTTTTTATAATTTATAACTTATAAGTTAAATAGTTAATTATGATTTAAAATTTTATAACTTATATAAATTATATTTGAAGTTTATTAGTTTGTTAAAGTTTTTTAATTTATAAGTTTTATTTCTTTTAATTGAAGTTTGATTAAGTTTATAGTTTATATATGTTTTCTAAGTTATATATTTGAAATGTTTTAGTTTGTTTAATGTTTTTTATTTTTTTAAGTTTTCAATTTATAAGTTTATGTTTTGAAGTCTATTAGTTTATGTTTTAGTTTATTTTTAAAAGTTTTCAATTTATAAGTTTGTTGTTTATTTTTTTAAGTTTTCAATTTATTAGTTTATTTTTTCAATGAATAAAAGTATAAAACTATAAAAGTATAAAACAATGATAAAAATTAAAAAAAAATCAATTTATTCAAAATTTCAAACTAATATTACAATTTACAACTATTAGTAAAGCGCCTAATTTACGCAGCCACCTTCTAGGAAGAGTTCTGTTTCAACTAAGCGCGCCTAATTTACGCAGCCACCTTCTAGGAAGGGTTCTGTTTCAACTAAGCCTCGAATGTAATACTAATAGTTGTATAGATTTATAAATTTATCTTCTAAACTTTGTAAAGTTTCAGCTTTTTCAACCTCAATTCCTGGTAAAGCTGCTTGACGATCTTCAAGTTCAGCGCCATCATCACTATCAAATCCAATGAGGTTATCTATGGCTTGTTCTGCTACTTTTTGCAACTTTGGTCTTCCAACGTTTCTTCGCTCGGCGTTGATCCAATCTCTAAACAACACCGATATCTCCAAACTGTCTTCTGCCAAGGAATATCTATGGTCTCCAATTTGAAATCTTGCCGCGCTGAAAGCTTGCTCCGAAGCAACTGATGATCCTTGAATAACTAGCACGTCTCTCACCATCTTGCTAAGTTTTGGAAAGTGTTCTTCACGAGATTTTCACCAATCCAATAGCTGTGGTATGCCATCCGTAGTTGGAATATTATCAACACCCTGTTCAAGATACTTAGAAAATTCACACTTATTAGAAAAATCAAGACCAAGTTGTGATCTTGCTTTACCATGGACACCTGATCTCGATGTAGAAGTTTGAGGGGCATGAACATGATCAAGATTTTCTAAGGTCGCAGTACATTTGTCATACATTTCCCTAGCCCAAATTTTAATACTATCTTGACATGTTATTAAATCCGGTGTTTCTTGTGGTGAAATATCTAAATTAGTATAAATTTCTCTAACTAAAGCTTTTGCACCAACTTCTTTATATTCCGGGTTAAAAAGAATTGCAGTTAAATAAATTTGTGGAATAGGAAAAAAATATTTTTAAATTTTTTAATCATAGCTTCAATAGAATCTTTAAAATATGAATTTTGTTTATAGATAGTAAAAATGCATGAAATATTCCAAATATGTATTAAAATTTCACTAATAGTAGGATAATATGTTCCAGAAAAAATTTTGGTAACATCAAAAAATGATTTTAAAAAGACTTTAAGTGCTTCTACTGCATCCCAATCATTGTCCGCAAGTTTATCATCAGGATAAGCATTATGACTATTAAACATCATAGTAATAGGTTTTTTATACTTATAAGCAACTTCAAGCATTTCATAAAAAGAATTCCATCTAGTTTTAACATGTTTTGGAACTTTTCTAAATGGAACTTCACACAATTTACAAAAATCTTAATATTGTTGAATTCTACTATTATTATTCATATGAAAAATCCAAAAAATTACATTTTCAACTTTATCAATACAACTATCAAATACCCTAATACCATCTTTCACAACTAAATTTAATATATGTGCACCACATTTGATATGAAAAGCATATTTACTAATTTGACAAAGTCTAGTTTCTGGCATAGTCATAGCATTTAAATTAGCAGAAGCATTATCTAAAGTAATACTAATCACTTTATCAGTAAGATAAAAACGTTGCAAAATTTTTAATACACTTGAAGAAATATAAGCACCAGTTTTTTTGTGTTCACAAATTTTATAAGCGATAATTCTTTTTTTGCATTATCCATTTATAATCAATCCAATGTGCAGTAACAGTTAAATAATCAAATTCGTTAGGACTACGACCCATATCAGTGGTAATAGAAGCCCTACAATCCATCATATAAAAATATTTACGAAGATATTGCATATGTTTTTCATAAAATTCAAAAATATCTCTTTTTACCATGCTTCTTGTAATACCTTCAAAACTGGGATAAAATGTATCCCGAATATATCTTATAAAACCATCATGTTCTCCAAAATTAAAAGGCAAACCACAAACAACAATCATTTTAGCAAAATTTTCACGATCACGGTCCCTATTATAGGGCCGTTGTGAAACATGACCAGCAGGATTTGAAGGATTTAGTGAAGTTTGAATCATGTTTGACCCGCCAACAAAAGGTCCAACGCTAGAGCCAGCATCACCTTGACTAGCTAGATATGCTTGCCACTCTCTCGGATATTTCTTAAGCAAATGAGTTTTTAACCCCCCAGTCGAACCTCCACTAGCACCAGATACATATTTCCAATTTTGTTTACAAATACGACATATAGACACAGTTTTTTCTTCATTTAAAAAACAAAATCTCCACACAGCTGATTTTAAAGGACGTTGTGGTTTGGTCTTACCCCTCACTGGAGCAAAAGGGGGAAGATCAGCTCTAACTTGAGGATTATCCTGAGTTGGAGCTTGGGGAATAGTGGGGGCGGGGGAAATAAAGGGACTAGTCGGTGTATCAGTTTCTTCTAAATCATCATCCTCATGCATTTCTACTTCTTCATTTAATTCATCTTCTAAATCATTATACATTCCTTCATAAGCTTCGTTGGGAATAGGGTCATCCGTAGTAAATGGAAAATTAGTTTCATTAACATGCGTAAATTCATCTGTATTAAATCTAACTTGAGGAAGAGCAGGGCGGAGAGAAGAACTAGAAGAACCACTACCTATTTTACCCTTCACATAACTTTTTGTTCTTGAAATAATACCTTTTTTACAGGATTTTTTTTGAGATGGATCCATAATATAATAAAATATAAAATTAGCAAATTAAAATAAACAAATCACAAGTTCACAAATCACAAATTCACAAATAAATCACAAATTCACAACTAATAAACAAGAATAAAAAATAAAAAATTAAAGAGTGGAACGAATATACCAAACGTCTGTTGTAAAAACAGACGATTATAACTGAAATTTGAAGAAGATTGCTCCTCCAATATTCACCAAATTATACTTCACTTGCAAAATAATAAAAATAATTATAGAATTTGTAAATATTAAGAGATGAAAATTGAGAGAGAATGAGAGTTGAATGGATGAATAAAAATTAAAAGGGGAAGGGGTATTTATAATGAAAAAATAGGAGGGGGGCTGTTGGGGGGGTGCTAGGGGGTGCTGGGGGGGCTAGGGGGTGCTGGGGGTGGGGGTAGGGGTGGGGGGGCTAAAATAGTCTTTGGGTGGCTGAAATAGCCGTTACCCAACGGCTTTAAACGATTAAAAAAAAATCTCGTTGACCGGTTGACCGGACTGGACCGGACCGGAACCGGTTTGTCACCGGTATGAACCGGTATCGGTTTGTCGGTATGGATCGGTAATTCTGGTCTATTCTGGTATCGGTACCGGTCCATTCCGGTACGTACCGGACTGGTATGGACTGGTACCGGTACCGGAATGGACCAGAATGGTACCGGTCCGTACCGGTCCGGTGACCACCCTTATCCTAGTCTAACTGTTTAAAAACTGAGGCATAGAAAATAAGGGCAAGCCTATAGTATTGTGTATGCATTGCTTGAACTTTTTTGTGAGAGAGAGAGTGATTGTTCCAGTCCTGTTCTTGGATGTGTTCACTGTGATTAGGACTTCTTTGCGGTGAGGGCACTAGAGTGCTGTTGATTGCTGATTGTTAGGGTAAGTGGCATCTGTGTATGCTAGCTTGTCTATTGATGTAATGACCCTCCAGGTCATTTTTTATTTTTCATGCTTTTCCACATTTGAGCTTTCTTGTAGCAGCTACAGGTCATTTATGACTTGGCAGGACTGACGGTTTGGTGCTCGGGACATTTGTTAGGTTGCTATAACAATTTCCCTATTTTAGAACTTGAACTTAGGAAATCTTTGACTTCGGTCAACTTTGGAATCAAATTCCGACAGTTTCATTATCTCTAGAATGGGGATTTTGGTCTAGTGAGACCCTCGGTTAGGGTTTGAGAGCTTTCGATTTGATTTTGTCTTATTTTCAGGGTTTTCATGTCAGTTTGGCTTGTAGGGTTGACTTTGGTCAATACTCAGAGAAGGTGGCCTCGGATGAAAATTTCGTCAGTGTTGTTAGCTCTGAAATATTGACTTTGGGCTAGAGAGACCTTCGGTTTAGGTTCCGAGGCTTCCGGACTAGTTTTTAGCCATTGGGTTTCACTTTAGAAAAGGTTGGCCAATAGTTGGTTTTGGACGTGGACCCACTTTTCATTAAATCAACCTCCATTGGGATTTTTATTGAGTATGTTGAGTTCGAAATACTATTTTTAAATGAATAGCTAGGTTCATTTGTGTTTGCGGGACCTCGGATGCATTCCTGAGGGTCTATCCATTAAAAGTTTGGCTAAGGCATTTGTTGCTTGCTGGTATGGCGCTAGGGCATTGCCTGGGCAGTGCCTACGCTAGTGCGCCTACGCTTGGGTGCCGCGTCTGTATGCCTGCCAGGCTACCTCGATGCTGGTATGCCTGCGCTTTCCAGCTACCTCGATGCTAGTGCGCCTGCGCCTGCATGGGCGCCCTTGCGCCTGGTGTTGGCAACTTATAAGCTGGCCACTCTTTCTTTTCCATTTCATTCCAACTCTATTCAAACTCGTTATTCTCCATTAAATTAGAACTCCAAACCTCCATTTCCACAACATTGATTTCCCAAGCTTGGTGGTGATTATGGTTCCGGTCCGCGGTCATTTCTTGCATTCAAATTTGGTAAGTTTCCACCTCTAAATTCCTCTTCTTCTCCATTTTGTTTCAACATTTCCCTAAATCAATTTTCTATTATTTTCTTGAGCTTCTAAGCTCCAATTTCTTGTGGGCTAATTCCAGATCATTGGGGTGGATAATTCTTGGTCCGAGAATGATTTCCCGACTTCTATTGGTAAGATTTCTTTGTTAAATTCTATTATTCTTTCATTAAAATTCTCCTGAACTAGTAGGACATCGAGGGTGTTTTGGGCCCCAAAATGAGTCTCATTTGCTGAACTTTTGGGCATGGGTTCCTTAACCCGTTGCGAACATGATTGTAAATTTTATTTTATGTTTCGTTGCATAGGCCCCGAGGGTCATTTCCAACTTGATTTTTTGTATAGTAATATGGGTGTCATTCTTATCGTCTTGACACCTGGAATGTGTTTATGATAGCGTGGAAATTTTCTAAGGCTGTTCGGAGGGGGGAAGGCACACGAGTGGCAGTTCGTGTTTGCGATTCGGCCCCGAGGTAGGTTACGATTTACTTTCCTAGACTGAGTTTAGTTAGATTTTTATATATTATAAGTTACTTGAACGTTAGGTTGGACTTTAGGTAAAATTAGGCCTAAATCCTGTGATTTGTATAATTTGACCATTTCGGATCGTAGATTAGAATTAATTCTTGATTATCCATTGTTTAGGAGCTCGTTTAGTCGATGTGATTAGCCTAGAACCTTTAGTATGCTTTTAGGAGGTTTTTGAGGTAGAGTAGATGCTTTTAGTTATTTTCCTAGTCATTTCTGTTCTTCCCACTTTATTTTTTCGTTGTGTGTAACTGTGGGCCCGAGGTCATAGCTCGAATTGGACGGAGTTCCAGGTCAGTTTTTTTTATTGGAGGGTGTTTTGCCCTGGTTTGCCTTGTGGTGTGAAATGTTCTCTGATTGTGGAACCTTGCGTGCTCACATTGTATTTACATACCTAGTGGTACAGAAAAGGAAAGATTTTTGAGGTTTTTGGTTCAAACTTGAGATTTACTATGGTTATCACTATTTTTGGATTTTAAAGGAGTTATCTTGGTTTTTAATACTTATTTTGGAAGGGAAAGGAAAATTACTACTTTTATGCCGGTCCAAGGAAAGTTCCCAGACCTTTTCTTCATTTACTTTTCCATTGATGAGCTCGATGTTTGATTCTAGGCTCCCCGATGATCACATATGTGGGTTTCACTTTTATGCATCTATTGATGAGCTCGATGTTAAATTCTTGGAGCCGCGGTGTACCAAACACAAGGTTTTTTACTTTTATACATTCATGCATCACATCATCCCTCATCACATTGCATTATGCTTGAGTGTACTTAGATTGTCTGTTGCCTTGATTTCATTTTGGTTATTACCTTCTTCTTGGTTAGCTCAGTTAGTTCTATTTTTGGTTTATAACTAGATTTAGGTGGATCCCTGTAGTTTACTTACTTTCTTGCAATTTATATTATATATTATCATTCTGCTCTCGGTCGACCTATGATGCCTACTGGGTACCCGTTGTTTTGGTACTCATACTACACTTTGCATCTTTTTCTAATGCAGCACCTAGTATGAGGCACCCTCGTTGATCTTTCTATCATTTGAGGCTAGCTGTTGTTTGGATCATGATGAGTTGCCGGCGTTTTGGAGACTTTACTGCTTTCCATCTATCATTTTATCTATATTTTGGATTTTGGATTGACAGAGTCTGTTGTATAGCTACTCCGTACTTTAGATGCTCTTGTATTGGTGACACCAAGTCCGGGTTGGTTCTTGTATTTATTTGTCTTCTTGGTCACTTTAGGGCCATTTTTGTATATTTATTACAGTTGGTACGTATATATACTGTTGTCCCTATTCTCCTTATATTTCACTTCCACTTTTCGTATATTAAATTGCTTTATTTTATTTTCCGCGTAGTTGGGTTGGCTTGCCTACTGAAGGGTTATGTAGGTGCCTTCATGGCCCGGTTTTGAGTCACGACAGAGTGGTATCAGATCTGTAGGTTCACTGGTCTCGCCAGTATAAGAGTAAAGTGTCTAGTAGAGTCTCGTGGATCGGTACGATGACGTTCGTATCCTATCTGTGGGAAGCTAAAGGGCATTATTAGGAAGATTTCCCTATTCTTGGCTCCTTATTGTGCGTCCTTGACTCTATCAACTTCTAAGCTTCATTTGTTCCATTCTTTCTCAGATGCCTAGGATGAGCATGACAGCGGGTGATGACGAGGCTTCTACACCTATTGCTTCAGTGTTTCCTCCAGCGCCAAGACTTAAGAGTGAAAGCTTACTGCATCAACTAGGGGTTGTTGGGCCAGCCTTACCTCCGAACGGATATATAGCTACCCCAGTTCTTCAGGACACCGTGGCTAGGACTGTGAGCCTTTCAGAGGGTGTATCATTACCACAGGTAGGGGCAGCACTCGGTCCTTCAAGTGGTACTTCAGTTAGGTTCCAGGTCTTCAAGAGGGTTGTATAGCGGTTTTGGAGTATGAGGCAAGATTTCACAAGGTGATTAGGTGCACTGCTAGGACTGTGCCTACGCAGTTTGAGAGAGTTCGGGGTTTTGTTAGAGGATTGATTTCACTACTATATTTGGCGATAGAGCACTTGGTGAAAGTCGTGACTACCTTTCTTCAGGTGGTTGATCATGCTTGGGCTATTGAGAAGTTATGTCATGAGGCATATGGAGGTAGTGGTAAGAGGCATCACTGTCAGGGCAGACTTTAGGGTTTGCATTCAGAGCGTGTAGGCCATGTTGTCCAGTCAGGTTTAGCTGAATTCTCTCATCGGGGCACGTCTGTTAAGGGTTGCTATATTTATGGTGAGCAGGGAAACTTTGCTAGGACTTGTCTAAGATTCAAAGAGTTTCACCCTCTTCGCGTTCCAGCTTCCCGAGGTGCTCATTCAGGTTCCACAGGTTGTGGTAGTCGTTCTGATTCAGCCAGGTCTTTATAGTGGAGTATGTTTGGCCGGGGTTATTTTGAGTGTGGCGAGATAGGCCACTTTTGTAGAGAGTGCCCATTAGTACATCACCCTAAGCAACGTGATCAGATGGTTCAGGCCCCCAGGGCTCCAGCACCACCAGCTAGAGGCAGTGTACAGGGTAGTAAGAGTGGTCCCCATGTGGCTAGAGGTTTTGTGTAGGGTAGAGAGGGTGGTCCCTAGATAGTTAGAGATGACTTTTAGCCAAGTGGTTCAGGTATATATCCCGAGTCAACAGGCATCGTGCGTCAGAGCAGGGCTTCCTTGGGTTGTTATGATTAAGGAGTAATTGGTCACTTTTCTAGAGATTTCCCCCGGCGTGGGATGATCGGGCCTTCATCATCGACTACTTAGTACCGTGATAGACACAGTAAGTTCTATGGCCCCCTTGGTAGGCCATAGGTGGAGGTTCCAGACATCATTGCTACAGTTAAGGCCTTTTGATACCATCAACTAGTGCTGATAGTGTTTGCCTTGTGGATCTAAACTTTTTTGTGTGTATGTATATATGCCTACATGTTTCTTGTTTGGTGGTATTAGTATTCGAGTTTGTATGCGTGTGATTTTCTCAGTGGTTGAATTCTTTTTAGTAGTGGATGAGGTGTGTTGACTTTGGGGAGGTGACTACCTGGGCTTTTGACTCGTGGGTAGGTTTTGTTTGCTTTATTTCTGGTTTTTGTTGTGGTTCTTGAATTGGTTTGAGTAATTCAATTTCTAGCAGTCTAGGGTAGTTGTTGCCTAGTCCGTTGTCTAATGTATGCCTGGAATCTTTCAGTTAGTGTGGTGTGGTACCGGTAGCTTTTTGTCAGAGAAAGTTGTTTTGTCTTAAGGAGCGTGGTGTTGGTTAAGCAAGTGGGTATTGGTTGGCGTTGCTTTTCTCGGGAAGTTAGGATCGACCTTCTTTAATTGTTTGGTTTAGGAAGTTGGCAGGTATATGGGCCATTTTTGTGGTTTTTTCTCATGTTCCAGTAGGGTTGAGTTTGGACTGTAGCGTTGTGGTTGAGTTGGGCATTCGGCATATTCTTGTTCCGTCTTATCGATTTGTCGCTAGTAAAGTTGTGGGAGCTAAGGGAACAGCTCCAGGATCTCTTAAGAAAGAGTCTGTCAGGTTCGGTGTATCTTTGGAAAGGGGTCTGTTTGGTTTGAAAAAGGAAGGAGATAAGTCCTTGTATGTATGGATGGGTTACTAGTGGTTGAGTGAGGTGATGACTGAGGGTATGCTTTGGGTTGTGTATTGATGTTTTGATTCGACCGACTACAGAGTGCAGTAGCATTTTCCTTAGATAAATTCGAAGGCATGATTCCCTCTAGCAGAGATCAAGGTGGTGGTCATTTCTAGCTCCACCTCTGGGGCTTGTTGCATCAGTTGTGATCTCCTTATGATATTATTTGGATGACCCCTTGTCTCAATAGTATCTACGGATTGGACAAATTTTATTCAGAGCCTAGTTAGCTCCAGTTTCTATAGTGTTCATCGATAGCGTATGAGTCTACTCAAGGGTTTGACAGAGGCATTGATTGGCAACTGGAGTTGGGTTTCAGAGTCTTGGGCTAGCAGGTTACTTCAGATGGTTCATGGAAAATTCTCTTCGGTTGCAACTTCTGTGAGCCAGAAGGCAGTAAGTGCAAACAACTTAGGTTCTCTATTTCAGTTTTGGGGTGGCCGTGGCCTTAGACATCCAGTCCTTGGCTAATCATTTGGCTAGGATTGACTTGTCAGATTCCAGCAGAGTATTTGCCAGTGTGGGCCAGGGGTTATGGCATATTGGATGCTTTTGGAGTTGGTGGTTTGGATACTGGTGCAGTAGAGCGGGTGTTTTGAGCCAGAGGGTGAGCTGAGAGATAATGAAATTTTCAACAGCTACGTGGCGACCTTGGACTTTAGGCATCTTTTCCTTCTCCTAAAGGGGGGTTTGACTTGATATTCATGGCATGGTAGACTTCTTTTCGAGGAAAGGCTAGTAAGGCGATCTTAAATCTAGATGGTGTTCGAGTTTTTGGAGCAGCAGCGGTATTCTTAGAGTTTGGAGATTAGTTGATGGCTGATATGCCGGGATTTGACGACACTTTCGACGCTTAAAACGAAGGATTTTTGGGAGTTCTTAAGCGTATTTTGTTGGGTTTAATATCGTTTGTTACATGTACAGGGAAAAGTATGAAATAGATGAAGAACATCAAAGTTATGCAGTTTTCAACGCAAAACATAGGCCACCACGGGCGTCACACTCATGACTACCCATGGGGCAGGTCGTCGGAACCCAACAACTTGAGAGGCTAAGGCATTAAAGCCTGATGGGCTGCCGCAACGCCCGTGGAAGACACAACGGGACGTCACAGTGCCTATCGAATCGATCCAGGGAAGTTAAACAATAACCAAGATCGGTGTGATGGGCGTCCACGACGCCCGTGATAGTCACGATGTCCCGTCGCTGTGGCCCATGGAAAATAGGCAGAATAGCTGGAGACAAGCCAAGTGCAGGAGACGAGAAGGCCACCACGATCATCGCAGCCTCGATATCCCATTACCTTCACCCATAAGATCGTGGCAGGGACATGGAATTGAAGACTTAAAGATGGCCGACGGGCACCCACGATGCATGTCGCACCCACGACGGCTTGTGAGACGTCCTGTCGGCAATGCTGCATCCATCTTCTCCTAGATTCATTAGGATTTGATTTCTTTGTCTATAAATAATTCCCCTTAGGTTTTATTTTCATTCGTTACGCAATTTTTTCGAGTAGTTATTCCTTTGTTATTTTGGTGTTAACTTTAAACACAAGTTCTTGATTAATTGAAGTGTTCTTGTTATTTTTCTTCAAGATTTCGGATTTCTTTGCTCTAACTTGTAAGTATCTACTTATGATTGCAAAAACACCCATTAATTGCTCACTTATGACCATGAGTAGCTAAATCCATTACTAGGGTTGTGGGAACCATGAAGAATTAACAAAGTAGGCAAAGTGCTTAGTAATTCTAGTGCGATATTTATGCATGTTTTGTTCTTCCCTTCGTATTGATTGCTTTCTAGCGGTGTACAATGTTAGAACTCGCCTTATCCTTACTTGCCGGACCAAGGAGGTAATGGGTAGGAAAAGGGTTATTCAACAATGGAGATTTGAGGCTACCAACCCTCATCTAATAGCTTAACCTTGTTCAAGAATAGCTAATTTGGGATCCAGGGTAAGGGTTAGTAAAGCACACACCCGCGGCCGGACCAATGCATGTGGTGAAATTCATCTAGATATCGGACCAAGGAGTTAGGAGAACCTAACTTACCAATTCTGCATGCTAAGTATCAAACTAGTTTACCAAGTACAAAAGCCTTACTAAGTTATGATCTCATGGGGAACACTACCCTAGTCGCTTTTATTATTGATAACAACTGTTGAAATTGACATCTGTTACTTGTCACAAATTTAAGTTACGATACTTCACTATTACTTAACCCATCCCCCCTCTCAAGGGAAATAAACGGCTAAGCACAAGTAAATATTAATTGACCATAGTCCTACCATATTCCCTGTGGTATCGACTACAACCTTCGTTGGGTTCTATATTTGAACAACGACCGCTTACGCTTCTTTTGGAGGTGTAATTTGGGCGTATCAAATTTTGGCACCGTTTTCGGGGAATACGGTTTAGGATTAAGAGAGATTGTGTTTAGTTCACTATTAGTCCTTATTTCTTGATTTTACTTTTTCTGTTGTTTTTGTTTTGTTCTACAGGTTGCACACTTGTGTATGCCCAGTACAAGGACTCAAGGCAATCCCTTAATCCCTTACGATCCTGAGCTCTCCAAAACTTTAAGAAACATGGCTAAAGAGGGAGAGCATGAGACGCAAGAGCGGATCACAGCTCGATTGTTGGCTGAAGTCGAGCAAACGAAAAAGGAATCCGAGCAAAGGCAAAAGGCAGGAGAAGATGCCCTTGCCGCTGAAGATGCTTGAATTGAAGCTGACCTAGCAGCCCGAAAAGAAGCAGCTGAGATAGCAAGGCAAGAGATACAACAAGTTGTCTGAGACGAGGCAGCACCTAGACGGAATATGCCACAGAACAGAGGCTGACAGTTACAGAAGCCCAGACAGGCTCCTCGTTACTATGATTATGATGATGATTATGAAGTAGAAAAGTCGAGCATTACTGGACCCATAGTGTTACCACCATTGACTGAGGGAGCAAAGTTTGATATCACCAGTACTATGATCCAATTAATGAACCATACGGGACTGTATGATGGAAAACCTACGGAAGATGTAAATCTTCATGTGAAGGATTTCACTCAGATTTGCAAGGCGTATAGTATACCAGGAGTGGGACAAGATGTTATTAGATTGAGGTTGTTTCCATTCTCATTGACAGGCGAGGCGACAGCGTGGCTCTCAAAACTGCCTAACAATTCCATATACATATGACAAGAGCTGAAGAATCAGTTTATGGAGCGGTTCTTTTCGCCATCAAGGATGCTGCAGTTAAAGCAAGAAGTCTACAATTTCAAGCAGCTACCTGCAGAGGCATTATATGAGGCCTAGTTGAGGTTCAAAAAGAAGTTGAAGCAAGTTCCAAGACATGGAATTCCTTCAAGGGCATCTGATGCAGATCTTCTACAAAGCATTAAACGCCAACACAAAAGAAGTGGTTGACACTATAACTGGAGGAGCTTTCATGGAGAATTCATATCTTGAAGCGTCAGAGATATACTAGACAAGGTCGCAAAAACCAATAGAGCATGGCATACTAGAGAGGCAGAGACCCCAGCAGGTACATACGCAGTTGGTAAGTCCATGGATTTCAATGAAATGCAAGATCTCAAACAGGAAGTTACTGAGATGAACACAAGTGTTGGGCTGATTGCAAAGAAAATCCTAGGTGAGGGAGTAGAGAAGGTAAAAGTCATCGGTTCACAAGGGAAAGCACCAAGACCAGATGATTACTTATCTGATGAGGAGGTTAGCTATCTGAATGATCAAGAGGCGGGTTTCTGGGCCTCTGGCCAAGGGAATCAAGGTTGGAACAAAGATAGAGATGACTACTACAATCGGTCCGATTATAGAGATAGGAGCAGAGATAGAGACAGGGATGGTGACTGGCACAAAAAGGATGGCTACAAAAATGATAGAAGTGGTCTTTATGTTCCCCCAAAAAATCGCGAAGATAGACCTAAACAACCTACCATGAGGGAGCTGCTCATTAAATTATTTCAAAAGGTGGATTCCATGGATGCAAGCATGAAAGAGATAAAAGCTGACCTTTCAAATATCAGTCTGAGAGTGGATTCCCATGTTGTCTCCATAAAGCATCTTGAGACGCAGATGCACAAGATTTCCACTAGTATGAATCCACGTTAAAAGGGTACTCTCCTAAGTGACACCATTCAGAACTCGAAGAACAATCGACAGGTTATGGATATGACTACCCAAAGCGGAAAGCAAACCATTGATCCTCCCTTTCCTATAGTTGTTGATGAACCAGCCGAATTTGAAAAGGAGGATGCTCAGATTTTAGTCAAGTCTGAAGTAAAAGATAGTGGAGAAGGGCCAAGTGAGAGACAGACTTCTGAGTTGAAAGAAAAGAGCAAAGAGGTTGCACAGGTCCTGAAACCCATGACATTGCCTCCTCCACCTTACCCCCAGAGACTGAATAAAGAGGTTGAGGATGGTAAATTTCACAAGTTTATCTCCATGCTGAAACAACTCTCAGTGAATATTCCTTTGGTTGAAGCATTGGAGAAGATGCATGGATATGCTAAATTCATGAAGGATCTGGTGACTAGGAAGAGGACGGTAAGCTTTGAGCTAGCCGATAACTTGCACCATTGTAGTGCAATAGCTTCCTGCTCTTTGGTGCAAAAGAAGGAAGCCCGGGAGCATTTACCATTCCTTGCACGATTGGAGCATTCTACTTCGCTAAGGCATTGTGTGATCTGGGTGCTAGTATTAATCTGATGCCATTAGTAGTATTTAAATAGTTGGGCTTGGAAGCCCTCAAACCAACTACAATGCGGCTTCTTATGGAAGATCGCACCGTGAAAAGACCTGTAGGGATTCTCTATGATGTGATTGTGAAAGTTGATACTTTCATCTTCCCTGCGGACTTTGTCATTCTTGATTATGAGGTGGACTTTGAGTTCCCATCATCTTGGGCGACCATTCCTTGCTACCGAACGAGCGCTTGTTGGCTTAAAGGCTGGGCAGATGAAGTTCAGATTGAATCATGAAGTAGTCACCTTTAATGTATGCCAGTCTATGAATCATCATGATGGCATGCGAGTGGTTTCAGTTATTGATGTGGTTGATGAGGATTAGTTGATTGTGTCGGTTGAGGAAAGACTTGGTGTTGAGGCACTTGCTTCTGTGATTATGAATTTTGAAAGAGATGATATTGATAAGTATGATGAGATGGTTGAAGCACTAGAAGGTCTGGGGTCTTACAGCTATGCTCCAAAGAAGCTTGACTTGGACTTAAAAACAGACAGACACCGCCTGCCAAGCCATCTATTAAAGAGCCTCCAGTCTTAGAGCTCAAAGCACTTCCAACTCATCTTTGGTATGTGTTCCTAGGAGCTATTGAGACTTTGCCAGTGATTATTGTTTCAAACTTAGGTGAAGAGCAAGTTGAAGCTCTGGTTTCTGTTTTGAGGAGGTTAAAGATGGCCATTGGCTGGACCATCGCAGACATCATTGGGATTTTGCCTGGATTCTGTACACATAAAATTCAGCTTGCGCCAGATTGTATCCCAAGTATTAAGCACCAGCATAGGTTGAATCAACCTATGCAAGAGGTCGTCAAGAAAGAAATCATTAAGTGGTTAGATGCAGGTGTGGTTTATCCTATTGCTGACAGTAAGTGGTGGGCACTGTTCAGTGTATGCTAAAGAAGGGTAGGATTACTGTAGTCCCAAATGCAAAGAATGAGTTGATTCCAATGAGGCCAGTCACAGGCTAGCGCATATGCATGGAATATAGAAAGTTGAATGCATGGACTGAGAAAGACCATTTTCTGATGTCGTTCATGGATCAGATGTTTGACCGTCTTGCTGGTAGAGGGTGGTATTGTTTTCTTGATGGTTATTCGGGATACAACCAGATCTCGACTGCTCCTGAAGACCAAGAGAAAACCACTTTCAACTGTCCATATGGGACGTTTGCATTCAAAAGGATGCCTTTTGGCTTGTGCAATGCGCCAGCAACATTTCAGCGTTGTATGATGTCCATTTTCTCAGACATGGTAGAGGACATAATTGAGGTATTTATGGATGACTTTTCGGTGGTAGGAGACTCTTTCGAGGATTTTCTAGATCATTTGAGCTATGTACTAAAACGATGTGAAGAGTGTAACCTAGTGCTGAACTAGGAAATGTGTCACTTCATGGTAAAAGAGGGCATAGTACTTGATCACCGGATTTCTAAGAAGGGTATAGATGTCGATAGAGCAAAGATTGAGGTGATTGAAAAATTGCCCCCACCAGTTTCTGTAAGGGAATTTGGAGCTTTCTGGGGCATGCTAGCTTTTATAGGAGGTTTATCAAGGACTTCTCCAAAATTGCTAATCCATTGTGCAAGTTGATGGAGAAAGAGGTAAAGTTTGTATTTGATGATGCATATTTGAAGGCATTCGAATGCCTTAAAGAAAAGTTGGTCTCAGCTCCTATCATTATTTCTCCTGATTGGTCTCAACCTTATGAGGTTATGTGTGATGCTAGTGGAGTGGTGCTAGGAGAAGTCGTAGGCCAAATTCATGAAAAGATTCTCCATCCGATATACTATGCTAGCAAAGCACTTAACCTGGCTCAGAAGAATTATAGTGTAACCGAATAAGAACTGCTTGTTGTGGTCTTTGCTTTTGAGAAATTCAGATCTTACTTGCTTGGCACCAAGGTGGGGGTGCATACTGACCATGTAGCTCTTCACTATCTCATGGAAAAAAAGGATTCTAAGCCAAGGTTGATTAGATGGGTATTGTTGTTGCAAGAGTTTGATTTTGAAGTCAAAGACCGGAAGGGTACAGAGAATCAGGTAGCAGACCACCTGTCTAGGCTGGAAGAAGAGGCAATGTTGAAGCTGAATGATGCGCATGAAATAGATGATTGGTTTCCGGATGAACAAGTGTTATCTGCTTCTCAAGATTTGGTTCCATGGTTTGCCGACATCGCCAACTATTTGGCAAGTGATTTGATGCCTGATGATATGTATGTCCACCAAAGAAGAAAGTTCATGTCCGATGTCAAGAAATACTTCTGGGAATAGCCATTCTTGTTCCGTGTATGTGCTGATACTATGATCCAGAGATGTGTGCTTGAAGCAAAGATGATGGAGATTTTAGAGGCTTGACATTCATCCCCTGTTGGGGTTCATCATAGAGGTATTCGGACTATACACAAGATTTTACAATGCGGCTACTATTGGCTGACTATTCACAAGACGCTCATGAGTTTGCTAAGGCTTGCAACAGATGTCAAAGTGAAGTAGGTATATCAAGGAGGCATGAGCTTCCTCTTAATCCCATCCTTGTGATCGAGCTGTTTGATGTTCGGGGCATAGACTTCATGGGCCCATTTGTGTCATCTAATGGAAACTGGTACATATTGGTGGCTGCTTACTATGTATCAAAATGGGTGGAGGCTTTTGCGCTTCCCAGTAATAAAAGCAAGTGAGTCACAGCATTCTTGAAAAAGAACATCTTCTCCAGGTTTGGTACGCCAAGGGCAATTATTAGTGATGGAGGCTCTCACTTTTGCAACAAGCTGTTTCGAGCTTTGCTTGAGAAATATGGAGTTAAACATAGAGTTGCAACCCCTTATCATCCACAAGCGTGTGGGCAAGTGGAGGTTTCCAACAGAGAGATAAAGTCAATTCCATGACGGTCAATGCAAATAGAAAGGATTGGTCGCAGAAGTTAGATGATGCTTTGTGGGCATACCGAACTGCATTCAAGACCCCTATAGGTATGTCACCATATCAGCTTGTGTTTGGTAAGGCGTGCTATCTTTTGGTTGAGTTAAAGCATAAGACTATATGGGCGTTGAAGAAGCTGAACTTAGATTGGTCTACGGCATCGTTGCATCGGCTTGGGCATTTAAATGGATTGGATGAGTTCCACCTGAATACATATGAGAGTTCAGATCTGTACAAAGAGAGGATGAAACTGTATCATGACCGGAAGATAGAAAAGAGAAATTTCCAGCAGGGTGATTTGGTCTTGCTCTTTAATTCTAGACTTTGCTTGTTTCCTGGCAAGTTGAAGCCCAAGTGGATTGGACCATTCAAGGTGGTGTAATTATTTCCTCATAAAGCTGTCGAACTCAAAAACCATGAGGGAAAAAGGTTTAAGGCAAACGGGCAGCTGATCAAAGCTTATTTCAGCACAGCAGAGGAGCTAAAAATGATTGAAGCCTGGAGCCTTGATGAATTCGTCCCACCCAAGGAGCTTGATGAAGTTTGAGTAATCAATCAACCTGCGTCGTGCCGCGACATTAAATCAGGCACTGCATGGGAGGCAACCCATGGACTTGTATTTTGCTTTATTTGTTTTTAGTTTTAGTAGTTGTAAAGTGTTTTGGTGAAGTCTGAGTAGCCAAAACACTTGCATCATGCAGCGACGTTAAATCAAATGCTGTATGGGAGGCAACCCATGGACTAATGTGTGTTGGTTTTGCAGAAGTAAGGGAGATATAAAACAAATGCTAAAACTGCAGGCAAAAAGGGAACTCACGGGCCCTTTGACGGGCCGTCGTAGGTGCCACGCCCGTGGGACTTGGAATATCCAACAAGAAAATTTTCTAAGTATAGAAGCATGGTGGTCTGCCTCATTTCCACGTCCCACATGATGAGCCATCGCGTCCCCGAAGGGCGTGGGAATGGGTGTGATGCCCCTCACAAAGACAAGAAAATTTTCTAAGTATGGAAGTATGGTAGTCTGCCATATTCCCACGTCCCACATGACAGGCCGTCTCAGCTCCGATGGGTGTGGGAGGCCAGGCTCATCCATACATGTAAGTAAGAGTTGTCGGGCCATCGCACACCCGACAAGCGTCGCATTGCCCATCGTTTGGGCCAGTCAACAAATGGCTAACATCTTTAGACGCTGAGGTCGATAGGTCATCGCCCGCCTGACGGGCGTCGAAAATCCCATCATCTGGGTCGATCAAAGGAGGGTCAACAGTTTTTAAAACTTCTTTTAATCATGACCCGACCCGACCCGGTACCCTTTCCCTTACTCCCCCGCGTCTAATAGGTCTGTGACCTCATTCAATTGAGGTCAAACCCAATAAAAACTCTCTGTTGCTTAAACACTCCACACACAATCGCTCCATCTTCCTCAACCCCCGATTTCACTCCCCACGACCACTACCTTTGAACTCCTATAAAATATCCATGAATCACAAGCAACTCAACACTAGGAAGTTTGTTTCAAGAAGTTGTTGGCAACCAAAGAAGTAAGTTCTTCCTTCTTGTAGATTGTCGCCCATACTTGTTATTTGAAAACAATGACTAAGGGTTTTGTTTGTGTTGAGATTGCGGTCATAGTGTTTAAAACATAACCCTAGTTGTGAAAACGTTGCTTGATGATTGGGTGAAAACATTGCTTGATGATTGGGTGAAAACATACAAAGTGTATAAGTTTGGGAATTAGGGTTTTGTAGTGTTTTGTTAAAGATACTTGAGTTCTTGTTGTTTGTTTGTCATGTGGGTAATGAAACACTGGTTATGAGTGAAAGAACAAGGTAGGAAAATTTGATTGTGTACTGATTGGATCCCACGGGCCAGCAGACGAGATGTCTGAATCAGGGCGTGAAGCCAGCCTAAAACTTAAAAAAGTTTCTGGCCAGATCCTATGCCCAAACCGACGAGACGTCGGACCTCCCACGCCCGTGGCGGGATCCCGTGGTAGGACAGTTGTCCTTAAAAAACCCACTCCTCATGCACCGATGCCCTATCTCATGGGATGTCAGACCTCTCACGCCCGTGGCAGAGGGTCGTGGGAGGAAGAATATCCTACAAAACTCCACTGGACTATTTCGACATCCTGAGCCACGGGACATCGTCCCTCCCACGCTCGTGGAAGGCTGATTTTTTTGAAAATTTCTCTAAGTGTTAAAAAAAAATTGGGTTTGTAACTTTGGTCCCTATTGCTAATGTTGGTTACATGCAGCTACTAAATGGCACCAAAGACACCACTACGATGAGGGGGGGCCCGTAAAGCGAAGGACACCACCAACCAATATCGACTAAAGGATTATCCTACTGATTTTGAAGTCAAAAAGAGCGACTCAGATAACACCCCCTTGTCCGAAATACCAGGAGGAAGCTGGTTGTGTCCCCCTCCCAGTCTGAAGATGAGGGAAGTAATGCATCTGCAGAAAAACAAAGGTCATCTTCCGGCTCGTCTGAGACTAGTGCAGAGAGCGAATATGCAAATATCGGGAAAATATTGTCTACCCAAGTCTCAAGTGGCACAGAAAATGAGTCGGGAGATAAGGATGGTTCTGGTTTGGAGCACAGTTCGGCAAGAGATGAAGAGGGTGTCGCTGAGTCTGACACAGATACTACCACCCCAGACAGAGAGACTCATTCACCTACTCCGTCTGGACCTGGCGCAACAGTAGGACTTGCTAGAGAGACAATCAAATGGAGCATCGAAGGGTCAAAGAAATTATTTGACTACGGCTTAGAGGTGACAGCAAGGGGGAACCTGAGAAGGCCCATCACTGAGGAATAGAGGATAGATCCATTCAAGAAGAAAAATTTCCCCAAGTTGGATGAATATTTCCGGCACTACAGGTTAGGGTGGACTAGTAAGCCCCTTTCCAATTTTCAGCCGACTCTCGTCAGGGAGTTTTATGCAAACTATCAGGCCATCCAGGAAGGGTTGTGTAAGAAGGGCCAGAAGGTCATAGAGTTGCCCTATCTTGAGAGCGTGCCAGTAAGGGGTGTCCAAATCAACATCTCGGCCAAAACCATCAACAGATTTCTCTTTAGTCCAGAGTATGAGGCACCCGTGGACACCTATGACTAGGAATTTTGGGTGAAAAATAAGCTGAAAAGAACAAAGTGGTTGGCCAAGCGCCTGACTACAACTGGGACACCAATATGGCTTGACCAAGACAAGCCGCAGATCCATAAAGCTTCACTATCTTTTGAGGCTATGTTCTGGTGTTCACTGGTGCGACTCCGACTCATGTTAACAGGTGCCAATAATAAGCTGACTCTCGAATGAGCCATCTTAGTGGCAAGCTTGATATCTAAGTACAACTTAAATTTTGGGCAGATCATCGTAGAGGAGATTAGAGACAGAGTCACCAAAGTCAGTTCGTCCTACCCATTCCCTTGCCTAATCACTGAGTTGTGTGAAGAAACACACGTCCAAAAATATGCAGGGGTTGATCATGCTGAACGAGCTGCAAGGACACACCATCCAGAGAGGTCCAAAGATGAGACACGAGTGTTGGGTTTGAGCGGTACTTCTGAGCCACTGGCTCTCACACTAGAGGCACATGTACCAACCCTGGAGGTGATAACATCCCCTACGGCCAGACCCACCCCATAGGGTAGCCAGTCCGAGCATACCGTTGTTGGCCCATCCACTTCTGCAGCTGGCCCACACACTTCTGCAGCGCCTTCAGAAGAGGATTCTGAGTCCATATTTTCCTTTCATCTGGCAAACTTTACAGACATAGTCCAAAGGACTATAGAGTTAAAGAAGCAAATGAAGGCGTTCTTCGAGCAATTCCAGCCGATTGTGAATGCTTCAATTCAAAGGGACATAGCACTATTTCTGAATGTAAATGCCCGAATTGATGCATTGGAGGATAGGGTGGATGAGAAACTGAAAGATATGGGTGCAGTAGAGCTTACAGACCTGAAAAGGGAGATTGACGAGCTTAAGGTCGACGTAGAGAGGCTGAAGAATCCACCACCTACCCAGGCCAGAGCCCCAGTAGTCTTGCCATGGATTACTCCGGAGCCTACACTCAACATATGGGACTTTGTGGATCCTGACCTCCAGATGGCAAATTTGGAAACAGCCGCAAAGGAACCAGAAAAAGAAACTGAACTACCTCATGAACCCTTTGAGCACAAAAGAAAGAGGAAGAGGAAAGACAAGCAACTCAAGCAGATGATGCCCCTCTTAGCCTAAAATCTCAAAAGAAGAGGGAGGAGAGCCAGAAGAGAGTTAGAGAAAGAAACAAAAGAATCCCTAGTTATGCATCAGATTAAGGTTAATGGCACTGGCACGGGTGGTTCAGCGAGTAGTGTTGTTGCACCGATAGATGTAACTTCTTTAGACCCCATTGTAGGAATTAGTGATTATGATGCTGCCCGGGCAGCTGAGATTGTGAGTGAGAGGAATGCAGAGGCAACCTCTGTTATTGATACCGCTACGGGCGCTGAGCTAGAGCGCCCGACTTCTGCGACACCCGATGATGGTGCCTAGGCGCCACAGGTATGCCTTATTGTCACGCCCCAAACCATGGGAGGCATGACCGACACCCGGAGCCCCAAAAGGCCGAGGGTGCCAAAATAGAGTGTATCTCTGTTGAACCTGCTGGGGGTCTGAGACCGACAAGGTCTCTAAGAATTACAATTGGAAACACTGAAAGCTCAATAGTAGTTAAGCAACTCAAGGCCGACAAGGCTATTATCATAGTAGATAACTAATAACAAGGCCGACAAGGCCATACCCAACACTGATGTACATATACACGTCTACAAGCCTCTAGGAGTAAGTAAAATATCTCATATCCAGGACAGGGCCCTGGACTACCCATAAGCTGTACATATACATAACCTGGTCAAAATATAAGCTAGACCTCTGACTCGTCAGCTCCAGGAAGAATGGAGCTTACCAAAATGGCTGAACTCCGCAACTCCTACTGAAGAGGTCTATCTGGGTTTCTGTCTGGACCTGCAGGCATGAATGCAGCGCCCCCAGGCAATGGGGCGTCAGTACGACAATAATGTACTGGCATGTAAGGTAGAAGCATAAAAGCAAGTCGCAAGTAGTAAATCTGAACAAGATAAAATATGAAACTTGTAAACTGTAATTGGTTAGACTCATTAAGCTCTTTCTCTTTTATTCTTTTTAGAACACAACACATGCATTAACTCACGCTGCAACTCACTCTTTATAACCCACACTGAACCACAATAGCGCCTCGGCGCACCCTATATTTAATAGCCTCAATATGGAAGTAGCGCCTCGGCGCACACTATGTATATAATGGCCTCAATATGGCAGTAGCACCTCGGTGCACACTATGTGTATAATGGCCTCAATATGGTAGTAGCACCTCGGTGCACACTATGTATATAATAGCCTCAATATGGCAGTAGCACCTCGGTGCACACTAACACGCAAACCACGCATAATAAGTGTATTACTAGATTGACCTTCAAAGCTATTCTTGTTATTTATGAAGCTTCATTTAGATAACTTCTTTAGCCTTGGCTTACTAGGTGTTGGAATCAACATACCAAACACATATAAATGGGGATTGACTTTCTAACTTTCCTTGTATACTTTCTAAAGCTTGATTAGAGATCACAATACAAAGAAGAAACTCGACAAAAGGATAACTTACGTTTCGTGCAAAAAGAATCGGATTTTTTATAAGAAGGCGACTTGAATCACCATAATGTATAAATTAGTTCCCTAAGACTTGTTGAGTTACCAAATCAGCTCTCTTACAACAAAATACTCAAATTCCTTCTTTCGGAGATTTAGAGTTCTATTTCTAGATTCATGCCGATAAGGAATAAAGAAGCCTTAACATACCTCGTTCTTTCCGAAGATTGCGCTTACCACAATTTGGACTTTCCTTTATTAAGTTAATCTACAACACAAGGGTATAATGAAGCTAATATTAGCTCTTAAACCTGCTGCAACACTCCCAAAACAGTAGCTAAACATCTCCCGGGCAGATTTACGTATTTTGCATTAATTAAAGGTGTATCGTCACACCTTCCTCCCCTTATCCAATACACATCACACACACACCAACCTACTGCCTCCAATAATACAAAACACATCAAACACCCCCTACACAACCCACCATGCCGAAATACAATAGCAACACATTGAACTCACGGCTTCCGATCGCCGTCCCGTGAGTTCTTAACAACAATTCAACAACAATTGTTCATCCGAACTTCAATCCAAAAATATTATTATGGGAAGAGTACTTACCACACTTGAAGGTGTGTTTTTATCCTCTTTTTATTGATGCTTTAAAAGCTTAAGGACCCCCTACACATACACCAACAAGAGAAGAAGAAATCTCTTAATTGTTACACAATTTCCATGTGTTAAATCATAAGAAAGGGCTGCCATAGTTCATGTCTTTCTTACCATAGGATATCCTAGCTATATGTAGTATATTAATACCAAGATAACAAGTTGTTTGACTCACCTTAAGCTTCAATTAATCTTGGTCTTCTTAGAACCCTAAAGGGAGAGAAGGGCTGCCAAAAAGAAATGAGATAAGAGAGAATTTTCCAGCTTTTTGTGATCAACATTGATCAGCAAATGGCCTATATAAAGGGACCTTTTTGGCCGACTTTTTTGAGTATATTTGGGCCAAAATGGGTCAAGAAACTTGGGCCAAAATTACCCTTTGCTTGGGCCTCAAAAGGGTTAAGTTTTGTGGCTGATTTTGGGCTTCTCTTGGGTCAAAATGTGGTCAATATTGATGGCTACCTTTTGTAGTTGTTTGGGCCAGATTTGGTTGTGCTTTAATGGGCCAACTTTAAGCTTCATTTGGGCTACCATTAGGTCTAATAATCCATGGTGTTGCTGCCCGTAATCGGCCCTCGGAACTTAGTTCGTTAACGTAGGTAGGTGATGCACCTACTTGTCACCTAAGAGCTTAGATAAGTCGGGCAAGCACCTCACTTGTTTTATCTCATTTTTCAAAACCCTCATCCTTATACTTTAACTTAACACTTATATACATTTGACCATTTCAAATTCTAGGCCAAAGTACCCCTTCACAATCTCGAGCTCAAATACCTTCGTCGATATTTACTTAGTCACATAGGTTTTGAAAGGTACGGGGTGTTATATCCTTCCCTCCTTAGAATCATTCGTCCTCGAATGAGGGTAATGCATATAGAGCTCTAGTCCCTTAGGATTTTATTTTTTTTTTTGAAATTTCGGCAGAGTTTCCTTTATAATTGGGACTATCCAAAAACCTGAAACTCAGCAAAAGTCCAGCACGATGCCTCACAGGGCGATACAACTATATACAATTAAATGTAATCATTGTCACATGTTCAAACCTGATCATATTTGCATAGTAGGAAGAGTATCAAGAATATAAGAATATGACTTACCTATGTACTATCTTCAAGTCATAAATAACTGGGGATGTTTTTTCCTCATTTCTTCCTCGGCTTCCCACGTCATTTCTTCAATATTATTATTTCTCCACAACACCTTTACTGAGGCTACTTCTTTGGTTCTGAGCTTCCTAACTTGACAATCTAGGATAGAAATTGGTACTTCCTTATAGGATAAGTCTTCAGGAAGTTGAACATCTTTAATAGGCATAATACGTGAAGGATCTCCAATGCACCTTCGTAGCATCGATACATGAAATACAGGATGGACTGTCTCCAATTCTGTGGGTAAATCTAGCTCATATGCCACTTTTCCTACCCTCCGAATGATCCTGTATGGTCCAATATATCTTGGACTAAGCTTTCCCTTTTTACCAAATCGCATAACGCCTTTCATGGGCGAAACCTTTAGGAAAACCCAATCACTAATATTAAATTCCAAATCCCGACGCCGCACATCTGCATATGATTTCTGCCTACTCTGGGCTGTTAGTAATCTTTCTCGGATTAGTTTCACCTTCTCCATTGCCTGATTAACTAGGTCTGGCCCTAATAATCCTGCTTCTCCAATTTCAAACCGCCCACATGGTGATCTACACTTTCGCCCGTATAAAGCCTCATAAGGAGCCATTTGAATGCTTGCATGGAAGCTATTATTATAAGCAAACTCAATTAGTGGCAAATGGTCATCCCAACTCCCTTTAAAATCTAGTACACAAGCTCGTAGCATATCTTCGAGTGTTTGAATAGTGCGTTCAGCTTGTCCATCTGTTTGTGGATGAAAAGTTGTACTGAGACTTATTTGAGTACCTAAGCCTCTCTGGAAAGACTCCAGAAATTTGCTGTAAACTGAGCACCCCTATCTGAAATGATGGAAATTGGGACACCATGAAGTCGAACTATTTCACTAATATACAACTTGGCATAATCTTCAGCAGTATAAGTTGTCCTGACTGGCAAAAAGTGAGCTGATTTTGTAAGTCTATCTACAATCACCCATATGGAATCATACTTCCGATAAGTACGGGGTAAGCCTGTAATAAAGTCCATGGTGATCACCTCCCATTTCCAGGTAGGTATCACTATACTTTGAGTTAGACCTCCGGGTCTCTGGTGTTCAATTTTTACCTGTTGACAATTCGGGCATTGGGCTACAAACTCTGCAATATTTCTCTTCATATTATTCCACCAATAAATCTGTCGAAGATCATGATACATTTTCGTCGCTCCTGGATGGATTGAATAGCGGGAATAGTGAACTTCTGCCAAAATTTTCTCCCGAAGCTCCCCTACGTTAGGTACACATAGACGACCTTGATATCTCAGAACCCCATCTTCCTTAAGCTCTATTAGTGGTTGCTTTTGTTGTGGAATTTCCTCCCTCAATCTTACTAATTCTGGATCATCATATTGTCTTTCCTTTACCTCTGTCACAAGTGAGGATTCCGTTGTGCTTTGAATAACAACTCCCCCA